>CM058229.1:36296580-36823257 GCA_030180135.1 Orychophragmus violaceus
ACATGGTATAGGTTGGGACAGCTTGAGCTACCGATTTTATCTGGACTTCTTTTCCCCCTTTTGAAAGTAAGCAAGCTGACCAAGTGGAGACATGGTAATTAAGCCGATCCTGTACAAAGTAAAAGACTTTCATCTTAGAGCCACAAATCTGTTCGGGGAGTCCCAAGTACATTCCCATGCCACCTTCTATAGATATGCCTAGAATTGTCTTAATATCTCGTTTTCTTCCAATCTCCACTTTGTTTCCAAACATAATGGATGATTTGGCCGGTTGAGGAGTTGTCCTGACGCTTTACCATAAGTGTCAATAATATTTAGGATCTCTTTACACTGTGCGGTATCTGCTTTTCAAAAGAAGAGTCTATCATCTGCAAATAAAAGATATGAGACTCTCGGACTAGCCCTTGCAATACGAAGGCCCGTGATTCGTTGCTCCTCTTCTGCTCCCTTAATAAGGGAGATTAGCGCCTTAGTGCATAAGATAAAAAAGAATGGAGAAAGGGGGTCTCCTTGTCTAATGCCTCTCGAAGGAATAATCTTGTCTTTTGGCTCGCTGTTGATCATGACCTGGTAGAAGACTGATATTGTTTCCTTTAATGCAATATTGTTTCCTTTAATTACTTGTCGTTTGGACCGATAACAAAGGCCATTTAATTGATTAAGTAAATGTTAATGGTGGTATCTTCCTAATCGGAGAATTTTAGAATTTGCTACGAATGGTTAGATGTATCTTTATGTAAAAAATAGCGTTTAGAAACTTGAACAAAGTTTTTTTCTTTCTTTAAACTAAATTTGATGTACTAATTTAAATGAAAACACACGAACATGATAACGCGCAGTCGAGTATAGTTTTCCGCACTTGTGTGAGTGTGAGAAAATTATATGTAATAATGCAGAAATAAGTTCAAAACGCAAAATAAACGAGAGAGACAATTTTTACGTGGATAACCTTCTAGATTTGAGAAGGAAAAACGATGGGACCGTACTCCACTTCAGATACACTATATCAAATAGTTTTGAGTACAATCACATCCTCTCAGTTCCACAGAACAACTACAAAGAGTAAGGCTCAACAAGAGAAATCTCCAACACAAGAACTTCAACAAGAAAGCGATACAAGAGCCTCGAAATATGTAGTACCAAACGACTCTATGTTCACTAAGATTATGGTAACTATTTTCAATCTCCATAGTACAAATCTTAGAAAAACGAGTCAAAAATACCTCTGAAAAATTTCAGCTCAATCAAAGAAGAACTCACAGTTGGATTTTCCAAACACTCAACACATATCTGTTTGAACCACTGCAGCGACCATGTAATAACCCTCACGAAGAAGTAGAACGTCCGCACGAGGAATACGACCGACCAAGATGGAACGAATGAAGATCGACCAAAATTCAAAGTTGAGCGATTTTAAATTAACAGTGTTAGCTAATGGGGTCAATCTAAGACATTTGGTGGAGACAGAATGTGAATGGGACGAACGGATTCGGAGTTGGTCGAAGGACTCGAAGATCGGCCGAGGAAAGGTCAAAAATTCATAAGTTCCAGAATAATGTGGGATCACTTGGAAAAATTAAAGAAAGGAAAAATATGAAGACTGGTCGAAGCGGAATGTGAAAATACTGAACGGATTGGAAGATATCCAACTTTTGGCCGAACGTCGGGTTAAAGTCACGTTCGTTGGATAAGAACCTTCCCGGAACTGATAAATGGTTGGGAATGGATATGAATCATTATTTTGGAGGATTTTGAGGATAATATTTGAGTTAGATTGGGTTCGGGTCGAGTAAAACGTAATCGGGTCGAGAAAAGGCCGAAGACGGACGCGTCAGGACGTGTTCGGGTGGCCGTGTGGTCGTCAGGACGTACGGACGGATGTACATGCGGACGTAGAGACGCACAGACGGACGCACAAAATGCATGCGCTGAAGACCTATCAGTATGCATGTCCTAACGAGCTATCGCGATGCATGTCCTGACGAGCTGCCGCCTTGCATGTCCTGACGATCTGTCGCGGTGCATGGCTGGACGCCCACAAGTGTCCTACCGCATGCCCAGCCTTACCGCATGATCGCCATTTGTCGCCAACTCACCTTCCCATGCCCAAGTATAAATAAGAGCTTTCCCTTAGCCATTTTTACACCTTTTGAGATCTGAGAAAAATTCTAGAAAGAGAGTGGGGCGTTCTAGAGAGAGAAAGTGAGTTTTGGGCGTTTTAAGCACGGACGGAGCGGACGAACGGGACGTGGCGTTCGGATTATGCCTCGAAGTGTCGGGAAGCCGTAGATAAGAGTATTTACGTCCATCTATAGCTTGTTTCCTTTAGACTCCGTCTTATTTAGATCTTTTCTCTAGATCTAGCGGGGAGATTCTCGGAGTTAAGGATCGGGCTGCAGAACGGGTGAGTTCCGGTAGCTAGGACTGACGGATTTATGCAGGTTATGCCTTAAGGGTTGAAATACTCGGAGTATTTACCCTTAAAGGAGTTTGTGTGTTATGCATGTTTTACGGTTGAGGTTTTAATCCGTTTTGTTCTAGTGATTGATGCATGCACGTGTGTTGCAGTATAATTGGTTAATATCTTTGAATTTGGGTGATATTTTCCTAGAGAATTAATGCATGCATGATCATTGTGTTGGTTTTGTGATGATGCATGTTTCTCTTTGATTGTGTGGAAAATCATTGAGATTGTTGGGATAGCATGCATGTTGTGATAAGTACGGGAACAGATTGAGATCCACCTAGAAATGGTTGTTGTGATGAGAAGATATGTTTTCCCGTATGGGTGAGGATGCGGAAGCTTCGTGTGAGTGTTGTTCTAGAGCATGTGTTATATTTCACTAATGGTATAGGACGTGTGTGAGTCCTAGAGATGCATTCTAGAACTTGTGTGAGTGTTCTAGAGTTGGTGTATTCGGTGCTCCCATTGTGAAGTCTCCGTGGATTCGGAGCAGGCTCGGACGGTACTTGGGTCGCTCCCTTGGCCGAGCACCGTGTGACGACACGGACCCTAGGGATAAGAGATCCCCGTAATCGGAAACCCGAGGGATAGAGATCTCCGTAATCGGGTGTGATACTCGGCTTATAAACCTTTGTGGTGATTAAGGCGCGGGTAGTCACGTGTGTAGAAGGGAGTATCCGGTGCACTAGGAGGCCTTCACATGCATGAGATTGAGGAGTATAGAAAGTCTAGACGTGTGTTGCATTCATGATTGGAGTCATGTTTGCATTGTCATTAATATGCTTCCGCATTGTGCATATCTTTGATGTTGTTATTGCTTGTTTATGCTTGTGAGACAAATGTGATGTTTATTGCATTATCCTTCGGCTATTGGGAAGGGTTGGGGAACTAATGCACGTTAGAGGGTCACCCATATGGTTGATCATTATACAAATTTTGTCTCGTAGGAAACCATAGACGGGCTAGAGGGCAAGTTCGGACGTTAGGCCGCCGGCGTACTCTCGGGTTGTGAGTGTGAAGATCGTGGAGTTTATACTATGTAGGATTTTCGCTTGGTGCACCGTAAACTGTATATTTTGGGTAACGTGTTGTAATAAATCCTACTTAGTATTAATAAAAGTATTTTCTTTAACTCCACGGTTCCATGACATGAGTTTAGTCCGAACTGACACAACTCGAGGTCGTAGTACAGGTTGCTAAGCCTTAGGCTATAACCGAGAGGTAGGTGGATATCACGGATGGGCCGGCCTGACTTCGGGGACGGCTGGACCGTTCGCGGTACTCGACCATTGTGACATCTCTGGCCTTCTATTGTCTGTAGAACGGTTCAGGGGGTGTTACAGACCAGCCACGCTAAAACCCATATATCTGATAAACCAACCGTTGAAACCAAAATTACACAACTGAATTTGAATAACTCTGAGTCACGAAGCTTTCCTGAAAATTTCAGCCAGATCAGAGCTCGTTTGATTGTCTGATCATTAGCTTGAAGAACATTGGCGAAAAAAAAAATTTCTCCTTTTTCCTCTCCTAACTTTTCTTTTGCTCTCTCCTTTATTTTTTCTTGTGCTCTCTCCTTTATTTTTTCTTGTGCGTGTCTATTCTTACCATTGGGTCAAAGAAACAAATATATAAAACATATAACTATTTTATAATATTTTCAACCCCATTATTGGTTCTTCCACTTATAGGAAGACACCGACAAATCCCTCTCAGACTAAGTGGAAGAAACAACCATACCTGTTATCTCTTGGCAAACTTCAAGCTTCCATATTGGTAATGACTTAGTCATTATATCAGGTCTATTATCATCCGTATGAACTTTCACAAGTTCCACTTCTTTAGAAGAAACCACATCACGTATCCAATGATATTTCTTGTTAATGTGTTTCGAACACGAATGAAATGTCGATTTCTTCTCGAGACAAATCACGCTTTGACTATCACAAAGCAACTCATACTTCTCTTGCTTGAACCGATCTCATGAAGAAAATTCTTCATCCACAACAACTCCTTACAAGCTTCTGTTACAGATAAACACGGCTTCAGTGGTAGAAAGTGCAACACTCTTTTGCAACCTTGATCGCCATGCCACAGCTCCTCCTGCAAATGATACCAAGTAACCTGAAGTAGACTTAATGGAATCAACATTCCCAGCGATCTCAGCATCTATGTAACTAACAAGTAATGGATTATCACCTCCAAAGGTAAGCTTCAAACTAGAAGTCCCTCGAAGATATCTCAAAAATCCACTTCACAACGTTCAATGTTCCCTCTCTTTTTTCGAAAGAAAATGACTAATTGTTCCAACTGCATGAGTTATATCTGGTCTTGTACAAACCATAACATACATCAAGCTACCAACTGCATAAGCATATGGAACCCTCACCATATCTTCCTTCTCTGCATTTGTATTTGGACTCTGTTGACCGGTTAATCTAATGTGTGTAGCAAGAGCAGTGCTTACAACTTTAGACTTGTCCATGTGAAACCTTTAAAGTACCTTTTCAATATGCTTCTCCTGAGACAAGTGAATCAGCTTCTCACCTCTATCTCAAACAATTCTTATACAAAGAATCTGCTTCGCTGGACCCAAATCTTTCATGGCAAAGGACTTACTCAGCTGCTTCTTCAACTCTTGAATTCTGCTCAAATTTCTGCCCACAGTCAACATGTCGTCAACATACAACAACAAGATGATAAAATCATCATCATCAAACACATGCACAAACACACAATGATCTGAAGTAGTCTCCTTATAACCATGCTCCCCCATAACCGACTTATACTTCATGTACCACTGCCTTTGTGCTTGCTTCAATCCGTAAATGCTTTTCTTCAAGCGACAAACTAAATCCTCTTTGCCCTTTTCTACAAAACCTTCTGGTTGTACCATGTAAATCTCCTCCTCCAAATCACCATGAAGGAAAGCCGTCTTTACATCCATCTGCTCAACCTCTAGATCAAGACTCTTTGCCAATCCAAGTACAACCCGAATGGATGACATCTTCACAACAGGAGAAAAGATTTCATCATAATCAATTCCATTCTTTTGGCTGAATCCTTTCACAACTAATATAGCCTTGTATCGAGGTAGAAAATTGTTATCTTCATACTTAATCCTATACACCCACTTATTAAGCAAGGCATTTTTACCCTTAGGCAACTTCACCAACGCATATGTGTCGTTCTCATCAAAAGAACCCATCTCTTCACCCATGGCTTCTAACCATTTTCTTTGTGTTCATCCTCCAAAGCTTCACCAAAGCTTTCTGGTTCTCCCCATCAGTAAGTAACACATACTCACTAGGATTACACCTTGTCGACGGCTTTGGACCTCTCTCAGATCTTCTAACAGCAGGTAGGTTCTCGGTAGTTGGTGTCTCATCATGATCGTCATCATGATCACCAATACCGTCATCATCATGTGCGGGAGCATCATCGTCACCAGGTATATCAACATGAACCTCACCCTCATTCTGACCGTGGAATGATGTAGAAGGAAAAACCGTTGAATCAATCAAACTTTCATTTCTCTGAGCTGGTTTTTCGGACTTCTCAATGTCTTTAATCGTTTGATCTTCCAAGAACACAACATCTCTACTCCTTATGAGCTTCTTCTCAACGGGATCATAAAATCTGTATCCAAACTCATCCTGACCATAACCAATGAACACACATTGTCGTGACTTCATCTCAAGCTTCGTCCTTTCGTTTTTAGGAATGTGCACGAAAGCCTTGCACCCAAAGACCATTAAATGACCATAAGAAACATTCTTACCGGTCCAAACTCTCCCTGAAATGTCACCATCCAATGGAGCATTTGGTGACAAATTCAACACGTGAAAAACTGAGCTAAAAGCTTCACCCCAGAAAGTCAGCGGTAAGCCTGACTGCGAAATCAAACATCTTATCCTCTCGACAATCGTTATGTTCATCCTCTCAGCCAACCCATTCAACTGTGGAGTCTTAAGCGGCGTAAATTGATGCCTAATATCATTTTCCCTACAATAAGCATCAAATGGTCCAGAATACTCACCACCATTATCATTGTGGATACACTTCAACTTCTTTCCCGTTTGTCTCTCAACCAGTTCACAAAATGCTTGAAATATCCCAAAACATTATCCTTCGTCCTCATAGTGATAACCCACAACTTCTTCGAATGATCATCAATGAATATGACAAAATATGATGCACCACCAAGAGATTTTATCTTCAATGAACCACACACATCTGAATGCACCAAATCAAGTATCTCGAGTTTCCTAGAAGGTGCATAAGGCTTAAAAGAAACTCTGTGTTGTTTTCCAGCAAAACAATGAGCACACTTCTGTAAGTGCAAACCGGAGATCCCTGGAATAGCCTCCTTCTTTGACAACACAAACAATTCCTTCTTGCTCATATGACCGAGTCTCTTATGCCATAACTCCATGGCATCATCATTCTCCACTGCATTAACAATGTCTTTGGAGACCTTAACCTGCATCCAATAGAAAGATGAAGACTTATCACCTCGAGCCATAACCATAGAACCACGTGAGAGCTTCCATTTACCACCACCGAATAAACTGTAGAAACCCTCATCAATAAGTCTTCCTGTAGAAATCAGATTCAACCGAATATATGGGACATGCTTAACTCCCTTCAGCAGAAGTCTTGTACCAAGACTAGTCTCAAGAAAATATCACCATTGCCAACAACCTGAGCTAAACCATCATTACCCATCTTCACCGAACCATAACTACCTGGTATATAAGTAATGAACAAATTTCGCTTCGATGTAGCATGAGTAGTACCTCCACTATCAACAACCCAATTGGTGTCTTAACATGCAACATTAATGGCATCACCCTCAAGTAGAATAAGAAACTGATCTTCGGTGACTGTCACCCAATTTTCACCATCTCCTTGACGACTTCCTCGCTTGCTGTCCTTTTTCAATTTCCAGCAATCTTTCTTCTTGTGTAATTTCTTATGACAGTAGTGGGACTCCAAATTCGCAAATTTATTAGGTTTGCTTATGCTCATGTTCTTATCCTTCTTGGGCTCTCGATATGAACTCTTCCCCCTTGACTCAGTAACCATAACATCTGAACGCGAGGAAGTAGGATTTGATTGCCTTCTCGTTTCCTCATTCAAGACACTGTTCTTCACTAAGTCCATCGAAATAACACCATTCGCTGCGGAGTTACAAAGAGACATCGTGAACACTTCCCAAGAATTTGGTAATGTACCAACACAAACCGTGAATCTCATATTCAAAATGAATAACCATGTCAAAAAACATATTGAGAATGTTGGGAATGTCCTGAAATCTATTGTACTTACTCTAAGTGAAAGTCGTATTGTCGAGATGAGACAATCACATAACACTAGGTAGTCATAACGCTTTGCTAGAAGCCACTTATGATCAATGAGTTGAGAACTCATTGCTAGTGTTATATGATCCTACAGGGTCACACACCTAAGCAAACTGGACGTTAAAACGAGGTTGATCATTAATGTAATGATCTAGTGAATGCATATTTGATATGCATTCGATATCAATATTCTGGGACAGTGTCGATCGACACAAAGAGTGTGTCGGTCGACACAACTCGCGGATTACCAGATTAATTCGGTTTAATCGTTGGTTAATTCCGTTGTGGTTTAAGTCGACATATATAAGATATATGGTCGACCTAAACTCAAAAAAAACCTAATTCACAGCCACCAGAACTAGAATAGAAACCTCTCAAGAGATTTGATCTCAATAGGCACTAGCATCCCTGCTGTTCAATTTGTGTGCGTGTGGATACCAGTAGAGGCACAGCGTTTGAGGTGCTTCGTGATCTCGACTACTTGAAAAACTTCCGCTGCAAATTCACCAGGTAATCTCGAGATCTGATAGATTCAATTATATGAACCCTAGATCCTAGGCTTGGAATTTAGACTAGGGTAGCCTAATAGGATTAGGATCTGCTAGAAATTCCTTCAGTGGTATCAGAGCCTTAGGGTTCTATTGAATCAGTAGCATGATAATTAGATTAGTTGAATCTAGATCTCTGTATAATTGATACAAGCATGCTAAAACTCGTTTTGATCAATGTAACCTAGTTTAGGGTTTTTGTTCGAAAACGCTTTAGGGTTTTTCGCATGGTGTCGATCGATGCCAATCCGGCGTCGATCGACACAGGGCGAAAACCCGAATAAAACTTAGGTTTCGCCTAGTGACGATCGATACAAGAGTTGTGTCAGTCGACAGAAACCTCGCGAAATTGATAAATCGGTTCAATTGGATTGGACCGGTTATCGAGCTTGGTTATTAATGGTTAAACGCTAAGAACGGTTTATTGCGATTGGTTTAATTAGGTTAGCATCGACCGACACTAATGTATTGTCGATCGACATTGACTGGTTATCATAAAACCGGATCAATTGGATTGATCGGTTATCGCAAATTGCTTTTGGTTAACCTGCATCGATCGACACTAAGGTAGTGTCGGTCGACACAAGGTCCGATGGTTTAGGTTATTGAATCTGAAATCACAGAACCAAACCAATATGAACCATTTTAATTAGAAGAATTAAAACATAATAAAACTGAACGTTTTAAAGGTTCCGTTCCTCAGCCAAATATCAAGTCAACCTTGATGTCTTCCCGATCTTGTCAACAGTCAAGACTTGTTTCATTGTGCGATAGATTTGCAGTGCGAGGCGTCCACAATTACATGAGTAAGACAGGAAGTAATCGTGTTGATGGACTTGCAGTGCAAGACATCAACAATTACATGACTTAAGAGATTGGTTTACTTGACTGGGCCATCAAAATCGTTTTGGGCTCAGAGACATCAGGTGGATTGGACATGAGATGTCAATCCACAACCAAGAGTTATATTGGATATAACTAGCAAAGAGTTGCTTACCTAGATAACTAAAATTTGGGTGATAGCCAGTGGCTTACTCAAGTTTAGTGAAGTAAGGGTCTTGGATCATTATATTCATCTGAGGAAACATTGTTTGAATATAATGCGAGTTTTCTTAATTGTTAAGACTTCTCATTTCTTGAACATCATAACTAAACCTCCCTTGTTTTTCCAGCTATGTCTAGCACAAACCATCGTAACAATTTCTCCCTGCAATCCGTCCTTGAGAAGGACAAGTTAAATGGATCAAACTTTCTTGAATGGTATCGGAACTTGAGAATTGTTCTCAAACAGGAGAAGAAGGACTATGTCCTTGAGAAAGTTCTCCCCAAGAAGTACCGAGCCAATGCCTGGCAGTCAGATAAGGATGCTTGGGATAAGCATTCTAATGATGCGGTGGATGTGAGTTGTCTCATGTTGGCTACCATGAACTCGGAATTGCAGAAGCAATATGAGTACGTGGAGTCGCCAATAGAGATGATCACTGGCCTGAAAAGTATGTTTCAGGAGCAGGCATGAACTCAGAGATACCAGACGGTTAGGTCTCTGATTGAGTGCAAGCTACCAAAGGACGAACCAGTTAGTCCTCATGTCATTAAGATGATGGGTTATATTGATAACCTGGGGAAACTGGATTGTCCCATTAGCCAAGAGTTGGATACTGACATCATTCTGCAGTCACTGCCGTCAAGCTATGATCAATTTGTTATGAACTATAACATGAACAACTTGACGAAGACGTTGATTGAATTGCATGGGATGCTTAAGACTGCTGAACCTAACATCAAGAAGGACACCCCAAATGTCCTTATGGTACAAAAGGGTAAAAAGTTTAAGAAGCTTGGTAAGAACAAAGGTGATGGCAAGACGAGCTCGATTGTGAATCCAAGCGAGTCTGGCCATGCTCCTAAGGTTAAAACCAGTCCTTCTGAAGATGTTAACTGCCGTTATTGTAATGGTTATGGGCATTTGAAAAGAAACTGCAATAAATTCTTGGAAGATTATGAGAAGCTGAAGAAGACGTACGAGACTTCTTCTTCAGGTATTATGTTATAGAAGTAAATGTTACTTCTTATAATCCTACTTATTGGGTATTTGATACCAGCTGTGGTACTCATATTTTGTGAAAATGTGCAGGGCCTGAGCAAAAGTAGGACTATGGAGAAAGGACAAGTGGATCTACGCATAGGAAATGGAGCAAGAGTTGCTGCATTAGCCGTAGGAGTATTTCATTTGTTTTCTTTTATGGCATGTTTTGAACTTAAAACTGCTACTATGTACCTGCTATGAGCAGAAAGATTATTTCTATTTCTTGTTTGGATATAGAAGGATATCAGTTTTCAAATTAAGAATAAGTGTTATTCATTTGATTACAATGATATATTTTATAGTAGCAATCCATTAGAGAATGGACTTTATGTTCTAAACAAGAATGTGCCTAACTATAACATTAATACCAAGAGATTCAAGTCAAATGATACGAATCAAACTTCTCTCTGGCATTGTCGTTTTGGGCCATATAAATGAGAAATAGATTCAGAAGCTCCATAGTGATGGACTTTTGGGCTCATCTGATTATGAATCATAATGAGTTAATTGAATATTGTTTATTGGGTAAAATGACAAAGGCCCCTTTCGGAAAAAAAGGTAGTGTCGATCGACACAAACGGTGCGTCGGTCGATACAGGTTGCGAACGATCAAAATGAAAGGGCCAGAGGCTTATTGGGTTTTATACATACGGATGTATATGGGCCAATGAGCACTAGTGCTAGAGGAAACTTTCAGTACTTCATTACCTTTACTGATGATTTCAATGGGTAAGGTTATGTCTTATTAATGAGACATAAGTCAGAATTTTGAAAAGTTCAAAGAGCTCCAAAATGAAGTACATAATCAATTTGGCAAAGGTATTAAAGCTCTACGATGAGATCATGGAGGTGAATACTTAAGTCAAGAATTTAGTGATCATCTGAGAGATTGTGAAAGTGTTTCACAATTCACTCCTCCTGAATCAGACTTTATTAGATATGGTTCGATCAATGATGAGTCACTTAGATCTTCCATTATCCTTCTAAGAATACGCTCTAGAAACGTCTGCATTTACACTAAATAGGGTTCCATCAAGATCAGTTACAGAGACACCACATGAGATGTGGACTGTTAATGTTCCTGATTTGTCTTTCAAGAAGATTTGGGGTTGTGAGGCTTATATAAAACGTTTAATCTCTGATAAGCTCACACCCAAATCCGATAAGTGCTACTTCATTGGTTGTCCTAACGAAACCAAGGCATGTTACTTTTACAACCGACCCGAGAACAAATTGTTCGTTGCTCGGAACCATGTTTTCTCGAGAAAGATTTTCTTTCCAAGAAGAACAGTGGGAGTAAAGTACAACTCGAAGAAATTCGAAAATCACAGGAGACTGCTCAACCTGATGAGGAAGAGCAGCAGTTGGATCTACAAGGAGTTGTAGAACCTGCACCTGTGATGCCTAAGGTTTGCAAGGATCTGGTGAATGTATATTTGATATGCATTCAAATGGCGAGTTTCTGAAGAAGTGTCGATCGACACAAAAGTTGTATCGATCGACACAGATCGCAAACCAAAATATTGTTTTTGGTTTATGACTTAATTAACAACGGTTTAAATCTTGGTTAATTAGGTCATGGTAAAAGTATACATATGAGATATGTGCGCGACTTTTACACAAAACTGAAGCTCGCATATCCGAAAGGATCCGTCACGAACCCGAGAAATGTGGATTTCTCGTAACCAATTGCCGTGATCTATTGATCATTGAAAGTGACGGGCCTGCGAATTTTGAAGAAGCAATGATGGGCCTTGACTCCGAAAATGGCTGAAAGCCGCTGAATCCGAAATGGGATCCATGTCACAGAACCAAGTGTTGACTTTGGTCGATTTACCCGATGGTGCAAAAGCCATTGAGTGTAAATAGATTTTCAAAAGGAAATTGATGTGAATGGTGATATCCAAAGCTGGATTGGTGGAAAAGGTTTCAAGCAAATTCATAATGTTTACTATGAAGAAACCTATTCCCCAGTCAACATGCTTAAAGTCCATTCGGATTCTCCTAGCAATCGCCACTCATAATGGTTATGAGATCTGGCAGATGGATGTGAAAACAGTTTTCCTTAAAGGAATTCTGGAAAGGGATGTGTACGTGACACAACCTGAAGTTTTCATTGATCCTAATGAAGCTAGGAAGATATGCAAGCTTCATCGGTCCATTTATGGACTGAAGCAAGCATTTCGGAGTTGGAATCTTCGTTTTGATAAAGCAGTCAAAAGGTTTGACTTCGTCAAGAATGAAGAGGAACCGTGTGTTTACAAGAAGACTAGTGGGAGCGCAGTTGCATTTCTAGTATTGTATGATACTACTTCTCAGAAATGAAGTTCCATCGTTTCAGTTTATAGAGACCTGACTCGAAAGTTGTTTTTCGATAATAAATATGGGAGAAACCGTGTACATTCTTGGAATAAGAATCTATGGAGATAGATTGGACAAGCTAATTGGATTGTGTCAAGATACTTATGGTGATAAGGTCTTGCACAGGTCCAGTATGCAGGATTCCAAGAAGGGCCTCGTGCAAATGACTCTTGGTATTACTCTTAGCAAGACGCAGTGTCTTTCTAAAGGTGAGCAAGAGCGAATGAGGGTCTGACTACTGCTAAAGGCATTAGATGTCTTAAGATGTGATCTTAATTTTAGTGGGAGTTGTTGATGTTAATTTTAGTTATAATATGATGTTCGTGAAAACATAATTTGATTATGTTATTGAAATCTGACATCTGTATTATTTAATAATGGTTATTAAATAATAGTCCCAAAGTAATGTATGACATTTTATAGGTCATCAAGTATGTGACTTGATCATGAAAACCTATAGATAATAAATGACATAAATTATGTTGGTCCCTGGTCGAGGTTGTTAAAGTGGGACGTTAACAACCGCATGAGACTAGTATGTGAGGTGACTGATGACTAAGTTTCATGGAGTCATTAATAAGAGTATTAAAGTCAATCACATAGATATGTGTTGGAGAACACAGATCGGACATGACCCACTGATGAGAACTCTACGGGATAGTTATATAAGTATCATGAGAGTTTTCATTACGACTATAGAGTATAGTCCTTAGACCTGAGTTCATCATGTTTTCTTACATATGAATTGGTCCGCTTTAACCTTGTCAAACGTCAGCCGTAACTGGTGACTATAAAGGCAGTGATTGGGTGTACCATGAAGCGTGTGAAGAAACAGGGATAGAACAAGATGGGATTTCTCCCTCCTATATAACAGGAGATAAATATCTCAGGGCCCATCGAAGGTTTGATACTGAGAAATGTGTGGCCACACTCAAACGAGGTAATTGTCAGTCGTTTGTCTTGTCAGTATAAATTGGAGTTCGATGAACATGATCTTGGCTAAATAAGGGTGACACAGATCTTGCCTTATGCCAGATCGAGATATAGTGACAAAGGGATTAAAGGAATAGATGATTCCAGTACAAGTGGGAGATTGTTGGGAATGTCCTGAAATCTATTGTACTTACTCTAAGTGAAAGTCGTATTGTCGAGTTGAGACAATCACATAACACTAGGTAGTCATAACGCTTTGCTAGAAGCCACTTATGATCAATGAGTTCAGAACTCATTGCTAGTGTTATATGATCCTACAGGGTCACACACCTAAGCAAACTGGACGTTAAAACGAGGTTGATCATTAATGTAATGATCTAGTGAATGCATATTTGATATGCATTCGATATCAATATTCTGGGGCAGTGTCGATCGACACAAAGAGTGTGTCGGTCGACACAACTCGCGGATTACCAGATTAATTCGGTTTAATCGTTGGTTAATTCCGTTGTGGTTTAAGTCGACATATATAAGATATATGGTCGACCTAAACTAAAAAAAAAACCTAATTCACAGCCACCAGAACTAGAATAGAAACCTCTCAAGAGATTTGATCTCAATAGGCACTAGCATCCCTGCTGTTCAGTTTGTGTGCGTGTGGATACCAGTAGAGGCACAGCGTTTGAGGTGCTTCGTGATCTCGACTACTTGCAAAACTTCCGCTGCAAATTCACCAGGTAATCTCGAGATCTGATAGATTCAATTATATGAACCCTAGATCCTAGGCTTGGAATTCAGACTAGGGCAGCCTAATAGGATTAGGATCTGCTAGAAATTCATTCAGAGAAATCCCTGAAACACATTCAAGTGATCCGTCATCGGAGTACCATCCTGATACCTCAACTCAATCAACTTCTTGATCATGAACATCTTATTATTCCCGGTATTTCGAGCATACAACTGCTCCAGCTTCAACTACAAAGAACGAGCATTAGTCTCTATTTCAACATGATGCAGAACATTATCATCTATCCACTGCCTTATCGAACCACAAACTTGCCGATGCAGCAACTTCCACTCATCATCTGTTTTCTCATCGGGTTTCTTCTCCTGAAAAACCGGTACATGGAATTCCTTCACGAAAAGACAATATTCCATCTTGAATTTCTATACGTGATAATTAGCACCATTCAGACTTATCATTCTGCACATATTTTCTATCGCTCACACAAGCAGAACCAATAACCAAAGTTACCGAAATCCAAAGCTCATAATCTTCAAGCTCTGATACCACTCTAATGGGAAAACATGAACGCGACAACGGCGCAACAGAATATAGTTTCCGCACTTGTGTGAGTGTGAGAAAAAATATATGCAATGTTTCAGAAATAAGCTCAAAACGCAAAGTAAACGAGACCGACAATTTTTACGTGGAAAACCTTCTCAATGTGAGAAGGAAAAACCATGAGGATTGGATTGTGTGTTATTTGGGAGGAGGTATATCATAAAGATAAAGAGATTAAAATAACGATTTTGAATTATAAGTTTAAACCCACACTGTATCATAAGTTTTTTATTTATGAAAGTAATCATTGTTAAAGTTATGTGATATAAGTTTAATCTTTATTGCATTTATCTAAAATATTTATTTTATAAAACAACATATATTTATATATCAAATTTATTATGATTTTTAATATTTTAGTAGTTAAATATATACGAAAGTAGAAACAGAGCAATCCATTTATATTTTTGCATTTATTTAATGTTTATATCATTCAAATTTGATAACTCATCTTTTTAACCATTTTCAGTGAGTAAAATTTAATTTTAATATTTTATAATTTAAATTTGCTAATCTATTTTTAGCACGTGTTGTTGTGGTATATATAATTTGTAAATTTGTTGGAATAACTTGTTAAAAGTGCATCCAAACATGAACTATAATTTGACTTATCAAATATTTGAATAGTATAAATATTGAATAATTTTAATATTTTTTATTAAATTTAAAATATATCATTTCTAATTATTTAATATATATATATATTAAACTCGTGCAATGTTCTTTTTTTAAAATTTTATAATCAATATTGGAAATTTATTTTTCAATCCGTTCATGTAATGATTTAATTATTTTTCAATTTGTTGGTACAATTCACTAAAAAGAGTAGTTGTAAAAACATCAATCTTAATATAACATATCATATATTTAAACAATATAAACATTGACTAATTTTATATTTTATCAAATTAAAAATATATCTATCTAATATTTTGGTATTCTAATGTTTTTATAATATTTATAAATTAAATTTTAATTATAGTAATTTATATTTATATTTATAATATTATTATTTTTAAAACTTAGTTATGTTAAAATACATGAAGTTTTGTTTATATTGGTCTAAATATATAATATTTTGTGTTATTAGAGATCAAAATGTAATTATATTATTGTTTAACAATATTTAATAATATATATGAATTTAGTAATTATTTTTTTAATAAATTTATAATATTTTGTAACATTTTGTTATAATATTAAATACATTTTTATATTTAAAAAATATATTATTAATATATTTGAATACAATAAAAATAGAGAATAATTAGGTTGAATTATAAATAAACTGATTTTATAATAAATTTTTAAAATAAATACGAATTCAATAGTTATTTTTCTTATCAAATAAAAATAAATTATGTTTAGAAGATTTTGGTATAATATAAAAATATGTATTTGTATTTGAAACAAAAATAAAGAAGATATTAAAATATATTCTAAATATATTATGAATAAAATTATATATTAGAGAAAATTACTTTATATATACAAAAATAGTTGATGTATAAATGTTTTAATTATATTTATTAGTTGGTTTAATAATTTCATGATTATATATATATATATATATATTTGTTTTTAATTTATTAATTAGAAAATGAGATCTATTATATTTAAGTTGTTTGGTTACATAATTAATGATTGTCTTATTTGAAAACATGGATAATAGAGAAAATGTTATATTTCTTAATTACTCTTAATAAAATTTAATTAATTCATTAATTTATAATGACATAATATGTAATATAACACATGAAAGAAGGTTAGTATTTAATATACTCTACTTTTTAATAGTATTGATTTGTTTGTTTGTATGGAGATAAACCGTAATTAGACCATCAACATAACCTAATAGGACATTTTGTTAACAATTTAAAATGTTTAAAAATATAGTTTTTTTTAATGACGTCGGTTTTAATGAAGACTAGATGACTCGCCCACACCTTGTGGGGGGATAATTTTTTTGGGTCCACGATTGTTTTATTTTGCTAAAGAGAAAAGTTCTATTTAAGTATATAAATAGTTAGTTATATAGATTAAAAGATGTAAGTTAGTGAATAGAGTATATAATTAGTTGTGCGGGGTGAATTAATTTTCGGAGGATATTTGGCTTAACTAAATTAGTAGAAACACATGTAGTCGATTATTTGAAACTATAGAAATTGTAGATGAAGCCTGATTTTATAGAAAGAGAAACTTAGAATAAAAATGAAAATTTAGAAACTTGAATTCTTTATTATTGAAAAGAAACAACCATTATTTGAATAAATAACTAAATAGATGATTAAGATAATTGAACATAAATTAGGGTAGTTCGATATTTTGAAGGGCAAACCATGCATCTTGAAATGTGTCATAAACAACATTGTTAATCGTCCTTAGTTCCAAATAATCACATGGTCCCCTTATTACATCCAATAGAAGACTTAAATAATATAGTTCTCCAATTTCTTCTGAATATACTGGTAAAACACATAAACTCGGTTTACCTTTGATGCGAGGTTTCCTTGAAGGGTTTTTTTTTTTATCCCAAACGAGTTTAGTTGTTATTTGTGAATATAGAAGACGTCTTGCTTGAGGACGAACTTGATTGCATTTCATCCAAGCCAGAAATTTATCTTCTTTTTCCTTATGTGCCAAACTGTCATCTTCGTCGAAAACAATTTTTGGAGAAGGAAGAACAATAGGTAAAATTTTCATTGTTTTAATAGAACGTCCAGAACAAGCTGTTAAAATTAGATTTGTTAATTATAATACGAAGAGTTGTTCAACAGAAATGAAAAATGATGTAATGTAAAAAACTAAAGATACCAAAGAGTTCTGCAAATTTACCTATAGCTTCCATTAGCAACTCGAGATAGAAATGATACTAATGAGAAGAGGATATCAAATATATAGTACTATGATATTAGGGTTTCTTAGGGATAATATCATTTTTAGGATTTTGTTTACTAATATCGGCCTCATAAATTAAACACAAAATGATGAGGTCATCAGATCGCCCAAACCCATCCTGGACGAGCGGTACGTACCGGCCTCGATCACGAGGCTGAACAAGAAGTTCCCATCCCCGCAGAACGTACCTGAGGAGGTTCAGAAGGCCAATGCATTTTCTGCCAGACCCAATGATGTGGTATCAAGGATTCATAAGCCAACATCATGTTTCTGGAGTGATGATCGTTCTAGAACCCAATTGGAACGATCCCATTTGGAGATGGTCGACAACCGACCTCCTGGAGCCCTAACCGTGTCCTGGAAGATGTCCATAGGAGAGTTGGTTCAAACCAATCATGCCAGTCTTGATATTCACCATAAAGTATGCTATTTGAAAGAGTTTGGTCCGAAGGAATCAGCTTGGGTTTGAGACATCTTGGAGGATGTCTAGAAGCTGTCCAGTTAGCCCTGTCCGCGAATATAGGTGCATTCAAGAGAGGATTTAGAATGGACCAAGAGGAATCAAGCTTCACCTCAACCTGTTCTGGAAACCTGATTCACCAATGAATCTGAAAGAAGTGGAATCACATCAAGACCATTTTCTATGAAGAAGTTATGCCCGTTTCAAGACAGGTAATTTTCAGGGAACCCGATAAAGACCGACTTGCACATTTTGGAGTGCTCAGATAGAACCAGGATTAATAAAGGAGTAAAGGAACTTGTTCTGGATTCTTGATTCATAAGGGAATGCATGAGAGTTGGAATCACACCAATACCAGCTCGGACAAAGAAGATATGCAAGATCAAACCCGAAGGTTGCTGGACCTGCCTTATTTGGAAGCTCACGGACTTGGTGGGCTACATACTTATGTTTGGCAACCAGGAGTACGTGCAACATATCCTTGGGCATTGGTTTATACTCTTTTTCCCTTAAGTGTAGTTTTGTCCCAATTGGTTTTCCCACTAAGGTTTTTAATGAGGTAACCAAGGCCCGCTTCAAGAGAAGGAGAATCTGGCCCGTCCAACCTTCTTCCTTGCTTTCTATTTTAATGATTTCGACCAGGCCTCTTTATGGCCCATTATTAAGACTTGTAACCCTATTACTTTGGCTATTTAAAGCCACTCTTTGTTTTCAATAAACTTAAGTAAGCTTTTAGTATCAAGAAACCCTAGAGGTTTGCGTCGATCTCTCTTTGTCCTTGCGTGGTTGCCCCTTGGAAATTGAGATCCTTGCTACTCTTGGATTGCTTGATTTTTCTGTTCAAAGTGCTCGTGTTAAGTCCATAACTCCATCGAATCATCCACTGACCAGGAAGAGAGTGCCTTCGGCCAGCTTCCTTCGTCCCATTGTACCACGCTCGACCATCGTTCCGCTCGTCGCTTCTCGACCACTCGACCACCCGCCTCCGATCTCATATCATCTGGTATCAGAGATTTAAAGCTCCTGTCCCAGCTCAGTTACATCTCATCCTTCATCTAGTTTTATTTTGTTTTGCTTTTGTTTCTTTAAAATCGAAAATAAAAAAAATAAAAAAAAATATTAGGTTGCTAGTTTGTATATCTTTCGGCCAAGTACCCCAATCCTGAAACCGGTTGTGTTTTGCTTGCTATTGAGTTGTTCCTATTATTTCTGTTGTTCTGCTTTGATAAAACTGTAAAAGAAATCAAATTAGTTCTGCTTAGTTTGTCTCGGCGTAGTTTATTGCGCTATGTTTCTTTCGATCTAATCCTCTTTAGCTTGCGATTTAGTTGTCTTTTGTTGTTCTTGTCTTGCTGTGTGACTGTCCTGCATTCATTAAGAGTAGAGAAGAAGAACACTAGAAGAAAATCGGCAGCTAGGTTGTTAGTTTCTGAACCGGCCGCATATAGCTAGGGTTTTAACATTGGGTTGCGATTTATTTGACTTGGTTTAATTCTGGTAGCACTTTTAATTGATCTCGGTTTTAGTTCTTTTCCAATTTGTTGTTTTAGTCAAAAAAAAACAAATCGTCCTTTCATTGTTTCCTTTTTGTTAGCAACTGCATCTTTCTTTTTTCCTTTTTGTCGCATTTTCCTTTTCTCTCTTGATTTTTCCTTATTTTCTTGTTCTTCCTTCTTTTCCTTGTTGCGTTTGATCTTTTTGTTAAGTGCGCAGATCATAGATGGCTGAGGAGCACGTCAATCAACTAGTTGGACCGGCTGACTTCAACCAAATGATGGCTGCGATCCAAACGATCATACATACGCTCGAAGCCCGCCTCGACCGGCTGGAGCGATCGCTCGACCCATCTCGACATGGTCGAGTAAAGCAAGGTCGACCAGATCGTGGTCACAACCTGTACCACTGTGGAGATGAACATGCTGTGAACGAAATGGATCCCGAGCCACCTGACCAATACCGGTCCCATTAATCCTCTAGACTAAGACATTCAAAACCCAGTAAATTTCAAAATATTTTGTTTTTTGTCTTAGACTCACAGCTACTATCTTTCTCAGGTACTGAAGACTACTTTCAGTGGAAAGAAGACCTAGAAGATTACTTTTGGGATTACAACAACCCAAGGAACGAACGGGCCGCGTATGCGATCCAAACCCTGACCGGAGACGCCTATGCTTGGTGGCAGCTCGAGGAGAAGATACAGAGACAACTCAAGGAACCAGCAATAACGTGGAAGGAGCTGAAAGGGCTAGTATATGAGAAATATTTCATACTAAGACCGAAGACCCAGGGCCATCCACGCCTTTCGACTGCCTCGACCAAAGGCCCAGTGCCAGGACCGCCTCGATCAAAGGTTAAAGTGTCCCGACCCAACTCT
Source organism: Orychophragmus violaceus (assembly GCA_030180135.1). NCBI lineage: Eukaryota > Viridiplantae > Streptophyta > Magnoliopsida > Brassicales > Brassicaceae > Orychophragmus > Orychophragmus violaceus. Next base: position 36,317,413 of record CM058229.1, read on the forward strand.
TTTCCATCTGATTGTAATGAATCAAAAACTGTTTTAATGCACTTGGGATTGCCCAAAAGTGTTGAGAAGGATGCATGAATGATAGAGAGTCTAATGGACCGCACGGACCAACGGACTAGAGGCGAGACCGAGAAACAAGTGGAACCGGCCGACCCAGAAAGTGATCCGACTAAGGCCAACAGAGATCACGACCCAAACCAGACTGAGAGTGTTAGTCAGGTAAGTCCTTCTTTAAAACAACTTATTTCTACTGATTCCACAACTGTACTAAAGGATCTACTTAACGTAAAAGTTTTGGAGTGCTCAGAATGAACCATGATGAATAAAGGAGTAAAGGAACTTGTTCTGGATTCTTGATTCATCAGGGAATGCATGAGAGTTGGAATCACACCAATACCAGATCGGACAAAGAAGATATGCAAGATCAAAACCGAAGGTTGCTGGACCTGTCTTATTTGGAAGCTCATGGACTTGGTGGGCTTCAGACTTATGTTTGGCGACCATGAGTACGTGGAACATCTCCTTGGGCATTGGTTTATACTCTTTTTTTCTTAAGTGTTGTTTTGTCCCAATTTGGTTTTCCCATTAAAGTTTTTAATGAGGTAAACCAAGGCCCGCTTCAAGAGAAGGAGAATCTGGCCCGTCCAACCTTCTTCCTTGCTTTCTATTCTAATAATTTCGACAAGACCTATTTATGGCCCATTCTTAAGACTTGTAACCCTATTACTTTGGCTATTTAAACTCACTCTTTGTTTTCAATAAACTTAAGCTTTTAGTATCAAGAAACCCTAGTGGTTTGCGCCGATCTCTCTTTGTCCTTGCGTGGTTGCCCCTTGGAAATTGAGATCCTTGCTACTCTTGGATTGCTTGATTTTTCTGTTCAAAGTGCTCGTGTTAAGTCCATAACTCCATCGAATAATCCACTGACCAGGAAGAGAGTGCCTTCGCCCAGCTTCCTTCGTCCCATCGTACCGCGCTCAACCATCGTTCCGCTCGTCGCTTCTCGACCACTCGACCACCCGCCTCCGATCTCATATCAGAAAATAACAAAGTTTAGAATTTAGGAATTCAAAGTTATTATAGTATCTTCTATTTGATGGAAAGAATATCGCATTGTTATTAGGATATAGTATAATTTAAAAATTGATTTTTATATTCGGTAAGTAATTCAAAACTTGAATTAGAAGATATTTTAATATTCTGTTTGAAGAATTTATATTTCTTGTTAAAACAAACCCTTCCATAAAAATCGGTATAAAACTTATTATGGTATGGTAGTAGTTACATTTGTAAGTAAAATATTATGAACATAAAATTTGTAATAACTAATTTGTGTTCTAGAAAGAAAATTCGTAAAGGATCAAAACATTCTCTAGATTTAGTGTCACCAGAAAAATAATTTAGATGCAAATTAAAGTTTTTATAAACAACCAAAATTATAATAAAAAGAAACATATTAAAGAGAAGTTTTGGTCTAACATGAAAATACATATCAAACATAAGTTTTAGATACTTAAACATTATTTTTGGAGGAGAGTTTTAGGACAGGAGTAGTGCTGTTTTCCCAGAACAGTTGAAAGACAATCGTTTGGTTGGCCTTCACATTGTATGCCCACAATAAATCTCTTAAGCCGCCAGCCAAACGAATACGTCGCCTATCAGTATCAGAATGGAAAGCAAGCTCGACAGACCACTTCTGTCCAGCATCATTGACCATCGATAGGGTATTACCAGCAATTTTCTCTAATCGTTTGCATCGACAAAAGACTTAGGAAGATACTGCAAAATGAAAAATATGGATAATATATAAAACCAAAATACAAAGAAATAACTTACGATTCTGCTTCGTTTGATGGCATAACTCGTGACGTTTAAGGTAACAAACTTCTCTTCAGTTCCTTCAAATATCATTTCCTTATTAGAGAAATATTAGAAAGAGTAAAGAAAATGTCTCGAAAATAATTGAAAAACACTTACTGGTGCTACATTCTCCAGTATCCATTTGAGTCGTATTCTCATATGGGATCTCGCAACAGTTTGGTCCGTACTGTTGTACTATATGGAAATCAGCACCTCCACTATACTCAAAAATTAAAAGATCTCCAACTTCTAATGCATGAGCCTTAAAGAACCGCCTCCAGCCTTCTGTTTAGCCTATCACCAACTCGTTTGATAGGAAACTGTTCTGGCCTCACATTAGATGTGAGTTTACCGACTGTTACATTGGTTTTTCCATGTATTTGATTCTTAAAGAAACTTTCAGGGATAGTCTGCAACAGAAAGCTTAAAAAATGATTGCAAGAAATAAAATCACTATAAAACAAAACTTAATGAGACAAAGAACAAAGATTACATACCATATTCTTTCTAAATTTGGCTGGAAACATAGGCTTGAAGAATCGTGGGTATGTCATCTTCGGATTTGTTTTCATAAGAATATAGGAAATCATATAAATCATTAATCATTACATGCATTTATAAAAAACAATATCATAACATTCATCTGGAATAAGAGGCTTAGAAAATCAAGGGTTTACAATCTTCTGCAAAACTAATATATATTCAAAATATATATTCTGCAAAGCTAATATATATTAAAATAAATCAAAAATCATAACATACATAAACCAAAACAATCGAAATTAGATTTTTGAACTTGAAAAGACAGAATCTAAAAATAGAGAATATCGGAGTAGTTGACAAATCCTTAAATTATTGTTCCAAATTGAAGTTGGTACTTTTAATAGAAATCGATGATAAAAAAGAGAAATTTACATGAATAAGATATAGTAAACACAATTGTTCATATACAATCATTTTTCTCAAAATAACGATTTCTAACCCTAGGTTTAGGAGTACTCTTAGTGAAATAGTAGATTACCTTGTTTCCCGAGTTGTTGAATGCAGAAGACTTTCTCGTAAAACAATCTCTGCCTACCGAACCTTAGTTGTGTTTGTTTAACTTTTAATACAAATCGATGATAAAAAGAGAAACTTACATGAATAAGATATAGTAAACACAATTGTTCATATACAATCATTTTTTCTCAAAATAACGATTTCTAACCCTAGGTTTAGGAGTACTCTTAGTGACATAGTAGATTACCTTGTTTCCCGAATTGTTGAATGCAAAAGACTTTCTCGTAAAACAATCTCTACCTACCGAACCTTAGTTGTGTTTGTTTAACTTCTAGATCGTTGTTTACTTTCAATTTGTTCTCTGATTGCAGTGAATGGCTAATTTGGGATCGAGTAGATGTAGCAGTAACTATCTTACAGTGGGCCAGAGTTATTTGGCTTAATCCCAATCTATTAATGGATTTTAATATATTAGCAATTATATCTTTTAAAAAAAATTATATTCTAAGATCATGTTTAATAAAGTAAGTCATTTGAGGAATTTAATCACAGCAAGTTTTTATGATTTGTGTGAAAATAATGAAATTTTACTAAATTAAAACACCAGTTTATATGTTTATATGTGTAAGTGTATTGTTTAAACATACAATATATCTACTTATAGCTACTCATTATACATGTTTTGTTTTAGCATTAGTTATGTCATATGGATAATATATTTCAAATCCACCTAAAACCTCTTTTCTCATGATGATCTATTTATTTTGATTAGAATTCAACATTAAAAAGATTGCGTTAGATGAGATTATATATGAAATTAAAATTAGGTAGTAAAAAAAGCTGATGATACTGGACATAAGAGTTGTTAACACTAACGATACATATGTTTTTTTAAAGTAACATAAAGATGATAAACATATCATCTAATACAAATATAAAAGTTTACTATGTCTTCGACAACATGGACATAATTTACCATAGCTTTAACCAGGAAGGGATATTATTTGGAGGATATTGGTCAGGTACAGGATTTGGACAACTACAAAATAGAAAACAATGTATGAATTCCGGAAAACATATAAAGCATATTACATAATGAGTTGCATTAGGGTTAATATTCAAACCTGTTGCGAAATCCATTAAAGTGAGAATTCTTTGTTTGATCGTACGTAATCGTAGAAATCCCTTCTTCTGCTTTGAGCCAAGTTAAACCCATAAGTAAAATAGATACCTAAACAATATTAACATTGTAAACAATAGAGAAATCAAAAGTGTCATCAACCATAAAGACAAACATGTAATAGACAATGAATTCATTATAAAAAACACACAAAAGTTAATTTAGAACCAAACCCTGTATTGGATTTAAGTAGAAGCAACGAAGAATAACAAATAGATGTCTATCAGCCTCCTTCCAAAACTTTTTTTAGTTCCGTAGCATCTTCCCCATATATTAAACACTCAACACTCCGGAGACTAGAAAAAGTAATGATTTCAAGATTTTTATTAGAGACAGACAACAGAACATATGTGAAGAACATTATAGTCATCTGTTTAACTAACCTTAGATCACGAATTGTTAACCGCGGCTTTTGTTTTGTATAATCTTCTTCAAGTTTTCCAACATGTGTAACTACACCAAGAACATCTATAATGGAGAAAACAAAATCATTAAGAGCTATATACCTTAATGTCAACCAAAGATTTAAATAACAACATTAATATAATCCGATAAAGGAAAAATATGTATTCATTAAAAGTTACATATAGGGTATTCATCAGAGATTCTCCCATCTACTATATCCGGAATTGATTTAAATTTCATAAAATGACCTTCGGGAATATTATCATAGGTAAGGCAAAAAGATATGTTTAACCAGAAAAGAGCTTGAAATCGTGAGGGGTCAACGACCCATATATCGGTGCTTGTATAACTCGAGCATCCGCAAGTTTAAACCAACGACCCTCAAACCATGTTGTGTAACGAAATTTCAAAATAAGAGGTTCAAGAACAGTAGCTTCTATTTCTGTATCTTAAAACAACAAACGAATACAGTAACAAAACATGCAATAGCCAAATAAACAAAACAAATTATAGAGTAAATAGAGATTACCTCTTCATCCACCAAAATCATTCGGATGGTTGGTTCAGAAAACCTAACACACATCCAAACATGGAGAAGCAACACTTTTAGGTCCCAAAAGCAAGGAATAAAGTTGTTGATTGATATATCGTGGTTTTTACTAGTTTTAGACCATGATATAAGTGTGTTTTAGAGTCTATTTGTGTTTCTTTAGAGTCTTTTACAGGTCTTAATAGGTACAAGCACGTTTGGAGCAGAAGTGGAGATTATGGAGCTATTTGGTGTATTTTGGAGATCTGACCCGAGAGGTGAAGCTCACTGTCCAGAACAGAGGAGTGCGTCGATCGTTGCACACCTGCATCGATCGATGCACCGCGCGAACGGGCCAGACTCGCGAGAGTTAATGAAGTTATGAGATATTGCAAAGTTGCCCAGAAGTTCCAGATATTTACACAGAAGCCCCAAAACGTGTTTTAGCTATTTAATTAGGTTTTTAGATCAGTTTTTAAGGGACGCTTTCAATACGCTATTATCAAGCATTCATACTTTGAGCTGAGAGATTTAGAGAGATTTGGGGCTGATCTGAACCTCTACTTAATCTTGTATTTGGAGAAGATTTCGAACCCTTTTACTCCTTTGATTTCTTATATGCAATTTATTTATACATTGATTATGTTTACATCATCTATGTCTGAGTAGATTCCTAGTTAGGTTTAGGGTTTCTCACATAGGATTTCATGACTTGCTAGATTTAATTAATTCAGTTAAGGATTCATAACTTATTTATTCTTCGATCTAAATTGTGTTTAATGCTAGTTCTAACCTGATCAATTAGAATCTAGATCTTAGGTTGCTAAATACGACAAGACAGTGTGGTTTAGAATCTGAACTATTTAGGTTGAGAAATTAAATTACTCGCAAAGGAATTTGGTTTAGTTTAATTGTGAACATATCGAACTTGGAATTAATGATGGTTTAATCTGTTAGTAATTGCAAAGGAATTTGGATTGCTGCACTTAGACTTAGAGGATTCTCGCAACGACAGTTGCTTAATTCTATATCCGTGTTTTGAGTTCTAGAACTGTGCTTAATTAGATCATGACTGAATGATTTATCTGCTTGTCTGATTTCCTGAGAACACCCTAGACTTAGCGCTTTAAGTTAACTGTTTACAAAACCAATCTTGCTATCTGATTTACTTTCTTGCTTGCTTTTTAGTTGCATCACATTGTTTTCATCTTAGTTTAATCTCGACTGTTCTAATATCTATCGTTGACCAGAGTCTCTGTGGATTCGATACCTAAGTACTACATCTGCATATCTGTGCACTTGCAGTAGTATAGGATTAAAACTTCTAGAGCGTATCAAGTTTTTGGCGCCGTTGCCGGGGACTCTTTTGAGTATCCGATAGATTGGAACCTGGGGTTTAGACTAGGATTTTTATTTTTTGTTTTAGTTACTGACTTTTTCTCTGTTTTTTTCTCTGTCGCAGGTACGATAATCGCCTAGCATCGACCATTGCATATTCTGCGTCGATCGTTACCAGGCGGTTCTGAGTTGAGTCGATCGTTGCATATCTTGCATCGATCATTGCACTGCGATTACAGACGGTTTATGCAGACGCGTGAAACCAGAAGTAATCAGAACTTGAATCTCGTCAATCTTGGACTTGAAGAACTTGCACGACTAGAGAGGACGAACATAAGAGAAAGAAGAGCAAGAATGGTTCAAGAACGTCTGATTCTGATACCCGATGCTCAAGGTACCCTGAGGGACCGAGATAACAATCCGTACAATGCTGTTGGGCATAGGATTGATGCTGAAGGGAATGTAATCCCTGATCCTCCTGGACAACAATAGGAGCAGAACCAAGGCCAAGGACAGGACCATGGTAGACAGATGGTAGTCCATGAGAGGACTTTGACTGACTACAACAGACCGGACGAGTTTCATGCCAACCGGTCAGCTCTTGTGCCTCCTGGTTTTCAGAGGAACGATTTTGAGATCAAGACCATCTACTACACTCTCCTGAAGCAGAATGCCTTTTAATGGGCATCCGACTGAGCAGCCTATGGATCACATAGATGAGTTTGAAGACATAGTCACCGGTATGAAATATGATGGAGTGAACTATGACTATCTGTTCCTCAAAATTTTCCCCTACTCTCTCACTGGAGATGCTGCTGCGTGGCTGAAACAACTTCCACCTGGGAAGTTTGAGACATGGGATGCTGTGAATAGCGAGTTCCTGAGACAATTCTATGATGATGCTCGCTCAGATCAGTCTAGACATGACATTCTTACTTTCTCTCAAGGTCCTGTAGAGCCTCTTAAGACTGCATGGATGCGATTCAAGAAGTACCAGCGTGACTGCCCACATCATGGATTTACTGAGGTAACATTGCTGGGCATATTCTTTAGAGGCATAGATCTTCCTTATCAGCCTGCACTGGATAACTCCAGCGATGCAAACTTCAACACTAGGACTCCTGCGCAAGCTAAGCAGCTGATAGAGAACTTAGTGAGCAGCAATAGTTGCAAGACTACTGATGAGAGAAGGAAGAAGTCCGGTGGAAAGGTAGAGAATTTGGAGATTGTTGATATTAGATCTAAGCTGGACACTGTCTGTAATCTTCTAGTTGGGAAGAAAGCTGTCCATTTTGCCCAAGATGTGGAAGTAATTCAGAATGAGGAGGACACTCAGGAAGAGGATGTGAATTACATCGGAGGATCTGGATTCCAAGGTAACAGATTTGGTAATCAGCAGGGAAACAGGTTCTTCAATGGTGGACAGAATGTTGGATTTCAGAAGCCTTTTCAGAAGAACTATGGATCGTCCTCATACCAAGCACCTCATATTGTTAAAAGTAAGATGGAGTCAATGCTGGAATAGCTGCTAGAAGGGCAGACTAAGAATGCTGTGGATTTCGACAAGAAGATAGGTGCTGTGTATGATGACCTTAATGGGAAGTTCGAGTCCTTGAGCACACATATGAAAGAGCTTGATTCTAAGGTTGCAAGGACTGCTGGATATGCTCAGAGGCCAGATGGATCTCTTCCGGGGTGAACCGATGCAAATCCTAAATATCAGTGCAATGCAGTGACATTGAGAAGTGGTAAGGAGCTGTTTCCTGCCCAGAAAAATCAGTTAAGTGTCGAGGAAATCGTGGAGATCGAAGATCTGGAAGATCAGATCCGTGATATTCGCAATGCATCGATCGACGCAACCCAGCAACGGTCGATGCAGAGCGAAAACAAGGAACCGGAAGTCGTAACACAGTCGCCCAGCAACGATCGACGCAACACCAGCAACGATCGACGCAAGGTGACTGCAGAGAGTTTAAAAGCAGAGAAACCGAAGCAGTTGACTGAGAGGGTTTACAAGCCTAAGGTACCTTATCCTAAGAATCCTAGGAAAGCTAAGAACGAAAATCAGTACGCCAAGTGCCAAGAGTTCATTAGAAAGGTGAAGCTTGAAGTGCCTTTGAATGACTCTATGGAGACTACTCATGTAATGAAGAGATGTCTTAAGGATTTACTTGCTGGAAAGTGGTTTGATGAGGAAAGGGTAATGATGATCACAGAGGTGTGTAGTGCAGTAATTCAGGGCAGAATTCCTGAGAAGTTGAAAGATCCAGGAAGCTTTGTGTTGGATTGTGCTATCTACAGAGAAAGATTCGAAAGGTCTCTATGTGACCTTGGTTCTAGTGTGAATCTTATGCCTTTCTCAGTTGCTAAGAGACTCGGGATGACTGATTTTATACCCACTAGGATATCACTGGTTTTGGCAGATAGAACAATCAGAATTCCCGAATGATTATTGGAAGATGTGCCTATAATGATTGGCCAATGTGTGATTCCTACTGACTTTGTGGTTCTGCAATATGGAGAGGAACCAAAGGATCCACTGATTTTGGGTAGACCTTTCGTGGCCACTGCAGGTGCGATGATTGACTGCCAGGGAGGTAAGATAATTCTGAATGTAGGAGATCTGAAGATGAGCTTTGATATGGACAAGCTGGTGAAGAGGCCAACCATCGACGGACATACATTTTATGTGAATACTCTCGGTGATTTGGCTGCAGACTACTTTCACAGTACTCATGCTGAGGATCCACTGGAGAGAGCCTTACTGAGCTCTATAATGGAGCTTGAATACCCGCAAGACGAGCCCACAATATGCTATGCGAGGCTGATGGATTTTGCTGAGGAATTGATGCAGGTGGAAGTATCTGACGCGACGATGCATCGATCGACACATCTCGAGCATCGATCGTTGCAGGTCGACAAAGACTGGGCAGAAGAAAAAGCTCCGAAAATTGAGCTAAAACAGCTTCCATCCGGGCTAAGGTACGCATTTCTTGGACCTAATTCGACATATCCAGTAATTGTGAATGCTAGTTTGAACAACGCATAGCTCACTTTACTGCTAAGCAAGCTGCGCAAGCATCGCAAGGCTCTTGGCTATTCTCTTGATGATATTTCAGGTATCTCTCCGGAGCTGTGCATGCATCGGATACATCTCGAGGATGAGTCAAAGACTTCTATTGGGCACCAGAGAAGGCTGAATCCTAATCTTAAGGATGTGGTGAAGAAGGAGATCATGAAACTCCTAGATGCAGGGATCATCTATCCAATTTCAGACAGTGATTGGGTGAGTCCAGTCCATGTAGTGACTAAGAAAGGTGGGGTTACAGTTGTGAAAAATGAGAAGAATGAGCTGATTCCTACAAGGACTGTGACTGGGCATCGAATGTGCATAGATTACAGGAAGCTTAATGCTGCAACAAGGAAGGATCATTTCCCTTTGCCATTCATTGATCAGATGCTGGAGAGGTTAGCAAATCACCCCTATTATTGCTTCCTCGATGGATATTCAGGTTTCTTTCAGATTCCTCTCCATCCAGAATATCAGGGAAAGACCACCTTCACTTGTCCATATGGCACATTTTCTTACCGTAGGATGCCTTTTGGACTCTGTAATGCACCAGCCACCTTCCAGAGATGCATGATGTCCATCTTCACTCATATGATTGAGGACTTTATGGAGGTATTTATGGATGATTTTTCAGTTTATGGATCCTCCTATAATGAGTGCTTAGATAATTTGTGCAAAGTGCTAACTAGATGTGAGGAAAAGCACTTGGTCCTTAACTGGGAAAAATGCCATTTCATGGTCAGAGATGGTATTGTTCTTGGACATAGAGTGTCTGAAGCATGGATCGAAGTAGACCGCGCTAAGATTGAAGTTATGACCAGCCTTCATGCACCTGATTCTGTGAAGGCTGTAAGGAGCTTTCTTGGACATGCTGGGTTCTATAGGAGGTTCATCAAGGATTTCAGTAAAATTGCTAGAACACTAACTGCTTTGCTATGTAAGGATGTCAAATTTGAGTTCACTGCAGATTGTCAATCTGCATTTGAACAGATCAAGCAGGCATTAGTGAGTGCTCCTATAGTTCAGCCGCCAGATTGGGATCTACCTTCTAAGGTTATGTGTGATGCTAGTGATTATGCTGTAGGAGCTGTTATGGGGAAGAAGAAGGATAGAAAGCTTCATGCTATCTATTATGCTAGTAGGACACTAGATGATGTGCAAAGAAACTATGCCACTACGGAGAAGGAGTTGTTGGTTGTTGTCTTTGCGTTTGAAAAGTTTCGCCCATATCTTGTTGGCTCCAAGGTGATTGTGCATACTGATCATTCAGCCCTGAAGTATCTGATGCAGAAGAAAGATGCTAAGCCAAGGCTTTTGAGATGGATTATGTTACTTCAGGAGTTTGATATTGAAGTGAGAGACAAGAAGGGGGTTGAAAATGGAGTTGCTGACCATCTATCAAGGATTCTGGTTGAAGAAGACGTCCCTATTAATGATTTTTTGCCTGAGGAAAACATCAACATGGTCGGGACAGTGTTTCAGACGGATTTGGACAGAGAGCTGCAGAACTGTCGGGATAATCGCCTTGCGTCGATCGATGCCACATTGGCAACGATCGATGCAAGTATCGGGGAAGCAACGATCGACCCTGACTTGTGCAACGGTCGATGCAGACCTGATACGAACCCAGAATCTTTCAAGTTTCGAATTGGGAACTATGAATTCGAAGTTGCTGCTGTCGCAACCACCGATCAACCCTGGTATGCAGATATAGCTAATTACCTTGCTGCAGAGACCGAACCAGATGGTTTAAAGGGTTATGCAAAGAAGAAGTTCTTCAGAGAGCTTAGACGATACTACTGGGATGAGCCTTATCTCTACAAGCACTGTTCGGATGGTCTTTACAGGAGGTGCGTTGCTGAATCAGAGGTTTCAGATATCCTATTCCACTGTCATGGATCAGATTATAATGGATATTTTTCTACCTTCAAGACGGTGTCTAAGGTTCTGCAAGCAGGTTTCTGGTGGCCTACAATGTTTAGAGACGCTCATTCTTTTGTCTCTCATTGTGATGCCTGTCAGAGGAGAGGAAAAATCAGCAAGAAGCATGAGATGCCTCAGAATTTCATTCTGGAAGTTGAGGTTTTCGATTGCTGGGACATAGATTTCATGGGTCATTTTCCCTCATCCTATGGGAATAAGTTCATCTTGGTTGCTGTGGACCAAGTAAAGTCATTCTATTATTCTTTATGAAAAATTCAGTACGCAAATCCAAAATAGACCCAATCCAAAAGAAACCATGCTTTTCTCAGACTTGATAATCAGAGCCTGAAAATAGATTTTGAATGAATAGATGAACTCTTGAAATGAAAATATTTCGACTTTTCTTTTAAACATAATGTATCACATTACCTATCCAACCACTTTGCCATCTCAGGGTTATTTTCATCTCCGAATGAAAGTTGTGACGAGTTATAAGCATTCGAGATGTACAGCTTCGCTATATTTATGAAAATGTAAATTAAACAATTAATGTTACACACAAAATAAGTCCAATATATTATACTAACCGAGTAATTACCTCCATATTCCTTGATCCATGGAAATCGGATAATAATCACAACATGAGATGAGCTACTGGTGGAAGTATAATCAATCACTTGTTTGGCATAATCTACCCACAAGGTGCAAGACAATGCATCATATCTGTATTCAAATATATGATAAAAATCATAAAAATTTTGTATGTTATTTTGGTATTATAACGATTAATATTCTAACCCATTATATTTGAGGTATAATTCAAGCTTGATGCTGTTTCCAGACTTGCTCTTAGTCTTGACATCTTCAATAGCACCCATGTGGACAATGACTCCCATAACATCTTATATCGGTGAAACAATAATTAACAACTATTTATTGAAAAGTGTAATATAATGGACAGTAGGTATACTATAAAATAACATCTTACCAATTAAAACTTTTTTTGTCAAGAGATCCAGTGAGAATTTCAGAAATAGTATAACAATACTTAGCGCGATTCTCAATCTCAAAATCTTCCAATGGTTTTGTTCTTGTGGTACGGGTGATTGATAACTTGTAAGTAAGATTACTTGGACGGAAGTCGCCAACATACTCCTTGGAGGAAAAAGCATTAACCATAACAATTTTACCTATATGAAGACATGCTTTATGTTTGCTGAATAAGTATTCCTCACATGATGCTTGAACTCTTGTTCCCTAAAGAGAGTGAAAAAAAACTATAAGTATACAAATTAACAATATCATAACGAACATAAACCTAAACAAATGTATTTCTCGTACCTTTATGTCAAACCAAATCATTTCTATCACGTTTCCAGACTTAGAGTTAAACAGAGTCCATTGTGTTAATATCATGACCTGGATCTTCTCGGTTTCGAGGCTAGTGTCTATGTTTTCCAGCAAAACATAATTCGAGCGACGTCTGCGAGGAAGGTTCGTAGTGGTCTCAACTAAATCTCCCATTTTATAAAATCTCGATCTATATTAAAAGAGAATGATAATTAAGTTCAATATCGAAGAATACATATAGTACTTCGGAAACCTAACGCCTTAGCCAACAAAATATTAATATAAATAATATTGTTTTCAACTTATTTGGAATATTCTAGATTAAAAGATTTTCCGTAACAAATATGATTGTTATTAGTTAGGAAAGAATATATTATTGAAAATTACTATAATCACTGGGGAGAATATACTATTTGTAATCTAAAATTTAGGTAAAAAGTAAAGATTATCTTAAAGTTTTAAGAAATAAGTATTAATTGAATTCGATGTATTTTTGGTTTTTGTTTTCTTATAAATAATCTTCCAAATCTGAATATTAACAATAAAAATTGCGTCTCAACTAAATTATAATATTCGAGATTAAAAGATATTGGATCACATAATAGAAATTTTCTATATATGATTGTGTCGTAATTTCGTCATAATTGCGTAAAGTAAATTTGATTAGTAAAGTGTTATTAAATATTTGAAAAATAAGGAAATTAACGAGTCACAAACTCATGTCAATAGTAAGCCAACATATTAATTAACTACCCAATATATAGTAGATATCCTCAACATTTATACACAAATACTACAATATCTTAAAACGGGACGTAAATAAAATATGTGTAGTGGACTTGTGAAAACGTATTTTGATCATTAGAAAGAGTGTTTGAGCAATGTTATTTGTTTGAAGACAATTTAACCTTCTTAATAGTATACACAAATATTTGCTCTATTGAGAAGAATAAATAAAAAAATATTACCAAACACAGTACTAACATATGCATTTAACAGAAATACATAGATATGACATTCTAATCGGTTAAATTCCGTGATGGCCAGTTCTTTTTAAACTCAATAATTTCAGAAACAGCACCGTCCATAATAACCTGAACACAACCACCAGCAGAAGTTGCAATCCAATCACCTGTCAAATGAATATTTTTAAACAATAAATGAATAATCCACACTTTAACAACATATACGAAACGTAAATAAACAGTCTCTCAGACATACTGTTTCTACAAATAACCTTAGCAAATCTCAAGATGTAAACCATAATGTAGTCATCATTATCCTCATAAGATTTTTGAAACTCTTTAGCCTTCTTGCCACAGAGCTCACAAAGCAAGCAACACTTACTATTAGATAATAATTAATTACCAAATTATAATACAAATACTTATACAATATCTTTGGTATTAGAACAGATAAACACTAACCTAGAATCCACAAGATTAAAGGTTATGGGATCGCGAGACCAAGCAAGCAAATCATCAACTCACCCAATTAAATCTATACAAATACACATAAAGAAAATAAAAAAGCTTGGTCGACCAAACAGAATACAAATGATTAATATAATATTATCTTTCATACCTACAGAATGAATACGATCGTGACACCCAGATTTTATATGCTAAAAATCGACAAAATCATAGAAACTGCTCGTGCTTATTGAAAGAATTTTCTCAACATAAACTGTCCACTTCCACTTTATTTCGAATAGATGTTGATGGTTTAAAATCTCCACCAACATGAATTAGGTCAAAATCAGAAACAATTATAGAAACTCCTTCAACCAAGACATCCAAGGATTGGTCAATATACATATTGAAATCTATAATGCCATGTATCTTAGTTCCCTGTAACATTATATTTGAACTTTAGAACAACCAAAAACAAAGTTAATATAAAAGAAATAATCTTATAATGAGATAATAAGAAAAACCTTTTCATTGACCAATATTAAAACGATTGTTGGTTTAACACCACAATTGATAACATATCTCCTCAAGATTTTAACACGAATTCTCCACTCACTAATGTTCGGATTCATGGTAGACACATCAACGAACCCTGAAGAAGACATCGAAAATATTTGCATAAAGATAAACAGAAACACAAACCCTTTGACCCCCAATTATGGGAATATATAACAATGATTATTTCTCCATTATATTTAAACTGGCTGTAGAAACAATATGTTATTTGGTCTTCTGAAGAACTTTAGTGTTTATTTAAAGATGAGTTTTCAATTTTTTAAGTAATAAAATACTTCACCGAGAAGATAATTCAGAGGATTAAATGGACAGGTAAAGAAGAAGAAATAATCATTTTATTATTAAAATATGCTTTCGTAGTGCAACAATAAAAGTATACAAATGTAAAATCTAAAAAAATATAAAGCAATATCTACTATATATTATCCTTCTCTTGAATACTTCATTGCCTTCGTGCTTAATCTTCTTTCTATGTGATATATAACCAACACCGAATGGTGAGAAGTTATCTAGCAAATAAAGATTAGTAAGACGAAACATTCAAAACTTTCCATACAAATCCAAAAAATGATTCAAACAATGTAAAAGCTAAATAAATGGATATCTATCGTTTGCATTGGTTTGAAATATAGCTGCCAATTCATCAAAATCACAAAATGATTATTACAATGTAAATTGTAAGATAAAAGTTACCTATCGTTTGGCTTGCTATGTTACATACCTACAAAATCATCAAAACCAAACAACAAATGGTTGCAAGCTGTTAATTGTAATTTGTATAGTTACCTATCATTTGGCTTTGTATGTTACATACCTGCAAATGCATTAAAACCTCAAAACCAAATTAGAAGCATGTTAATTGTAATTGATATAGTTACATATCGTTTGCCTTGGTATGTTACATACCTGCAAAATGATCAAAACCACATAACAAAATAATAAGAATGTTAAAAGGAAGTGATATAGTTACTTATCGTTTGGCTTGGTATGTTACATACCTGCAAAATGATCAAAACCACATAATAAATTTCTAATCATGTTAATAGCAAGTGAAAAACTTACATATCGTTTTGCTTGGTATTTTACATACCTGCGAAATCATCAAAACAACATAAACAAAATTAGAACAATATTAATTTGCAAGCAAAAGAAATTCTTCGAGATATGGATGTTATGAGTCTGGTAGATGCTCTATTTATAAGAATCATCATATTTAGGGTTGCACTAAGTTTTTGAAATCTTATATTAGAAGATTTGTATATTCTTTGGGATGTTTTTTTAGAAATTTTATAATTATTTTCGATATTTATTAGTTGCTAAATTTTAGGTTGAAGTTTAATTTGAATTTGAAATGTAAGGAAACAAAATATGAAAAAAATATAAACTGAAATCTAAATTTATGGAAAGAAGTTAAGATTACAATTTGAAAGATTAGAAAACCACATTTAATATTTTTAATTTGATTAATTGTTGATTTTTGTTTTTTTTTTTAAACTTTCCTAAACGAATTTAGAATTATTTTTAATGTCAAAAATGTTCTCGACCAATCAAAACATTTCATTAAAGCCATGTAATCAATGACATCATAGTTTTGATTGGTCAAGATTCATCCACATCAGTCATTCTAATAATTCGACTTCGCAAATAATATATAATAGATAAATAATAATTAAACCATCAACATAACCCAATAATATTGTTAGTATAAAAATCGGCCATTTTGTTAACAATTAAAAATGTTAAAAATATATTTATTTTTTAAACCATAACATTAAATATAACCATCTATTGATAACCTAAGATGATTGTTAATATAAAAATCGTATACAATATTGCATTCATTTGTTGACATAATATATAAAATATGTAAACTCACCCTATTATATTAAAATTTTTAATACAATATAGATTCTGCCGTTTGATAATGTAATATTTTGTGTTTGTTTGTTTTGAATAATATAGTATATATTTTATAAATTTGACTACAATATCATATAACACGCATCTTAATAATACGACAAGCAGTAAGTACCTATATTTAAAGAATTTATCTATATTTATAGAATCTTAACATTGTGATTATAATTTTACATTTACAAGATATTCATGCTAACAATTTTTTTTAATCAACTTAGGCATTTTGAGTTTATTCGAATATGAATAAATTCTTTAACCGAATTATATACGATTTAAAATGGTAAAAATATGATATATTTTGTGAGATTATCTAAAATAATAAAGTAGCCTTGGACGCCAATATATACTATCAAGTTGGTCAACTCTAGAACCTATCAAACACACAATAATGAGACATCCAATTGAAAACAAAATCTACATTTTAGGAATCTTACTTATATGTAAAGGATCCTAATATTGCAATTATAGTACTATCTATAAACGAAAGCTCTCATTATAATACTCCCTATTTAAAATGAGCAAACTCAATATACGCTAAATCCAATGTTAGCTCATGAATTTAAAATGAAAGAATAAATAGTAAAAAAAAAATAGTGTGTATCTATATTTATGGAATCATAACATTGCAATTATATTCCTACTATAGACTATATTCATCCTAACAACATAATATTATTTTAACAGAATTCCTTACGGTTTTTATTTAATATAGATTTTAGGCAATTTAAAAAATTTAATAATAATACGAAAGATTTTTTATTTTACCTAAAACAATAAACTCAGCCTTGCACGCTAATATATATCTATGAGTTGGACATCTCCCAAACCTATCAAACACACAAATACAATAATAATAAAAGGTGACCTTTATCTAGCTTAGCAATGGCAATGAATCAGAAACGCACTACCCTCAATGACGTAAAACTATTCAAAATTGATTGGATGATCCAATTGAAAGTTCTTCACATATGGAAGCAGTACACTGCACACTCTGGTAAAACATTAGATATTATATTAGCCAACGAGAATGTAAGTACACTTCTGAATGCTAGTATTTCATTTAAGTTTCTCTTTCTAATTCAGATACTATTAACTCTTTTATTTGTCTATGTAGGGTGTTAAGATTCATGCTAGCTGCAAAAAACTATCTTAATCGTTTGGAGAGGTTGCTACTAGTGAAGAATGGAAGATCATACAATTTTTTTTATTGAGAACTACATATGGATTATACATATCGACTAACCATGTTTACAAAATGTCTTTTGTGCAAAAACACCTCTATAACTCGATATGGTGATATGTTTCTATCACTGGTTGACTTTGAAACTATTTTAGGTGGTACGCTTAAAATTTGTTTCATAATTGGTAAGTTAAATACATAATATTACTTAAATTTTGTGTAATATGTTTGTGCTAGCCACTCATGATTTTAAACTCATGTTTACAAATGTTATTGATCAAGTTTTGGATGTTGGTGAAGTTCAGACTGTTCAGTGTGGTGGAAAAGAAAGGAAGAAACCCGAGTTTACACTAAGAGACATTAAGTAAGTGATTCATATATATATAAGTTGGATGTAATCAATATTGTAAATAAAAGTTGGATAATATAGACTAATCGATAAAAATAAATGTTTGGTTTTTATGAAGTAAGGAACATGTTTAATATTGTATATATATAATAAATTTGAGTTGTATCCATTATTATATGATGACTATACTATTTTGTGAATTTTAGTGATCAAAGGTTGGCATGTTGTCTTTGGATTGAAATTGTTCATTAGCATGCCAAGAATTGGTTGGTGGGGTAATTGTATGTTTAATATGATCTGCCAAAATTGGCACATATCAAGGTAGGCTTATATTCTAATTATGAATACGAGGTCTACTGAATAGTATAAAGTGTATCTTACAAGTTATTATGATTCTAAAAGAACTGCATATTTCTATTGCATTTGATGTCTCTTTGGTATTCATCAATCCTGATACAGAGGAAGCAAATGAGTTGAAGAAAATATATTGTTATTACTTAATGTGCTAACGTTATGTTTGTATATTCAACTAACATCGTTTTTGAACTTTATAGATTTAAAGAGATTGCATTTCCATTACCATCTTTGAGAAACCAGATGAAAAGCATGAACTCCAACAAAGACGTGACAAATTATCAAAGCGCGCATAAAATATCATATCCGAATTATTGAATTCTCTTGAGGTCAATTTTGAATTTTATGATTATTTAAAAACATAATGTACATAAAGGTTAACATAAATGATTTGATAATTTTATTGTAATGATAGGTCGATAAATGCAAAGTTCAATGTACTATCTACGCAGTTGATACGGATTGAGGTTGATTTTATTTTAGTTGCCTTATATAGCAATCAAAAGGTGATCAAAACTGCTAAGAATCCAAACATTATTGGTGCACACGATGTCATGACACCATTTTGGTGGTGTGAAGTCTGCAAGGCAAACGTTACTAATGTTACACCAAGGTACGTGACTACTAAAATGGTTTCAATTTTTACGAGCCCTCAGCCCTTATATATTTTGTATTCTAAATTTACATGTATATTATGTTTTTAAGGTATAAGTTGCATTTTATGGCCAAAGACAACTCTGAGTGTCAAAATTCATGCTTTTAGACACACTAGCCCAAAATATTGTCATATAGTCTGCTAATACAATACTTAGTGGGTCATTTGATGAGGTTAAACAAATCTATCTTTCAAAACATTGCATTTAATAATTCAGATTCTCATGTTCTTTTAAGATAATATTTTTTATACTTTTGAATATAGCTTGAAGATCCATAATCGTTGCTTGCTGAGATCAAATATTTGGTTGAAAATACATTTAAGCTTGGAATATGTACTGAATAAGAAAATATCCAGTATGGGGTTGAAATCTATAAGACAATGAAAATTTGGATTGATGATGATTTGGTTATAACTAACTCTGTTATAATAGCAGACACTCGATCAAACAAGGAAACTACATTTATCGGTGGCGATGAGGTAAAATTCTAACTTTTTGTTTTGATTAATCGATTTTGGTCCTTACGTTTAACCTATTGTGACAATCGATGAATATTTGACTCATTTTTTAAGGAATCTATGCTTCTTAAAGATAGTCAGGATAATTCAGATGTGCTAAGAACCTCTTCCTCTAAACATTTACAAGAAGAGAATGAACTAGCACCGGACCTCATTTCAACTTCAAAAAATCTATGCTCTAACATTATAAAGATTGAAAAGATCTCAGAAGAGGAGTTGAAAGCACAAACATATTGTTTAGGAGGAAAACGTTAAGCTCATTAATCTTTGAATTCATGTTATTTTCATAAGATTCTACTATGGATATCTAGACTTAAGATTTTATTTACTTATTTCTTTTTCCTAGTATTTCTTTTCAATTTAGACTTTGATCCGTTTGAACCTAATTAAAGTTATCAAATCCATTCATATCATTATTCTATAACCTAGCTATCAATATGTTCCATTATTAACACTAACAACTATATTAATATCAATGGAAAATTACTTTTCTTTAAGAGCACGGCTAGGATCCCTTTACAAGCTTGCTTGCCCATCTTCGTTGTTAAATAACCAATGCTACGCCATAAAATAACATAAAATATACCAATACCAAATTCATATGTATTTAAACAAGTTTTAGCAATTGGAAGATATACACTTTTAAGGTGATTTTTAGCAACTGGAAACGATAGATTTTCTTTCAATCCACAATCGCAAACCAGCTAACGAAAAGAACAAAAAAAAATTGTAGCATAAGGCCGAGATAACTGCCAACATCTAATCAAAGTAAAAATACAATACATAGACTTTCTTTCCATACGCACATATGAGAAGCAGCAAATACGAAAAACAAAAAAACAAAGATGATTTTTAAAAATCTGTTCATTTAGTCAATATGTATGAGTATATTACATAGAATATACAATAATTAATAATCTAATAATTGAGCCTATGCGTGAGTAGGTTATTTTGAAAAGAAATTTATTACCAAACCGGTTAACAAACCATCATAATCATTACATAGAATATATTCTTAGAAAATCTGTTACAACTAAAAAGTGTAGACTAAATATCTAAACATCCCGTTTATATCTTCTCTAAATATTTGAAAGAATTGTTCACACTATTTCAAAAAAACACTTGGCTTAAACACACAACCAATCTTGAAAATCAATTTAAGTTATTACCAATCAACAATGAAAAGAGCAAATATGACATAGAAGAAAGAACGTCTAGATCTTGTGGAACACATAAAAGGAAGAGACCTACCAATAACGATGGTTCTGAAAATATATGTGATGAGTATATTCGTCAAAAAACCCTAATTAGATTTCATTGTCCTATGTTTTGGTAGATTTTTGGAAGATGTGACAAACATACCTCATAAACTTCGAGTTCAAAAGGATTCTTGACATGAATCATCTTCTTCAAACTCATATACAACAACAAAATGTTTAGAGATAGGTAAAGAAATAATCTCTATGTTCTACACATATTAATACTTCTCAACATATTTTCACTATAAGAAATCTGTGTATTGATAGCAGTAAAAGATAGTGTTTTGTACAGTTGTACTATGGCTGATATAACCATGTGTTTTTAATAACTTACAATTTTCCAAACGTATCATAGCGCCTTAAAAATTTAGTGTCCGCCTCTTTTTTTTCAAGTGCACTAAATTTTTAACCAAACCCGCCTAAAATTTTTAAGTGTCAAAATTTTAATTAAGTACAAACAAAAGTTACATTTTTAGAGAATTCATCGAATAAAAAAAAGGCAGAGAAAGGAAAAATAATTGTTTAGGTTCTCTCTCCCCTACCCAAATGAAAGCTCTGACATCTCCATGGATGTATGTTATTTTTCTTCTCCATTCTTTTGTTCCTCGGTAGGGTTTTGTTTTCTTCTCTATTTGTCTCCAACGATTGTAGAAACATGATTTAACTTCGATTTCGTTGTGTAATCCTTTGGATATGTTTATATACTATGTTTGTTTGTTTCAGATCTGGAAATTTTAAGCTCTGCTGCTTCAAGTTTTTAGATATAAGCTCTTGTCTAGCTCTAATCTCAAGCTCTTTGACAAAAAATCAGTTTCTATATCTCAAGCTCTAATTTATTGTCTCACTCACCCTCTCTTTCTGATTATGTTTGTCTAGAAAAATTTGACGGGAATCTGGTTCTTCTTCATACTTCTTCGGAGCTGGCGGAAGCAGCGATGATTATCTCTTATGGTTTTGTCTCTCCGAAAATATATTTAATCCATAACTGCTTCGGCTTCTCTTGAGAAATTGATAAGGACATAGGGTTTCTTCGGTACATTTATGTTCTTCCTTGATTTCTAGATTTACTGCTTCTATTTTGAATTTCTTTTCCTATGAATCCAGATTCATTGTGTTGCTATCGCAGAAGACAAAGCCGTCGTCAGTTGAATATGGAGATCCGCCGTTTTAGGGTGTTATCCTTTCGTAGAGATCCAAATCATGGCGACTTATTCTTCTACACTATAAAATCTTTGATTCTTCCTGTTATCTACTTAAATTTTCCGATTAGCTGTGATGAATATTGTACCAGGTTAGAGAAGTGTCAAGTCTGGTGTATATGTTGAAATTATGATTGAGGAATGCTTGATAACTTGAAGGATTTGTCACAACTTCTGATTAAGGTTTGTTGCATCCTCTCAGTTCATTTTCCTCTTTGAAATTTATCACTTTCTAATCTGAAAAATTCTAGTGTGATTGCTCAAAACATACATATACACTTGGAGTTTTATACCATTGTTAACTTTTATGAGATAGATGATTTTTTATGAAAGACTGGTTATTGAACTTCAATGTTTAAGCTTTTTAGTGCTGCAGATGGTTTTCAAAACAAATAGAATAGAGATTGATGTAACATGTCAGAGTCAGTTTGCTAGTAGTATATATGAATCTCATGTTGCTCGTAGTGTTGTTGTAATGGTTGTTCTTTAGTCTGAAGAATTAAACTTTTAAATGGAAATGTAAACATTTATGTTATTGTATCTGGTGGTTAAGAAGTATGTATTCTATGTATATATATCCTACAATCTCAATTTTATGTACGAAGTCATATCTATCTATGTTGTTTAGCAGAGATGCATGCATATCATATGCGTTATTGTATTGTTATTCCTTTTTTGATTTTATGGATTTTTGTTTGGAAAAACATGCTGCAAACTGGCCTCATAGTTGGTGGTTGGGATAAGTATGAAGGTGGGATTCCTCTCGGTGGAACTGTAGTGGAGCAATTGTTTGCTATTGAAGGTAAAGACTAGATTGTTCTGCATTTTATGACCTTTGAGTTTTAACATAGTTGTATTCGATTAAATTCTCTTTTTGTTTATTTTTGTTTATTTTTCTTATTCATCAATGACAAGAACTAAAGAGTGAGTATGTACACACATTTATCACTTCACATCGTTTACTTTGATATAATTCAATAATTTCATAAATATTTAACTATTTTCTTGCACCTCGGGATCTACGGAAGTGGAGGAACTATAGAGGAGATTGGCTCACTACAATGAATCTGAGAATGTAGTGGATAAAAACTAGAGAGGAGTTACCATACTTTACACATATACTTATTACTTTGTAGGAATATTGGATTTTCTTTGATTCTTTGTGGTGAAAGTTGATTTTGAGTTGAACATTGTAAATTTGAATGTGTTATTATTTAATTTGTCTATAAATAAATTGATTTTCTAATGTATTCATATATTACAAAATTTAAATATTATATATATAACAATTGGGTAAATATACAAAATAATAACATCAGAAAATTGCTATTGTATTGTAAACTATTATAGGCAAAAAGTGATATTTTATATATATAAATAATAGCATGCATAAAAATATTATCTAACGTGCCCGATCTATTATTTCGGGCGATGACATATCGTTTACTAAAACGCTATCGTATCGAATAATAGCGTTTTTTCATGCGCTAATAATACTCGATAATCTTGTAGTGTTTGCAGTTGTTACCTACTTGACATATATGATTTTTTAAAATTCCTCATTAGTAACAACCAAAATATAGTCCAAAAACAATGTACTACCTAAAAGAAGAAGACCAAATTCTGAAGAACTTTGTAACCTCTTTGTTGACAATTGTTTACAGCAAAAACTACTATGTTAATGCCAATTATTTGACTCATAAGAGTACGTTTCAAGAACTAATGTGTGTTTTTGTATTTGAAACTAGCTTATGCAACATTTTATCCTCAAGAAACTGGAGTAATTCAAGCTGCATTACTGGAAATGATATTAAAACAGTAATGTCTCGAAATAGGTTTGAGACGTACATTACAAATCCAACAAATGCCATCCAATTTCTCTAGATGAAGATACACTCCTGAAAATACCAAGCAAGCTATTGAGAAACTTGATGACTGGTACGACACAGACGAAGATGATATGTCAGAAAATCATTACATGTCTGAATGTATGTTTTATGCATTTGCTATTGTACTTATTCAAATACATGCAATGGATTACCTTTCTAAGGAGATAACATGATTTTCATACTTGCAGGTTAATCCAGATATTATAATAAACAAAATTATGATTTTAGTAGTGAAAAAAGTGATTCAAGTTATGAGGAAGAGTGTTATAGAGAGTGTATGTCTAAACAACAAGAAACAGAGAATCAACGCGATAAAATTCGTTCAATAATGGCAATATCTCAAAATGATTTTCAGAATTAAAATTCTGTGAGGCTTGCATCTGCCAAGAAAAAAATCGGTAATCAAATGTTTTAAATTGTATATATGTTACTATCATTATTTTATACTAAATTTCACAGTTAATTTCATTTTCAGCTTATGTCGATGAAGGAGATATGGTATTCAAATGAGAAATATTGTAGTGTTATTATGTGGTTTGGTGAGCGTGTAAACAAGAAGTCGAAAAGAAATCCTTCGTCTTCACTATGTTGTGGTCAGGGTCAAATTGTGTTGCCACTACTAAAGGATTCTAGCCAAGCCGAGTGATCATGATCCTGATCCCATGTACTAACAAATAAACGACTTGGTTACTACTATACACGAAGTAGCAAATTAGTCGCTCAATTACTGACCAATCCACGATTTTTCTACGACTATTCACATCAGACGCAAAAATAGTCGCCATATAACCGACTAGCCTGCGACTATTGTTTCCGGTCTCGACAATGGTCGTTAATCAGTCGTAGATTGACGACTAAATTTACGACAATCATTTTGGTCGTATATTAGCGACTAATACACATCAATATATCTGTTGTCGCAAAATAGCAGCAATAGTGTCCCTAATAGTCGCCAAATGTTACGACAACAAATATAGTCGCAGGTTCCAGTCGCAAAAACGATGTTTTCTTGTAGTGTCTCCACAACTTTTGAAAAAAAAAACTACTTATAATGAAATATCTAAATATTACCAAGATAATGAGAGGCCACTAAACATGGTTTTCTAATTTAATTTTCTTGGTGGTAAAGTAGATCGTTCTGTCCAAAAAGGTAGGAGACCTCAAATGTTTCAGCTTCAATGCAGAAACTACCATTTAAAGGGAAGTTTGAAACCCAGAAAAGGGGATACACCAAATTTTTACGGCTATATATTGTTGACACTCAGAATGGGATTGAAAACATAGATTTTATAGTCATGTATCGTTTCTTCTTATGGGCATGTATTGAATTTTTCATGTATTACGTTTAATCGGTATGTATACTAACATTTATGCTCTTAATTTTTTTTTTTTCAGCAAGAATTGAAAATATGGTAAACGTGCTAAGATGCAGATTGTGAGGAAACAAATCATTGACCAACTTCTGAATATGTTAGATGAAGTTAATCCTTATGTTAAAAAAATTTGAATGGCAAGATAAAGATTCGAAATTAATCCATATGAGGCTTTTCATATCAGGATTGTAAGTAGTCGTAAGAAAGATGGAAGGACATACGACACCCTATAGCTTCTGAATTTACTGCATTAATCTCATGAGATTTCAATTTGGTAATGGATAACATATATATTGTTTTGCAAGACAAGAAAAGCGGACTGCTTGAGCAATAAGTGAAATTCATTCTTCATATCTTGCGTTTCAATATCATTTGATACTCACATATGGTTAAGATGATTTTAGAATTGAAATTAAAAAAAAAAGATTAAATGTTTCAACAAAAAGCTAAATAGGGATACAATAAGCATGAGACAGTGGTATGATTTCTTCTACACGAAAGGGAGATTGAGTGTGAGACTCTTTTACATTCTAAAAGATTGTTCTAGAAAATGTTGGTTATGCTTTTATAACCATATAGACTAACATGCTTCGTTTTAAAAAAAAAAAATCAGACGTGTTTGAGGTCAGATTCTTATGACTCTATCAAACATTCGAAGAATGACGAAAACAAGGATATGTATGAATAAGGGAGTATGTTTTATCTACCAGCTTCTTTCATTGGTAGACCAAGATACATGAACAATAACGATTTAGATGCAATGGCAATATGCAAACATTTTAGATTCCAAGATATGTTCATAACCTTTACATGCAACCCAAAATGTCACGAGATATTTGACCTCAAACAAACTCAAACATGATGACTGATCAGATATTATTTTCATAATTTTCAAGTTGAAGCTGGATCTCTAATGCATGAATTAAATGTAAAGCAAATACTGGGAAAAACTGTCTTATGTATGTGATCATATTTATCAGCTTGGTACAAAATTAATATTTTGTTCATATTTATAACTAATTTTTTGTTTTCATTATTTGTTGAAATGTGTAAGATCTCAATTCCGCATATCCGAAGATAGCAAGAATTTTATGGTTTAAATTAGGGATTCTTCAAAGTCTCTTAACCTAGCTCGGCGGAGATGATGAGATTAGGGCAAAATTGGTGTTCCCGTAAATCGGAATAAAGGGAATTAGGTTTTATAGCTGAACATTGTAAGAGGCTGCCTACGTAACCTTTATAAAGGATCAAGCCATTCGTAGTTCCTTTTAGGAGTTCGTCGAATGACGAGATGGTGAAAGGGTTAAGTCGTCTCTCAGCGACTTATTGTATTGTGTGTGTTTCGATCTCCTTTAGCCTGAATACCCTCATCCTCTCATAGAGGTTTAGGTCGGCTTTTGGAGTCGTCTGTATTTTTCATCTCCTTTAGCCTGAATACCCTCATCCTCTTATGTAGAGGTTTAGGTCGGCTTTTGGAGTCGTCTGTATTTTTCATCTCCTTTAGCCTGAATACTCTCATCCTCTTATGTAGAGGTTTAGGTCGGCTTTTGTAGTTGTGAATATTTTTCTGTCTGTTTCTCTCTCTGATATTTCATCTTCAGCCTGAATGCCCTCTTTCTCTTATATAGAGTTTTGGGCCGGCATAAAAAGTCATATTTCTTAAAAAGAAATATATATTTTCCTGAAAAGAAAATAGATATTTTCCTTTTGTGATTATCTTCGAAGATTGCCATTTATCTCCATGGATATTGTAATTATCCATAATAAATGCTTTCTATTTCGGGCCGATCTTATTATATGAATGGGCCATTTGGAGGGGTGCTAAAACCGACTCCAACAAAATGCAACAATGTGTACCATTAAATTCCAAAAGTGTGGTCTTACCACAAGCTCACATTTTATTCTACATGCATAGTAAATCAAAATATCCTACCACTAACGACATTGACAAGATAATATCAACAAGGATTCCGAATAAATTAGAAGAACCTGAGCTTTATGAATTGGTTAAGGATATGATGATTCATGGACCTTGTGGAGCTATCAACATGAACTCACCATGTATGGAAATGGAAATTTTTTGAAGTAATATCCAAAGCCTCATTCCGAAAATACTTCAGTCAACAAAGAAGGGTTTTCTATTTATAGAAGACATAACCAACCCATTCGAATTGTTGAGAAAAATGACTTTAAGTTCGACAACATATGAGTCATTTTCTACAACAAGCATCTATTCCTACATTATCAAGCTCGCATTAATGTGGAGTGGTGCAATCAATTTGTATTTATCAAATACTTATTTAAGTATATCAATAAGGGTCAAGATCGGGTAAGTGTTGTTTTTGAGCCACCAAATAAAGGAGCAACATAGCATATGGTTGATAATAATGAAAAGCCAAAGAAAAAGCAGAAAAACAAAATAAAAGACTTCATTTACTACTGGTTTGTTACATTTTTCTTTGTTTTATCAAGTAGCAGAGTGGACTATTCATACAATATATTTCGTGGCCAATATAAGTGTTTATTCCTTTTTGTAGATATGTTTCGCATGTGAAGCTTCTTTGAGGTTTTTCAAGTTTCATATACTATCGTTCAGTACCAGTGCAAAGACTTTATTTTCATATATCAGGGAAACAAATTATTTTGTTCAATGATGATGGCACTTATGAAAAAATCACCAATTGTATCCTCATTGAAAAAATAATGTTATTGGGATGGTTTGATTTGAATGAGGTTTAATTATATTTCAAGAAAGCTCACTTATGCGGAAATTCCAACTATTTACAAGGAATAAAAATGAGAAACAACTTCATTCAAGAAAAATATGATTCAGTAGTTGAAGAATTAATTATGCACCACGGAAAATCGAAGAAGTCTACTACATGTGCGTCTTATTGAACATTGTCAGAGTTCCAACATATTTTGAAGACTTCAAAACGTTTAATGGTGTTGAATGTCATACTTACAAAGAAACATGTTTTGCTAGAAGATTGTTAGAATATGACCAAGAGTATATATATGATATTGTGAGGACAAACTTCTCAATTTGTTCATCCTATCTGCGTTACCTTTTTGTTATCATGCTAATATCATATCATTTATCCAAGCCAGAATTTGTTTGGGAAAATATATGGGAGTTTCTTTTAGAAGACATCAAGCATAATATGCGAAAAATTAAACCAACTAGGTTAGACATTCTCTTATCCGAGTTTTTGATTATTGTTCTGGCAATAAACACTGATATAATTGATAATAGTGATTTTATATTTCTTTTGTAGGACTATGTTTAAGTTATGAGGACAAATAACAATATGCTCTTCACAAGATTGAAAATATTTTAAAGAGTAATGGAACTTCTTTAAAGAGATTTTAATCTATGTCCAAGCCAAACTAAACTCTTCATGACATCTCTAGTGTTCTGATAATGGATGAGCGAAGTTATAATAGAGATTAATTAAAACATTGATCGTGACATTGTAAGACTTACAAATGAGCAAATGAAGATATACAATGATATTACTGGTACTGTTTTAGCAAAAACAACGGAGGGGTGTTTTTTGTATATGGTTTTCGTTGAACAAGAAAAATATTTATGTGGAGATTACTCTCTTATGCGATTAGATGTAGGAGGATATTTTTTTGAATGTGGCATCAAGTAGTATCGTTTATATTTTATTACAAGGTGGCATGGCTGCTCATTCAAGATTTGGGATACCTATCAATGCAGATGAATTTACCAGTTGCTTAATGCAAACCAGAACCGATCTTGCCAACTTGGTTAAAGAAGCATCCCTTATAATTTGGGACACCAATAATGAGAAAAAACTGTTTCGAATCTTTAGATATGAGTTTGTTATACATGATTGGTAATAAAGAGAAAAAGATTTTTGGTAACAATATAGTTGTATTTGGAGGAGACTTCATACAAGATTTACCAGCAATACAAGGTGTTGGAAGGGTTGAATTTTTTTTAATTACAATTAATTTCCCATATATTTGGAAGCATTGTAAGGTTCTAAAACCACGAAGAATATGGGGTTTTTTATCAAATAAGATTTCTGATCAGGAGGCAAAAGAATTTAAAGAGTTTCACAATGAATTTTGGACGTTGGAAATGGAAAATTTAGTGAAAAAATGATGGTGATGCTTTAATCACTATTCCATATGTGTTTCTTATTAAAGATGTTGATGATCCAATAGAGTGCATAAGTAAGAAAGTATATGGAGATGGTTTTGGTTTACGTCAAAATTGTGAACCAAAGTTTTTTTGGAAAGGGAAATTCTTGCATCTATAAATGAGGACGTTGTCGTTAACAAGATAAACGAGCTCATGTTGGACAAGCTATTTGGTCAGTGTTTATAGTTGAGATTAACTTCCATTTCAAAAAAAATATTTCTTAAATAACTTAATTCTTTATTATGTTTTTGTTTATGAAATATGTGATGAAATGATTTATTTAAGTTATGACAACATATATCCTTCAGATTGATTCTCTATAAACGACTTTGGTCTCACTCCAAATTTTCTAAAAAAATATCAAGACATTTGGGTTACCAAACCACAATCTTCGATTGAAGATTGATGTCATGTGATGTTGTTGCGAAATATTGATCCTACAGGAGGATTATGGAACTAGAATACAAATCACATAATTGTATGGTTTCATAGTAAGAGCAATGAGTGTTACATGTGAAAAGGTTGGTCAGAAAATCTTTATTCCAAGACAGTCAGTAACTCTCTCAGATGCAAAGTTGCCATTCAAAACGAGAAGGAATCAACTTTCTCTTGCAGTGGGTTTTGTAATGACGATTGATAAAATCCATGGTCGATCTCTTTTTGAAGTTGGATTATTTCTTCCACGACTAATATTTTCGCATGAACAATTTTATGTGGATATTTTAAGAGTTATATCTAAACATGGTTTAACTTTTTTATTGTGGATAAGGATGGAAAGCCCCAGAAAGAAAAAAAAAACGTGGTGTTCAAAGAGATTTTTCAAAAATCTCCAAATTTATTCTTATATCAGAGTTGTTTATCCTTTTATGTTTAGTTTACTATCCTCTTCCATTAAAGAGGATAGTTTTAGTTTTTAATAGTATAGATAACTTTTAAATTTTTTTTATTTGGTTTTACAACTCTATTTGCTTTCAGACAATAGTTATATTTTATGACCATGTTGTTGTTTAATAAATTTAGCAAAGTTTATTCCATTATGTTTCAGATTATTTATTTATTCAATGTATATCAAATGAAACTAAGTTTGTAAATCTTATCAAATACCAATCAAGCAATCAGTACATGGTTATCTAATACTATATTCCTTTCAAAGCAAATCTACCGATTATCAGTTCCATTCCTAACATTGTTTGTATATTGAACTATCAATCCTAATTGAAAACTTATTTTGTAAGTCGCAGAAGACCATGTAAGCATCCAAAACAAGCTTGAATACAACTTCCGATTTTGTAAGAATAATATATCCTACAATGTAAATTACAAATAAAAGATATTAGTAAAACATATATATTTTTAGTTATGTATGAACAAATTACGAAATACGAAAGATGTTTAGAATAAGTTAGCGTTTGGTACGATTGAACAACTGCAGAGACTTATCGTTGGAATCTTCCCATAATTAATAATCATATACAAAACAGTTGTTAATAAGAAAACTATTTATAGTAAAGAAGTCCAGAAAATAGTTAAAAAGTTTTAGAATAAAAGTATGTACTCGATAGAAAATGTACCTCCAAATTTTCAAATGCTACAACTTAATTTTAAAGTACATCACATTCCTAATAAGCAAATCCCGTCAAAACTAAGAAATAAAAACAACAATTTTAGATGATAAAATTCAGAAAAGCAGCTAAGTAACAACATCTTCAGACAAACAACAAAACATATAAGTAATTGCAACTTAGCTTTTAAATCATCATTGTTTTTATTCTTTACATAAATTTATAGAACACAAACTTCCAATAAACATATCATGTGTAACTGCAAATTCAGACAATCAGCCAAGAATCTATAATAAGTAGCAAAGTAACTGGATATTGACAAACAACCATACAAATAATTGCAACTTAACTTTTAAAGCTTTAATGTTTTCCTGCTTAACACAACTTTATATAACACAAACTTAGTAATAACCACAATCAAAACAAAGATTCATCAGAGACTCATGAGGATTAACTATGTTGATATGCATACATGATAACACCACTACAAAGATTTATTGTTGGAATTTCCCTTAATTAATAATCATATATATATAATGTTTGTTAATAAGAAATATATTTATAGTAAACAAGTTTCATAAAACTGTTAAAACGTTTCAGAGTAAAAATATATACTTGATAGAAAATATACCTCCAAATTGTCAAGTACCGTAACTCAATTTTGGAGAACACTATATTCATAATAAGCAAATTCTGTCAAAACTAAGAATTAAAAACAAGAATTTTATATGATATAATTCATAAAAGCAGGCAAGTAACTGCACTTTCAGACAAACAACAAACAAATAAATAACTGCAACTTAAGTTTTAAATCATCATTGTTTTCATGCTTTACATAACTTTATCAAAAACACAAACTTCCAATAAGCACATAGACAAAATAAATATTCACCTGAGACTCATTTTGATATAATGTAATCTCATGACGATTAACTATGTTGAGAAACTTACCTAATAACACCACTGCATAGAATTATCTTTTGAATCTTCCACTAATTAATTATTATATACATAATGTTTGTTAATAAGAATTTTATTTATAGTAAGAAGTTCAGAAAAAAAATTCAGAGTAAAAGTATATACTCGATAAAAAATGTACTTTCAAATTGTCAAGTACTTCCAGAGTGACAAGATTTTTCTCTGGATATCATCCTCCTAATCTTACTGAATAGCAAAACATATCATGACACCACATATTAAACTTCTTAAATAAGTAACAACCACTAAAAAGAATAACTTTGATCACATTAACTCATAATATAATTGTTCCTCCAAAACACTTATTAAGGAATAACATCACACAAAATATTTTGTATCATTTCAAAATTAGCAATTCGAAACTCATAAAGAATTAGCAAACTCAAAAGACTACCACATATGATGTTTATTTGAGTAAACCTATATTAAAACTCTGTCATGAATACATCTTCTAACCGTCTAAATATCTACAACAGCATGAAATATGTCTTAGCTTCTCATTATGGTTTTACAATGATAAGTTTTACAATCCACAACACCAATATACAAGAACCAATAAACAAAATCAGTTGCATAATCATTTCAACAGAAACTCATATTCTAAAGCGAGATACCAAGATACACATATAAACACTCAACTTAAAATTTGGAAACCCATAACAAAATTAAAGCACAAATAGACAAAAGAAGAAAAGAGAAACATGTACTTCTGCTCAAAGCGAACACTAATCTCAGCTTGAACTTAGATTTACAGGTATTAAGAGGGTATAATGGTTGTGATTATAAGCGAGCCGATAGCTCTGAAGTGGCCTCCATCAAAATACAACACACATCATATCTTCAAAATTGATAAATGGTTTCAATAACACATGAAATTTTTCTGTTCTAAGTGTTAGACTGTTAAAACTGAATCTCCTTAGTTACTTAACATGAGCTTAAACCCAAATCTAATAAAAACATACTAAGAATTGAATCAATTGGAAAAATAACCTAGGAAAAATCAGGATAGGAATCAAAGGGTTTGATGTCGGAATATGTAGAACATTCTCTATATCTTCGTAGATCTCCTTCGTTAACTCACCACAAAGCTCGATCAAGGACATGAATGAACGATTATTTCTGGGTACATATGATTTTTCAATTTTTAGTATTTGAATGAAGATAACTGATTTCGATCGAAATCATAAAAGAAAAGAGACATAGAAATTTTTTCCTAATCGGATCATTTTTATTACAGACAAAAACATGTATAAACTGACTAAATAAAAAATTTGTGGTCTGTTTGTTCAAAAAAGTAAATACTGAATACTCAGACACTTTTATGAGTTCCGATATTGAATATTCAGTCATTTTTATCTTTAGAATTTGTTTTGTCAAGTGTCATCAATTTTTTTTGTTATGTTTAGATCATAATTTAATAATCAAAGATTTTTTTTCTTATAAATGTAACTTTTTTGGATGCTAAATCTATGTCATTAAAACTAATTAATTTCAAATTCAACATAATAAGTAGACATAATTTATTCTTTTAGCTAATATCAGATTGGAAATAACAATAATATATAAATTAAGATAAAATCCAAAACATCATATAATCTTCAAATAAAAAGTTAATTAATAAAAATTACATTTTTTGTTGGTAATAAATAAACAAATTTCAAAAAAATATTTGATAATATAAATTACATAAAGATATTAGTATATATATAATTAATAATAATGAAGAACTTCAATATGTGACCAAAATAATATTTAAAAAACCATAAAGATTATAAATTTTATAAACAATATACAAACAAATTAAAATAAAATATTCAAATCATTTTCGTTCTTAGCACAATAATATGTTGTTCATTAATAACAAAATTAGAGTAATTGATTTACAAACTTACATTATAAAATTATATCAATAATTAAAAATATATTTTATATAAAGAAAAATAAACTCGTATATTTAAATCACAGTTAAAAATTTATGGACACATCTTAAAACTCTACGGCCTATTTTCTACAATAAAAGATTTTACAGCCAAAACTAAGAAACCTACATCCTCAAATCTACAGCTAAAATCTCCAAGCTCCAGTTCATACTCCAGCTTTTTAACACCTCATATAAAATTAGGGCAGTAAATCCTCTTTGACGGGGTTGATTTCATAAATAACATAACAATTTGGGCTTTGAAAATATTCTCTTTGTCAAGCCCACGTACCTTCCTCGTCAGAACCGATCAGCAAAACTATATCTCTTCTAAATTCTCTCAATCCCACTCCAATTTCTGCAAAATCTAATCTCATTGATTCATTTCGCATCTCTGGTTTTGCTCCAACATTACCGATCTTGAGGTAATTTGTCTGCCGATCCCTAGTTTGAACAAAAAATTTGGAATTTTTTCCCGATTAGATTCTGAGTTTTAAAGCTGGATTCGGTGTAGCTCTTCTACCTTTTTTTGAAACTTTACTGTATAGAGTTTTTAGAATTGGTGTTATCGTCTCTTATTAGCCTTCCAACATTGTTGACTAAAAGGTAAGTTTTTTTTATGTTGCATCCTGAGATAAAAATGTGATCTTTTTAGCTTCTGTGTTTATCACTGAAATTAGCTATACTGGTCAATGTGTTCAGTTGGAGAAACTATCTACCCAATTCTGGTGACATCTGATCGTTGGATTTGTTAGGTTTTAACTTATAAGCACAACTCCTTCTGGTCTAGTGTGAAGTTGGTGAATGTGATTATGGGTAGCAGCGAGATGGAAAAATCGTGTAAAGAGAACGAACCTAAGACTCCACCGCCTTCTTCTTCTTCTGCTCCTGTTACTTCACAGGTTTGCGTTCTTGTAAATTGATTCTACGAAAAGTGTTTGTTAGTGTTCATACTTTGGTGATTAACTGTTTCTGTGTTTGTAGGAACCTTCTTCTGCTGTGAGTGCTGGAGTGGCTACTCCAGATTGGTCTGGTTTCCAGGTCTAATAACAGATTCCTTGTTTCCTTGTCTGCATTTAGGTATTATGTGGCTCATTTTTATGTTTCTTGTTTAACAGGCTTATTCTCCTATGCCGCCTCATGGTTACGTGGCATCAAGTCCTCAACCTCACCCTTATATGTGGGGTGTTCAGGTATAGTCAGAATTTTGTTTTCCTCTTTATAGCTTCAGAGGCTTACTTGACGAGTCGCTTAACTTTTTCTGTTGATATTTGCATACTTGGGAAACATTATGTTGGTCACTTGTATAGGTTTAATCAAGCTAAACATAAATAATTCGTTAGGCTCTCCATAACCATTGTGTTGTCTAATGAATGTTACATCAACTAAAGAAAAACTTGTTTTTTTTTTTCTTCCTTTTGTAGCATATGATGCCTCCTTATGGAACACCGCCTCATCCATATGTTGCGATGTATCCTCCAGGTGGCATGTACGGTCACCCTTCATTACCTCCGGTACTCCTACATTTTAGATCTTTCGGTTATGTATTCAAAATAGTGAATGTTGGTATTACCTCTTTTAACGTATTCCGTGCTGCAACAGGGATCTTATCCATATAGTCCCTATGCAATGCCTTCTCCTAATGGAATGGCTGAAGCTTCTGTGAGTTATCTCCATTTTATCATTTTCTTAATTAGGTTCTGTAATGGGATCTTGATTGAGGTATGTTTTGGATTCAGGGAAATACTGGAAGTGGTATTGAGGGTGATGGTAAACAAGCTGAAGTGAAGGAAAAGTTGCCAATCAAAAGATCAAAAGGAAGCTTGGGAAGTTTGAATATGATCATAGGAAAGAACAACGAGACTGGAAAAAACTCAGGAGCATCAGCTAATGGAGCTTGTTCTAAAAGGCATGTGACTTCATAATAGTAGGAAATCAAAATCTTGTTGACATTGGACTTATGTTTGCTAGATATGGTAATGTCAATGTATTATATATTTGCGTTTGTTTTTTACAGTGCTGACAGCGCTTCTGATGGTTCAAGTGTAGGAAGTGATGCAAATTCAGAAAATGTAAGTTTCTAATAATCCAGTAAAACATTTCATTTTATGATTTATGAATATGATGATGTTACTGATTAGCTTTGTAACGTTTGTAGGACTCTGGATCTAAACACAACGGGAAGGATGGTTTGTTAATCTATTTTTTTTTACATAACTCAACTCTTATAATGTTATTGAAAGATGCTTATTTGAGAAAGTGCAGGTGAAACAGCTTCAGATTCTGCTCAGGGTGCACCCCATAATGGAAGTAATCAAGCGGTGAACCAGATCATCCCAATGATGCCAGTGTCGGCTACAGGTGTTCCAGGGCCACCAACAAATCTAAACATAGGAATGGATTATTGGAGCGGTCATGGGAATGTTTCTACAACAGTTCCTGGAGTTGTAGTAGATGGTTCCCAGTCGCAAACATGGTTACAGGTTTGTCTCCTTTCTTGCTTCTCCTTCAAATGGCGCTTATTAATTGCTTTGTGGATTAGGACGAGAGAGAGCTTAAGCGACAGAGACGGAAGGAATCCAATAGGGAGTCTGCTCGTAGATCTAGGCTGCGTAAACAGGTAATATAAACAGATTCAAAACTGCTCTAGCATCAAGCCGATAGATAGATAGATATGAAATGATCAAAAGCTTTTTCCTATTCTTTTGTGTGATTAGGCGGAATGTGATGAGTTGGCACAACGAGCAGATGTGTTGAATGGAGAAAACGCAAGTCTTAGAGCAGAGATGAACAAGATTAAAACCCAATACGAAGAGCTTCTTGCTGAAAATCGCGCTCTCAAGGTAAAAAATTACAATCAAATCTCACCTTCCATAATAGATTGAGAAGTTCATGTTTATTTCTTTACTCATTTTTTCTTGCAGAATCGAGTTTCGACAGTCTCGTCACTGGAAGAGAACGAGCAAGAACCAGAGACAAGCGCACGTCATGATGTTGCAGAGACCACTCGTGGTTCCTACAACAATTCAGACTGACTCGAGAACAGCAGCTAACAGTTGTATGTAATTTTAGAAACCGGAGTTTTTTTTTTTTAGTGTTTTGTTAAAGCTTAACAGTGTGTTTTATTCAGGAGGAGAAATCGTCTCTTCTTTAACAAATTGTGTATATTTTATATTTAGTGTTCAGATTTTGGACCCGTTTTTGTCTTGAAAAAAATGGAGAGGCAAAAACGCCATATGCATTCTGATTTAAGCAATGTAAAAGTCCTTCATCGTAATTTAATCTAATCTATTAAAACAGGAAGGTTTGCCATGGTACATAAATGTTGTTCACGAAATTTGCCCTTGATATTATTATGATTTATAACCTTCATTAAGGATAAAACTGTAAAACAATATATATTAATGATATAATTAAATTTCATTAAGAGTAATTAGGGAATATAACATTATTTCTACAATCCATGTTTCCAAACAAGACAATTATTAAACATGTAACCAAACAACCAAATTTTAATGGGTCCCACTTTCCTAATTAATGAAAATCAAAATAAATTAATTGATAAATATAATTAATAATTTATACATCAACTATTATATATAAATTAAAATTCTCTAATTTATGATTTAATTCAAAATATATTTATAATATATTTTAATATCTTTTTCAAATATATATATATATATATACATATTACGATTGATGTTTTTACGATTGTATTTTTTAGCAAGTTTTTCCATCAAACTGAAAATATTTAATTAATTAAACGGGTTGAAACATTAATTAGCCAATCTCGATTATAAATTTTCTATAAAAAAATTCGCATATAGTAAATAATTTCAGTTGATATATTTTAAACTTAATAAAAATAATAAAATGATTTCATACTTATATTATTCAAATATTTGAAGCGTCAAATTATGCTTTATGTTTGAATGAAGTTTTTAACGGATAGTTCCATCAAATTTGCAAATTATATATACGACTACAACATGTATTTTATAAAATAATATTTTAGATAAATATAATAACAATTAAACATATACCACATAACTTTTACAATAGTTGTTTTCACATATATATATTTTTTCCAAACTATGATCTTACGATACAACACATATTAAATTATATAATGCGAAATCGTTATTTTAATCTCTTAATCCTTACGATATATCTCTTCCAAATAACACATAATTCATTTAAAAAAAAACTAAATTGCTAACTCACTGTTTATAATGTTGGTTAAACAATTATAATCAAAATTAGATTACATAATTAAAAATCTAAACTATTATTAACAAAATGAATAAAAAGTAAAATTTGTAAAGAAAATTAAACCCGCACTTTTTTAAGTGCGGGTCAAAATCTAGTTAACCCTTAAAACAAAATGATGTTAGTTTATCAAACAATTGTTTCTTTTCGAAAAATGGGTTTAGACGCACAACATTTCGCACCACTCAACTTTCCCATAAATCTCATGTTTTGCGTCTTTCATGCATACCAAACCATCCTTTTTTTTGTTTTACAATAGCACCGCACTCTTCAACCCATAATTTACCAACCAACATAATCATAACTTTTAGTAAACCGATAATATATTACGTTATCTTAATCTCAAGTCTCAACCACGCACACCTCATTGCTTAAGCGCTACCGCCTCCCATCTATTTTCCTTGGGCTTGTAAACCACAATCTTATATATAAATATTTTCTTTCATCACTAACATCTTGGTTATATGTGTCCCATTTATCTGTGCACCACACATGCTCACAACGAAAACCTCGATTAAACCCCGAGGAACACTCACTTGAGGGAACTTCCAGACTATCTGCATAACTGGAGCTTCGTGCCAGGTGTAAGACCGACAATTTATGAAGAATGTCCTAGACGTAAGGAGAAAAATTGCAACTCTGAGCCTTGATCATATTGGCTACGAGTATTTCCTAAATAGTGTAGATTAGGGTTTACGCTAATAACTATTTTAGTGACAGGATCGAACCAGGTATATATATACACGTATTGTATACCAAATATAGCATATTTTCCATTGAGAGGGTCTATTTTCTGCTGATGTAAGATCGAAGGTGCTTATAATAATACTATTGCAGTTTGTAATCTTGAACGTAATGACAAGAATTGACAAATGCTAGAAAGCGGTAGCCATATAAGGCATTCTCTTCTTCTTCTACACAAGACATTCTCTCTAACTCAAAGCCAAGTCTTAATCCTCTCTCAACTTTCTCTTTTGGTTCAACATATATACTACTGGTTTTGAGTGATCATATACATATTATTAATTATTTTATTTTATTGACATAGATGCATCAAATTATAATAAAGATTTTTTGTCAACAAGATGTACAAAAAACTTATTTATCACTAATCCAAGTTGGAAGCTGTCCAACATGAATAATATTTGACGGTTTGAGACGAACATTCTGTGCTAGTCTATATGCTATCAAATTGCTTGTACGCAATATGTGAATGAAGTCGAATGCCGTAAAGTACTTATTTATTCGTTCAAACTCTTCTATGTGGATTGAGAAAGCTGACAATTCTTATGGTTCCGACATTATCTTAACCAGTTCTAAACAGTCTGTTGCAAATATAATGTGAGTTTGTTGATGAACTTTCATGCATTCCATAGCCCATATAAGGGCTTCGAATTCATCATGAAGAGGGGACAAACTTGCCATAATATTCATTGCTCTCATCCTAACATTAACACCTCTCTCATAGTAGCTATACCACCCTTGACTGTAAACTGATCTCCTTCCATCCATGATCCGTCCACAAAGCACCATTAACCCTTTTGAACCAAGTCATTCATGTATCTCTTGCACCTCATGACTCTGGCCTAGGTTCTTTTACCTCAAGTAAATGCGAATCTCCCCATGTCACAAATTCTGTTTATGCCATCTATAATGTTTCCTGAGATCTCCTATCAATGTGAAGGATAGATATTTGTGTTATTATCCAAAGGTAGTATCCAAAACAAATAATCCATATTCGAGTAAATAGATGCTGAAGGGAAGAACTCCGGGTTTATTGGTATTTAAGAGAGTGCCCAAGTCTGAATAGCTGGTGGACATTCAAATAACACATGGTTAATCAATTCCTCTTCTACTCCACACCGAACACACTGTGTATCACATTTTTCCCCTCGTCCCTTCAATTTTTTTGTTACCGGTAAACATCCTGAAAGGGATTGCCAAATAAAGTGTCTTGTTTTAGGGGGACATTTTATCTTCCACGAGAAAGCTTGGAGACTTTTAACACTTGGTCCCATGAGAGGAGTGGTATTGCCATTATTTGGGATATCTATCTCCGTATGATACCATGATTTTACCGTATATTTACCGGACTTTGTATAATGCCACCTCAATGAGTCATGTTTGTTTAGACGACTAAACGGAATACTCAAGATCATAGCCATATCCTCATGTTCCATGATTATCTCCAACAATTTTTTATTCCAAATTTGGTGTTGATGATCAATCATATGGTCAACCGTAACAAAATTTTGAGTTGTATTCGTTTTTTGTTGTGTTGGTCTCTGGCGGTAGACTGGTATCCACGGGTCATTCCATATTGAAATGGATTCCCCTGTTCCGATCCTCTTGACAAATCCTTTTTAACCAAAGACCTAGTTGAGGTGATACCCTGCCATGCGTAGGATGATGAATATGACCTTATCGGATCTAGTGGATTGGTATTCCAAAAGTACTTTCCTTTGAAAACTTTTGAGAAAAGAATAATATGGTTTATCAGTTAGTCTCCATAATTGTTTTGTTAATAAGGTCATATTAACCTCATGAAAGGCCTTAAATCAATCCCATCGTTTCCTTTATCTTTGCATAATTTATTCCACGACATCTAGTGCATACCTGCATTTATTCCCCCCGAGCTCCACTAAAAGTTTGAAACTACGCTCGTCAATTTTGTAGTAATTGTTTTTGGTAACCGATAACATGACATTACATAATTAGGCAAGGACGTAGCCACCTCCTTTATCAAAACCTCTTTACTTCCTTGTGAGAGAAGCTTCGTTGTCCAACCGTTAACCCTCCCATGAAGTTTATCTTGTGAAAAGCTAAAACTTGTGTCTTTGACCCACTAAGGCTTTCTGGTATGCCCATGTATGATCCCATTCCACCCACTGTTGTGATCCCTAAAATCGATTTCATCTCATCACGAACCCTAGTCTCAACCTTTTGTCAAAATTGGAGTGATGATTTCGAGAAGTTTATTTATTGACCTGAGACTCCCTCATAATCTTTGAGGATCCATAAGATTGTCTGATATTCCTCCTTGTCTTTGCAAAAAAAAAAAAATTATCATCAGCAAAGAGCAGTTGTGATATTAGAGGACATGTTCTTGCCATCTTTAGTCTTATTAATTGTTTCTTTCTTTCCGCTTTATTTTTGTTTGCGATTAGGGCCTTCGTACATAAAATAAATAAGTATGGTGATAAATGATCTCCTTGTCGAAGCTCTTTTTTGGAGCTATAAGACCCCGTGGCTGACCATTGATAAGTAAAAAAATATCCCTATTCTACTGTAAGTGCACAGTTATGTGATTGTAGTATAAAGAGTATCGTATCCACAAGGACTCAAGTTTCACGCAATAGATTATATGCTTTCAAACTTAGCTAAATCTATCAAGAGAAAACAGAAGACAACGCAAGTAAACTAAAGGTTTGTTTCAATGGGAGAAAAGCTCTAGACTCAGGGTGTTCTAAGGAAATCATGCAATGTAGACACTTAGCTAATCAGGATTCAAGTTAAGCATAGGTTCAAGAACTAGAATCACAATGTATAATAATTCAACTCTCGCTGCAATTACTATCTATGTCTAGCAACCTAATGATTCAAATATTTTTGCAATCTTATAGTTCTAGACAAGCATTAATAGCAAGTTCTTAAGTTCACAATTCTTCTAAACCAAATCTCTTTGCATCTAGTCAAATTACTCACACTAAGTTCTTTCAGATTATAATTCACACTCTCGTGCCAAATTAACAATCTAAGATCAAAACCCTAGGTGATCAGTCAGATAGATTTAGAATCCTAATCATTCAATGATCTAACAAAGCAAGAAATCCTTATGAGAATCCCTAAATCTGGCTAAGGTTACTACTCAGACATGATATCAAATGAACAACACATGCTTGAATAGAAAATAAGACTGAATAGATAAAAACAGGGGTTCAAAATCCTTCTCTCAAAGGTTACAAGTAGCAAGAA
Source organism: Orychophragmus violaceus (assembly GCA_030180135.1). NCBI lineage: Eukaryota > Viridiplantae > Streptophyta > Magnoliopsida > Brassicales > Brassicaceae > Orychophragmus > Orychophragmus violaceus. The sequence goes on from CM058229.1 coordinate 36,359,631, forward strand.
CAGCCCCAAGCTAGAATCTCTCAATCTCCAGAACAAAGAAAGAACAAAGAAAAAGATCATAGTTACTGCTCTCAAAAACCTAATTAAAAACTGCTAAACATGTTCTGGGGCTAAATTAGAATTAGGGAAAACTTATGGACAACTTTGCAATTCTTCAAAAGATGTCAACCGGCGCATAAGTCTCTGTCCCCCTCAGTGTCGACCGACACTAAGGTGAGTGTCGGTCGACATCACATCGTGGCCGAGCCTCTCACTTCAGATCGTTGCACAAATCACTAGAAACGTCCCAAAACTCCGCTCTTCGCTCCAAACGCAAGTTTACCTGTAAAGGACTCGATAGACTCGAAAAACCAGGTTAAAGACTCAATATATACAACTATATCATGGTTGAAAACCTAGAAAAACCATGATATATCAACTCCCACACACTTAGCTCTTGCTTGCCCTCAAGCAAATAAAGAACTAAAGCAATGAGAAAGAGGTTTGAAAACTCAGAAACTCATTTCGTCCTAGGAATATTCGTATTCACATTCACTTAGTAAGCCACTGAAAACATTCCTACAGAGATCAAGACCACAATGTACTTCCCCCACACTTAGAAGTTGTCCCAAGTAAACTCCACAATCTAGACAGAGCATCCAAATTCACCACACTAACCTCTGTATAAAAATTAGGTGCGGTCTCACAGAGGGAGTATCGATCAGAGGACAAATGGACTCAACTCAGTCAGTACCTGACCACCAAACTGTCGGTTTCTGGTTCCTTTCTTTTCCCTTTCTCCCTTAGCACTGATTTTTCCCCACTGTGTATCATTTTATTTTTCTATCAGTGCTCTTCCCTTTTTATCCGGGGTGTAACTTTGGACATGTTTCCATGGATGCACATGAGGTAATAGGGGTCTCTACCACTCCCGTGACCACTTCGAAGCTACTAGCTTATCCGCAGTTTTAATCTCTCTTTTTTTTTATACTTTCAAGGGAGGGGAAAATCAGAAACCATAATTAGACAGGATCATAGGCTGTGTCAAACACATCAGAGGAATCCAATCCAGAGATACCAAGCCCCTAAGTGAGAAAATTTCAGTCAGGATTAGAGGTGAAGTTAGTGATGGATCCTCTGAATACCTAAGAAGATATGGGTGTCCTTGGTAGGTTGATTCGTGTTGGGTTTTCTAACAGTCATAGAGCTACTGCAGGTCCGTCCAATGGTCACTTAGTTCCTATTCCAGTGAAAAATTTCCTCGAAAAATCACAGTTTCATACCAATTTTGACTCAATAAAACAATTTTGAAAACCAAAGAAAAACAAGGACTGACACTAAGAAAACAGAACACAATGTCAGTAACAACCTCCCCCACACTTAAACTGCACTGTCCCCAATGCAATCACAGCTTGGGTTCGGGAGGACAAGGTATAAGTCAACCGAAAACTTGGAAAATCAGAAACCTTACCTGTAGGCGTGGTGTGTGTCGACCGACACCCAGCCAGTGTCGAGCGACACATGGATTTGGTCGACATTCATCTGCTCCGAATCGAGTGTGCTCGATTTCTGTCCGCGTTTTTGAGATTGGTGTCAATCGACACTAAGGAACGTCGGTCGACACTGCTGTCTGCAACCTGTTCTTCACGATTCTAACACACAAAAACCAGAAAAATCAAAAGACTCAAGGACAAAAGATCAAAAAGAAAAGAAAACTGACTCTACAGTGGGTTGCCTCCCACTCAGCGCTCGTTTAACATCAATAGCTTGACTGTACTGCGACTAGGCAGTGGGTGGATCATCCAGATGGACAATGTCACCTTATGGGATCTTGGGTTTCGCCCAATAGTGTTTCACCCTTTGCCCATTGACTGTGAACTTCTCGCCGTTGGAATTCATCAAGATAACAGCTTTGTGTGGTCTGGATTCCTTGACGGTAAAGGGACCTGACCAACGAGAACGCAGCTTTCCAGAGAACAGTTGTAAGCGAGAGTTATAGAGGAGTACCTGGTCATTGGGTTCGATGTTGCGTGACATGATCTTCTTATCATGATACGCCTTTGTACGCTCCTTGTACAACTTTTAGTTCTCATAGGCATGGTGGCGCATTTCATTTAACTCATTAAGCTGTATCAAACGCCTCTCGGCTGTAGGCTTGAGATCGAAGTTCATCTGTTTGACAGCCCATATAGCTTTGTGCTCGAGCTCAACTGGAAGGTGGCAAGCTTTCCCATAGAGTAAGTGAAAAGGTGTAGTCACAAGTGGCGTCTTGAAACGCAGTCTTGTAGGCCCACAACACATCATCCAGCTTAGCAGACCAGTCCTTCCTAGTCTTTCCCACTGTCTTCTCCAGAATCTCCTTGATCTGTCGGTTTGAAACCTCAACCTATCCACTAGTCTATGGGTGATATGGAGTAGCCACACGATGATTAACACCATGCTTCTTAAGCAACTTCTCGAAGACCTTGTTGATGAAGTGAGAACCGCCATCACTTATCACAATCCTAGGCACTCCAAATCTGGGGAAGATGATAGTCTTAAACAGCTCAAGAACTACCGAAGAGTCATTGGTCGGACTATCAAGCGTTTCAACCCACTTAGAGACGTAGTCCACATCAACCAAGATATACTTGTTCCCATAAGAAGATGGAAACGGTCCCATGAAATCGATGCCCCAACAGTAAAAGACTTCAACCTCGAGGATGAAGTTTGAAGGATTCGTTTAGTATTTCCTGGTTCAATTCATCAGATTAATTGATCCTACTAAACATGCCAGATCTAGGTTCTCTTGCTAGAATCATAAAGGATCTCACCTGTTACCTTGTTTTGCAGCGGAAAGAGGAGGCACGGGTCAGAGATCAGCAGAACCACCAAGAGATAGCTCCTCCAAAGGCTCACACACGCACACTGCAGGAAATTGGCTGCTAGACCAAGCTGGTGGGAGGCGCAGAGAGAGAGAGAGAGTTGGCGCAGACTGCTTGAGAAAATTAGAGCTAGGGCAAGTTTTTATTATTAAAACCCTTGTCCAGTTCTTATGGGCTTTTGGGCCCAATTCTCAGTCTGATTAAATCCCTTAGATTTAATCAGGCCCTTTTGTCTCTCTAAGTACAGTAAATGCCTAGCACTTTTACCGTACTTCTGCTAAACCGTTCCTACACATTTTCCTGTTAGCTTAGGCGTGTGACCCATATGGGATCATATAATAAAGGCAATAAATCCAAGATTTATAGATCATGAGCGGACTCTAGCAAGCCATCATGACCCCCAGTATTATATGACTTATGTCTGATCATTGACATACTCTTACTTTCTAGAGACAGTACAGAGATTACTGGACATAATTCCAACAATCTCCCACTTGAACTGGAATCTCTGTATTCATAATCCTTTTGTCACAATATCTTGATTAGTCATAAGGCAAGATGAGTGTCATCCTTATAAAGCCTAATCTTGTTCATCGGACTCTGATTTGATACTGACAATCCAAACGACTCGGGACAGTCCGTTTGAGCATGGCCATGCATTTTCCAGTATTCAAATCTCCGATTGGCCTAGAGATATTCACTCCATTTATATTGGAGGGACAAATCCCGTCTTGTTCCATCACTGTGAACTACTCATTTCATAATACACCCAAACAAGGTCCTTATAACTATCGCTTAACGACAGCATTAGACAATGATCAAAGCGCATTAGTTCATGTGCAGTCACATGCATGCGAACTCAGGTCTAAGGACTATACTCTATAGTCGTAGTAAGAATCTCTTATGACACAGATATAAATATCCTGAAGAGTTCTTATAAGCGGGTCTTGTCCGGTCGTATGTACCCTAACATACACCTATGTACTGACTTTGATGCCGTGCATCTATGACATCCTGAGACTTTGTCATAAGTCACATACCAATCTAGTCTCACGCGGTTGTTGGTGTTCCAATTTCAACAACCTTTGACTAGGGACAGGATGATATAAGCCATCTATCAAATATAGGGTCTCATGATCAAGCTAAATGACTTTGATGACTCAAGATCAAGTCACTTACTTCGATGACCTATAAAATGGTTCATATCATTTTGGAACGATTATTTCATCACAGTTAAAATAATCTTGAAATAATAATTTCATTAAACATCTTAAATGTTTTACAAGAACATATCAAATAACTAAATAAAGCCCTCAAACTCCCACTCAAATTTAGATTACATTTCAATGTCTCTAATGCCTACAGCTTCAGTCAGGAACTCGAGCTTAGGTCTTGGGAGTGGCTTTGTCAATGGATCAGCGACGTTATCATCTGTCTGAACTCGGCTGACCTTGACTTCCTTTCTATTAATGATATCACGTATCAAGTGAAATCTTCTTAGCACATGCTTGGATTTCTGGTGTGATCTTGGTTCCTTTGCCTGAGCAATAGCACCATTGTTATCACAAAACAGTGCCAGAGGCTCAGCCGCATTTGGTATCACACCTAGTTCAATAATGAACTTTCGTATCCAAACAGCTTCCTTCGCAGCTTCTGAAGCGGCGATATATTCAGCTTCTGTAGTGGAATCAGCAACGGTGTCTTGCTTGGAGCTTCTCCAACTGATCGCACCGCCATTCAGACAAAAGATATAACCGGACTGTGACCGGAAATCATCTTGGTCTGTCTGGAAACTTGCGTCTGTGAATCCACTGACTTCAAGCACATTACTTCCGCCGTACACCAAGAACTTATCCTTAGTATGTCTTAGATACTTCAGGATATTCTTGACGGCAATCCAATGGTTTTCACCCGGATTTGACTGGTATCTACTCGTCATGCTTAATGCATAAGCAACATCAGGACGAGTACAGATCATGGCATACATGACAGATCCTATTGCAGATGCATAAGGAATATTCTTCATGCGCTCAAGCTCAGCAGCCGTCGTAGGGCTCTGCTTCTTGCTTAGCGTTGTGCCATGTACCATTGGCGTGAAGCCCTTCTTGGAATCTGCCATGCTGAATCTATGCAGGACTTTGTCAATGTATGAATCTTGACACAAGCCTATCAGCCTTTTAGATCTATCCCGGTAGATCCTTATTCCAAGAACGTATGCGGCTTCACCCATGTCTTTCATGGAAAAAAAACTTCCAAGACAGTCCTTTACCGACTTTAGCATTGGTACGTCGTTTCCGAGAAGCAGTATGTCATCGACATACAGAATAAGAAATACTATCTTGCTCCCACTAGTTTTCTTATACACGCATTGTTCTTCTTCGTTTCTGATGAAGTCAAATTGCTTGATCGCTTCATCAAAACGAAGATTCCAGCTCCTCGATGCTTGCTTCAATCCATAAATGGATTTATGAAGCTTGCATACTTTCCCAGCATTCTTTGGATCTATGTAACCGTCAGGTTGTGTCATATACACATCCTCTTCCAGAATACCATTCAGGAAGGCGGTTTTCACGTCCATCTGCCAAATTTCATAATCATGAAAAGCTGCAGTTGCTAGTAGAATCCGAATAGATTTCATCATAGCCAGTGGGGAATAGGTTTCATCGTAATCCACACCGTGAACTTGTCTGAAACCTTTTGCCACCAACCTGGCTTTATAAATCTGGACATTTCCATCCACGTCAATCTTCTTCTTGAAGATCCATTTTCACTCGATGGCTTTTACACCAGCGGGTAAATCAACCAACGAAAACACTTGGTTGACCGACATGGAGTCCATTTTGGAATCTGTGGCCTTACGCCACTTAGAGGAATCTGGGCCCATCATGGCTTGATTGAAGTTCGATGGTTCATCACCATCAATGATCAGAAGATCATGACAGTCAGTCACGAGGAATCCTTGATATCTCTCGGGTTCATGACGGATCCTCCCGGATCTTCGAACTTCAGGTACTACAGGTTCAGGCTCTACAATTTCTTGTAGGTCCTCCTGCTGCTCTTCCTCATTAGGTTGAGCAGTATCCTGTTCATCTTGAATTTCTTCAAGCAGTACCTTACTCCCACTGTTTTTCATAGAGAGAAACTCCCTCTCAAGAAAATTACAATCCCGGGCAACAAAGATCTTGTTCTCGGATCGTAGATAGAAGTAATAAGCCTTGGTTTCCTTCGGATAACCAATGAAGTAGCATTTATCAGACTTTGGTGTAAGCTTGTCAGAGATCAATCTCTTGACATAGGCTTCACAACCCCAAATTCTAAGATAAGACAGCACTGGAGCTTCTCCAGTCCATAGTTCATATGGTGTCTTTGCTACTGCTTTTGATGGCGCTCTATTTAGAGTGAACACTGCTGTTAGCAGAGCATATCCCCAAAGGGATATTGGAAGGTCTGTGTGACTCATCATAGATCGAACCATATCCAATAAGGTCCGATTTCTCCTCTCAGACACACCATTCCATTGTGGTGTTCCAGGAGGAGTGAGTTGGGATACGATCCCACACTCTCTCAGATGATCACTGAATTCTTGGCTTAAGTATTTTCCTCCTCGGTCGGACCGAAGAGCCTTAATGCTTTTGCCAAGTTGGTTCTGTACTTCATTTTGGAATTCTCTGAATTTCTCAAACGATTCAGACTTATGTTTCATCAAATAAACATATCCATACCTACTGAAATCATCAGTGAAGGTAATGAAGTACTGATAGTTTCCTCTTGCATTTGTGGACATTGGGCCACACACATCAGTGTGTATCAAGCCCAATAAGTCACTGGCCCTCTCGTTAGGTTTATTAAAGGGAGCCCGTGTCATTTTGCCCATCATGCAGGATTCGCATTTCTCACATGACTCAAAGTCAAATGAGCCAAGAAGTCCATTCGAATGGAGCCTCTTGATGCGTTTCTCGCTGATGTGCCCTAAACGACAATGCCATAGAAACGTTCGGTTCTCCTCATTAGGTTTGAACCGTTTGGTATTAATGTTATAAATTGGCGCGGATTGATCAAGTATGTACAGCCCGTTCGTAAGAGGGGCACAACCATAGAACAAATTGTTGCGATTGAAGGAACATAATTTATTCTTAACTGAAAAATCATAACCTTCCAAATCCAACAAAGAAATTGAAATAATATTTCTGCTTATCGCAGGTACAAAATAACAATTATTGAGTTCTAAAACCAATCCCGAAGGTAAAGACAACAAGTATGTGCCTACAGCTAGTGCAGGAACTTTCGCTCCATTTCCAACTCGTAGCTCCACTTGTCCTTGCTTCAGCCTCCTACTGTTGCTGAGTGCCTGCATATTGGTACAAATATGAGCCCCACAACCAGTATCCATAACCCATGAGGTATTATCAGAAGTAGTTGTATTAACTTCTATAACAAAAATACCTGATGAAGAAGTCTCGAGAGTCTTCTTCTTCAATTCCTTTAGACCTTCCAGGAATTTCTTACATTCTCTCCTCCAATGCCCTGGTTCTTTACAGAACCTGCATATGTCAGTTGGCCCAGCTTTGGACTTGGGCTTGGGCTTTGGCGTGTCTTTGTCCGAGACTTGAACAGCCTTAGCCTTTCCCTTATCCTTAGCAGAGGATTTCTTAAAGCCCTTGCCCTTTTGCACCATAAGCACATTGGGGTCCTTGGCTTTCCTCAAGTTGGGCTCTGCAGTCTTGAGCATTCCGTGAAGCTCAGGCAATGTCTTACTCAAGCCATGCATATTGAAGTTCAGGATGAACTGATCATAGCTTGCAGGTAAAGACTGCAGAACGATGTCGCAGGCAAGTTCCTGGCTGATAGGGCAGTCGAGTTTCTGAAGATGATCGAGATAACCCATCATCTTCAAGACATGAGGACTCACTGCCGCATTTGCAGCCAACTTACAGTCTAAGAGGTTCTTAACTGTCTGGAACCTCTCAGTCCTTGCCTGCTCCTGAAAAAGCGATTTCAGGCTTGCCATTATCTCGATGGACGACAACACACTCTCGAACTGCATTTGCAGCTCAGCAGTCATGGTCGCCAACATCAGGCAATAGACATCATTTTCATCTGACGAATGCTTTTCCCAAGCATTATGCAGAGTCCTGGCGGCATTGTTAGGAGGCCTCTCGGGGAGGGGATCACGAAGGACATAATCCTTCTTCTCCTGCTTGAGGACCAGCCTCAAGTTCCTTGACCACGTCAGGAAGTTCGTTCCAGTCAGCTTCTCCTTTTCGAGAACAGACCGGATTGAGAATGTGTTTTGAGTGCTTGTAGTAGTCATAGCTGAAATATAAGATAAAAAGGATTTTAGTTAATATGTTCAATATGATTAATCTCGTATTATACTTAATATGATTAATCTCGCATTATATTCCATAACATCAGTTACCCTCAATAGAATATAATGATTCCAAGATCCACATATAACTAAGATCAAAGTGGGCCACTGGCCGTCACCCAACCTTAGTTATATCGGTAAGCCCTATCTCGGCTAATTATATCCGTGATATAACTCTTGGTTGTGAATCTGGGCCCGAGGCCCAATCCACTCTGATGTCTCAAGGCCCGGGACTCCCGATGGCCTAGTCAAGAAAACCAGACTATACAGTCATGTAATCAGTAATGTCTCGGACTCCCAATGACATTTATGAATCACAAACCGTCTTACCCACGCAAAAGTAGACACCCTCACACTGTAAGGCCATGAGTACAATTGAATGGGCTTCGACAGCTGACATAGACTGGACAAGACATCCAACGCTTGATATTGTTTGAGGTTTGTAGGTTTATTAAAATTTTATCCCAAAATAGAAGATTACTATTTTGGGAAACTTTCCTTTTGGGAAACCTACTATTTTTGGAAACTTTCTAAAATTGGAAACTTCCTAAAACTGGAAACTTTCTAACTATAGAAATTTTCTAAAATCCAAAACATGCAAATCTAGAAACTTCTATTCTAAGAAACTTTCTAATTTCAGATTTTGAAAACAGATTAATTTAAAATCGATTTTAATTTTATATAAATAAATTTTAAATTAAATCTGAAGAAAAGACTCAAATAATTGGCCCAATTGTTTTAACTTCTTGGCCCGAGGCCCAAGAATTGGTCCATGTCCAAGACATAACCCAATTGCCCAATTAAATGACATAACCGGTCTGGTTCATTAAAATTGGTCTAACCAAAATTAATTACTACGATGACCACAATTGTCAACCGGTTATTTACTAAACCGGATTTTCTCAATTTATTTGGTCCAACCAAATCAAATTAGAAAATCACTGGTTTAGGCACTAAATCCAATAATTTTTACGACATTGGATTTCTTATCACGGTTTAACCAGATCTAATAAATTTTATTAAGTCTGTTTATTAAACCGTGACGATTAAGTTTTAATCAGTTTTAAACCGAACCATCACAAAACAAAAATGAACCGACCATTAGGTCATGGCCGCAAGCATTACCGCGATCGTGAATGATCGGGACAGCCGCAAGTCATGCGTGGGACGAGCTCGGATTGTGATCGGGACGGGATGCTCACGATAGCGAGACGCGATCCATCCGCTGATCGGGACGCGACCACGCAACACGATCCTTAAGCGATCGGTTCGTGCGTCTTTCCCGATCCGGACGATCCGACGCATACCAATCCGAGATTGGTCCATGCGATTTTTAGTTAAGGGTTTTCAATTGTTTCTTAAGTGTTTTACAAATCAAATTCAAGCACAGATTGATTCAAACACTTCTAAACAACCTAAACATGATTCTAAAACAAGAAATCCTAACAGAACCTGGCTCTGATACCACTGAAGGATTCGTTTAGTATTTCCTGGTTCAATTCATCAGATTAATTGATCCTACTAAACATGCCAGATCTAGGTTCTCTTGCTAGAATCATAAAGGATCTCTCCTGTTACCTTGTTTTGCAGCGGAAAGAGGAGGTACGGGTCAGAGATCAGCAGAACCAGCAAGAGATAGCTCCTCCAAAGGCTCACACACGCACACTGCAGGAAATTGGCTCCTAGACCAAGCTGGTGGGAGGCGCAGAGAGAGAGAGAGTTGGCGCAGACTGCTTGAGAAAATTAGAGCTAGGGCAAGTTTTTATTATTAAAACCCTTGTCCAGTTCTTATGGGCTTTTGGGCCCAATTCTCAGTCTGATTAAATCCCTTAGATTTAATCAGGCCTTTTTGTCTCTCTAAGTACAGTAAATGCCTAGCACTTTTACCGTACTTCTGCTAAACCGTTCCTACACATTTTCCTGTTAGCTTAGGCGTGTGACCCATATGGGATCATATAATAAAGGCAATAAATCCAAGATTTATAGATCATGAGCGGACTCTAGCAAGCCATCATGACCCCCAGTATTATATGACTTATGTCTGATCATTGACATACTCTTACTTTCTAGAGACAGTACAAAGATTACTGGACATAATTCCAACAAAGTTTTGTGGCATCTCATGTCTCTTGCTTATCTTCCCCCTCCTCTGACACACATCACACTGCGAGACAAACAACTGAGAATCCTTGAACATCGTAGGCTACCAGAAGCCTGCTTGAAGAACCTTGGACACTGTCTTGAATGTAACAAAGTGTCCTGCATACTCCGAACCATGGCAGTGGTACATCACATTATCAACTTCAGACTCCGCAATGCAACATCTATATATACCATCAGAACAATGCTTGTACAGGTAGGGTTCATCCCAATAATAGCGCCTGATTTCCCTAAGGAACTTCTTCTTAGCATATCCTTTAAACACTTCAGGCTCATCCTCTGCAGCAAGGTAGTTGGCTATATCGGCGTACCAAAGTCTAGTGGAGAGAGAGTCTTGGGCAATTGCAGCTATGAACATGTCAGCTTGATCATCGAAAACAGCTTCCTTCATCCGCGACTGGTGTCGACCGACACTAGTGTTGGTGTCGATCGACATTGATCCCAATCGGCCAATCGATGTCGGGTTTGATCGATTATCATCCGCTTTTTCGAATGGAGTGTCGACCGACATGAACTGAATAACGAACGACATCGTCTCTATGACTCACGAAAAGCGCAGTGAACTCGCACCAACTGCCTGAAATCCTGTCTCAACCTTATAGATGTTCTCTTCTGGTAGAAAATCATCTATAGGAACACCCTCATCGATCCTAATCCGTGACAGATGGTTAGAAACACCATTTCCCACTCCTTTCTTATCTCTCACCTCTATGTCAAACTCTTGGAGCAACAAAATCCATCTCAGCAGTCGTGGCTTAGCATCTTTCTTCTGCATCAGATACTTAAGCGCAGAATGGTAAGTGTGCACAACTATTTTAGAGCCAATCATATATGGGCGGAACTTCTCAAATGCAAACACAACTGCTAGCAACTTCTTCTCAGTTGTTGCATAATTCCGTTGCACATCATCAAGAGTTCTACTAGCATAGTAGATGGCATGGAGATTCTTATCCTTTTTTTCTGACCAAGTACAACTCCTACTGCATAATCACTAGCATCACACATCACCTCGAAGGGCAAATCCAAGTCTGGAGGTTGTACAATTGGAGCAGAAATCAAAGTCTGTTTCAGCTCCTGGAATGCAACATGACACTCATCTGTGAACTCAAACTTCACATCCTTGCAGAGAAGTGCAATGAGTAGTCTAGTTATCTTGCTGAAGTCTTTAATAAATTTCCTGTAAAATCCAGCATGCCCAAGGAAACTCCTCATTCCTTTGACTAAGTCCGACGCCTGTAGCCCTGTCATCACCTCAATCTTAGTTTTGTCCACTTCAATTCATGCCTCAGATACTCTGTGTCCAAGTACAATGGCATCCTTGACCATAAAATGACATTTCTCCCAATTCAAAACCAGGTGCTTTTCCTCACACCTAGCTAACACCTTGCACAGATTATCCAGACAAGCATGGTAAGATGGTCCGTAGACAGAAAAATCATCCATGAAGACCTCCATAAAATCCTCTATCATGTCTGTGAAGATAGACATCATGCACCTCTGAAACGTCGTAGGATCATTACACAGTCCAAATGGCATTCTGCGGTATGCAAAGGTGCCATAAGGATAGGTAAATGTGGTCTTCTCCTGGTCCTCTGGGTGGATAGGGATCTGAAAGAAACCAGAATAGCCATCCAAAAAGCAGTAGTAAGGATGATTTGCCAACCTTTCCAACATCTGATCAATGAAAGGGAGTGGTGATATATCATGGTTTTTACTAGTTTTAGGCCATGATATAGTTGTGTTTTTAGTGTCTTTTGTGTTCTTTTAGAGTCTTTTACAGGTATAATCAGGTTTGGAGCTGAATTGGAGATAATGGAGCATTTTGGAGATTTTTGGAGTGATTGGCCGAGAGATAGAGTTCACTGTCCGAAACAGAGAAAGGTGTCGATCGTTGCACACCTGCAACGGTCGATGCACCAGCGAGATGGGCCAAAAACTCGGCGGTTTAGAAGAATCAAGTTATTGCACTTTGATCCAGAAGTTCCTGATATTTACAAAGAAGCCCTTGGCCGAGATTATACCTATATAATCAAGTTTTAGTTGTTTTTATTAGATACGCTTTCATAATTAAGAGCAGAGGATTTTTAGAGCTTTTGGGGCTGATCTGAACCTATTACTTCATCTGTATTTGGAGAAGATTTCGAACCCCTTTTACTCTTATTCTTTTATGCAATCTATTATTTATATGATTATGTTTTCATTAATCATGTCTGAGTAGATTCCTAGTTAGGTTTAGGGTTTCTCACATAGGATTTCATGACTTGCTAGACTTGTTCAAATTCAGTTAAAGATTCAAACTATATCTGTTCTTCAATTTAATTGTGCTTAAAGCTAGTTCTAACCTGATCAATTAGAATCTAGATCTTAGGTTGCTAAATACGTCACGGAAGTGGGGTTTAGGAATCTGAACTAATTAAATTGGGCAATTAAACTTTGCGCAAACGGAAGTTTGGTTTAGGATAATTGTGAACATATCAAACTTGGGATTAATGCTAGTTTAATCTGTTAGTTCTCGCAAACGAAAGTTTGGTTTGCTGCACTTAGACTTAGAGAATTATCGCAAAGGAATTTGGTTAATTCTATATCTGTGTTTTGAGTTCTAGAACTGTGCTTAATTAGATCCTTGCTGAATGAACTGTCTGCTTGTCTGATTTCCTGAGAATATCCTAGGCTTGACGCTTTTAGTTTATTGCTTCCACAACCGTTAATCTCTGCTACTGATTTACTTTCTCGCACCGCTTTTAATTCAATTACATTGCTTTCTTTCTAGTATTAGTCTCTACTGTTCTGATCTATTGAGACCAAGTGTCCCTGTGGATTCGATAACCCTATATACTACTTTGACATTGCTGTTCACTTGCAGTTTAGAATAGGGTAAAACTTACAACCTATCAAGTTTCTGGCGCCGTTGCCGGGGACTCTTAGAGTCTTCGATAGGACCGAACTTAGGGTTTTTACTAGAAATTTTTCTTTTTGTTTTTGCTTTTTCGTTTTGTTTTTATATTTTGCTAACTTTTTCTCTGTTTCTTTCTGTCGCAGGTACGACTTTCGCCTTGCCTCGATCGTTGCACCCCTTGCGTCGATCGTCACTAGGCGATTCTGAGATTGAATCGATCGTTGCACTGATAGCATCGATTGTTGCTGGACGATTACAGACAGTTTATGCCAACGCAGAAAACTCGAAGTAATCCGAACTCGAGCTTACTTAATCTCGGACTAGAGGAACTTGGACGTCTAGAAAGGACTATCAGAAGAGAAAAGAGAGAGAGAATGGTACGAGAACGTCTGATCTTGATACCAGAAGCTGAAGGTACCCTGAGGGACCGAGATAACAACCCGTACAATGCTGCTGGGCATCGGGTTGATGCTGAAGGGAATGTCATCCCTGATCCTCCTGAGCAACAGCAACAGGAGCTGAACCAAAACCAGGGTCAAGGACAGGCCCAAGGTAGAGAGATGGTGGTTCATGAGAGGACACTAGCTGACTACAACAGACCTGATGAGTTTCATGCAAACCGAGCAGCTCTAGTGCTTCCTGCTTTTGAGAGGAATGATTTTGAGGTAAAGACCATCTACTACCAGCTGATGAGACAGATTGCTTTTCATGGTCTTCAAGCAGAGCAGCCTATGGATCACATTGACAAGTTTGAGGACATAGTCACTAGCATGAAGTATGAAGGAGTATGCCCGGACTATTTGTTCCTTAAGCTATTTCCGCACAGTCTTGCTGGAGACGCTAGTGCATGGCTGAGACAACTGGCACCTGGTCAGTATACTACTTGGGCAGCCTTAAAGAGTGAGTTCCTGCGTCACTTTTATGATGATGCGCGCTCAGATCAGTCCAGACAGGACATACTCACTTTTTCCCAAGGAGCTGTGGAGCCCTTGAAGACTGCCTGGATGAGATTTAAGCAGTATCAGCGTGACTGTCCACACCATGGATTCACAGAAGTACAGCTGATTGGTATCTTCTTCAGAGGCATAGATCTCCCTTATCAGATTGCGCTGGATAATTCCAGTAATGCTAATTTTAACACCAGGACTCCTACACAAGTTAAGCAGTTGATTGAGAACCTGATTGGCAGCAACAGTTGCAAGACAATGGATGAAAGGAGGAAGAAATCTGGTGGAACTGTAGAGAATTCTGATATAGCTAATATAAGATCCAGATTTGACACAGTCTACAATCTCCTGACAAGTAAGAAAGCTGTCCACTTTGCCCAAGATGTAGAGGTGATTCAGACTGAGGAGGAAACTCAGGAAGAAGATGTGAATTTCATAGGAGGTTCTGGTTTCCAAGGTAATAGATTTAGTAATCAACAGGGGAACAGATTCTCCAATGGAGGACAGACTGGTGGTTTTCAGAAGACCTATGGACAAGGTACTCAGAGAACCTATGGATCTACATCCTATCAGACTCCTCCTGCACCTACATCCCATGAGAGCAAAATGGAGGCTATGATGGAACAACTGATTGAGAGTCAGACCAAGATTTCTGTGGACTGCAACAAGAAGTTGGACGCTGTCTATGAAGACCTCAATGGGAAGTTTGAGTCTATGAGCACTCACTTGAAGCAGTTGGACACTCAGGTGAACCAGATGTCCAGCTCACTGAAGGGAAAAGGAGTGGCAGACACTCATGTTAAGGCCTGGTCTGTGTACATTAATGATGGATCTCACCTAGGTGAAAGATTTGAGCTAAGTACAGCTGAGTTGGTGACAGAACAAGAATTTTCGGATATTTGTGAAAAACTCTCGGGTGAAATCTGCTGCAGTGCGTCGATCGATGCACCATCTGTGCCGATCGATACACCAGTCGGGATGGCAACGATCGACACACCCTTAGTGTCGGTCGTTGCAGGGCGTGAACAGACAGAACTGTCGGATGATAGTGGCATAGATGCTGACTTGGAGCTTGATCGCCTATTCAATGGAGCCTCTGAGATTACTCAACAGGAGATCTACGAACAGATTTTTAGACAACACTCCTCAGTGTCTGAAGTGATTAGGCAATAGATTGAAGAGCTGAAGAAATTAGAAGGGATTGGTGAAGAATTGGAAGAAATTCCAACTTCTGATGATCCACCTTATCATCCATGTGTGCAGAGGTACTTGAACAAGATGTTGCCCCTGGATGATGATCTGAAAGACTGGGTGATAATAGTTCCTCAGCATATTAGTGATGTTCTGCTAACTAAGGTCCCAAAGAAGCTGCCTGATCCTGGAGTCTTTGTGCTGGACTGCTCTATCTTTGAGGATAGTTTTAGACGCTCTCTGTGTGATTTAGGAGCTGCTGGAAGTTTGATGCCTTACTTTGTGGCAGAGAAGCTGGGTATGTTGGATTTTACTCCTACTAGGACTTCTCTTGTCCTAGCTGATCAGTCTATACGAGTTCTTGAAGGGCTCCTTATGGACATTCCGGTGAGAGTTGGAAACTACTTAGTTCCAACGGACTTCCTTGTGCTGAGATATGACTGTGATCCAAATGAAGCATTATTGCTTGGGAGACCCTTTTTGGCTACAGCAGGAGCATTGATTGATGTTAGGAACAGCTTGATAGACCTCCATCTGGGAGATGAACCACTGCACTATGAGATGGATAAGCTGTGAAAGCCACTGATAGATGGGCAGACATTCACCATAAGGGACGCAGATTTTGAGCAGCCGGATAATACCATGGTTATAGTTCCTGGAGCACATTTCACTCCATCTTTTCTTGGACATGAGCATTCCGCAACAGCCTACTCACCACCTTGGATGAGGAGACTTGAACAGAGACAGAAAAAGTCTCTGTCAGGACCTCCTGGTACCTGAAAATTCCCATCCGTCCGGTCAAGCTATTGACCTTAAACAAGCGCTGGGTGGGAGGCAACCCACCATTAGGTACTGGTGTTTTTCTACTTAATTTTTGGTGTTTTTGTTAGGATTTTACGTTTGTTTTTGTTTTTGGTGAGTTTATGTTTGCAGGTCTCGGATAAATCGCAGTGCAACGATCGACGCACTTCTGTGTCGATCGTCACAACACGAAAGGAATCGCACTGCAGCGATCGTTGCGCTCTTGAGCAACGATCGACCATACACGAAAATCGCCAAGTAACGGTCGATGCACTTAGTGCAACGATCGATGCCTGAGCGACAGAGGTAAACCGACAGACATAATTTCATCTTTTCAATTTTTATTTTCTTTTTACCGATCCTTCGCTGGACACTACTGGGGACAGTGTGTCTTAAGTGTGGGGGAGGTGCTACTGACTTTTGTTTTCTGTTTTCTTAAGAGTCAGTCCGTTTTTCAAAAAAAGAATTTGTTTTATTGAGTCAAAATTGTTTAAGTAAGAAACCATGATTTTCTGAGAAGATTTACAAGACTTGCAGGAACTTAAGTAACCATTGGGATGAAGTTGCAAGATCAATCTATGACTATTTGAAAACCCCATCACATATCAACCTACTGGGAACACCCACATCACTTCAGGTATCAGAGGATCCTTTACTGACTTCACCCTAATACTGACTTAGATTTCTCACCTAAGGGCTTGGTATACTTTGTGTCGGATTCCCTTGTTAGTTCTGACACAGCCTGTCAACCTATCCTATTTAGTTCCCTTCTCCCCTTCTGTAAAGTAAAAAATAAAAATAAAAATAATAAACTGAGGATGAGTTAGTAACTCCGAAGTGGTCATGGGAATGGTAGCAAACACTATTTTCTCTCATGTGATCCATGGAATGTGTCCAAAGTACACCCCATAACGGGAAGAACACTGATAAAAAAAAAAAAATGATACCCAGTGGGGAAAAGTCAGTTGTTAAAGAAGGGAAAGAGAAGAAAGGGACTAGAGAAAGATAGTATGGTGGTCTAGAGCTGATAAGGTAAGAATCCATGTGCCCTTTGATCGATACTCCTTAGGTGAGACCGCACTTAAATACTTGCAGAAGTCAGTAGGGAGAATTTGAATGCTTGAATGTGATTGTGGAGTTTACCTAGGACAGTTGCTAAGTGTGGGGGAAGTACATGTTGGTCTTGATATCTTCAGTGGTTTACTAAGGGGAATCTGAGTATTGTAGCTTCTAGGATGAAATGAGTTTCTGAAGAGTTTTCAAACCTCTTCACCATGTTTTAGTTCTATGTTTTGCTTGAGGGCAAGCAAAGGCTAAGTGTGGGGGAGTTGATATATCATGGTTTTTACTAGTTTTAGGCCATGATATAGTTGTGTTTTTAGTGTCTTTTGTGTTCTTTTAGAGTCTTTTACAGGTATAATCAGGTTTGGAGCTGAATTGGAGATAATGGAGCATTTTGGAGATTTTTGGAGTGATTGGCCGAGAGATAGAGTTCACTGTCCGAAACAGAGAAAGGTGTCGATCGTTGCACACCTGCAACGGTCGATGCACCAGCGAGATGGGCCAAAAACTCGGCGGTTTAGAAGAATCAAGTTATTACACTTTGATCCAGAAGTTCCTGATATTTACAAAGAAGCCCTTGGCCGAGATTATACCTATATAATCAAGTTTTAGTTGTTTTTATTAGATACGCTTTCATAATTAAGAGCAGAGGATTTTTAGAGCTTTTGGGGCTGATCTGAACCTATTACTTCATCTGTATTTGGAGAAGATTTCGAACCCCTTTTACTCTTATTCTTTTATGCAATCTATTATTTATATGATTATGTTTTCATTAATCATGTATGAGTAGATTCCTAGTTAGGTTTAGGGTTTCTCACATAGGATTTCATGACTTGCTAGACTTTTATAAATTCAGTTAAGGATTCAAACTATATCTGTTCTTCAATTTAATTGTGCTTAAAGCTAGTTCTAACCTGATCAATTAGAATCTAGATCTTAGGTTGCTAAATATGTCACGGAAGTGGGGTTTAGGAATCTGAACTAATTAAATTGGGCAATTAAACTTTGCGCAAACAGAAGTTTGGTTTAGGATAATTGTGAACATATCAAACTTGGGATTAATGCTAGTTTAATCTGTTAGTTCTCGCAAACGAAAGTTTGGTTTGCTGCACTTAGACTTAGAGAATTATCGCAAAGGAATTTGGTTAATTCTATATATGTGTTTTGAGTTCTAGAACTGTGCTTAATTAGATCCTTGCTGAATGAACTGTCTGCTTGTCTGATTTCCTGAGAATACCCTAGGCTTGACGCTTTTAGTTTATTGTTCCACAACCGTTAATCTCTGCTACTGATTTACTTTCTCGCACCGCTTTTAATTCAATTACATTGCTTTCTTTCTAGTATTAGTCTCTACTGTTGTGATCTATTGAGACCAAGTGTCCCTGTGGATTCGATAACCCTATATACTACTTTGACATTGCTGTTCACTTGCAGTTTAGAATAGGGTAAAACTTACAACCTATCAAGTGGAAAGTGGTCTTTTCTGGTGGCTGCATTCAACTTTCTGTAGTCTATGCTCGTCCTATAACCAGTGAATGTCCTTATAGGAATCAGCTCATTCTTGTCATTCTTCACCACTGTGACTCCTCCTTTCTTAGGAACCACATGAACTGGGTTGACCCAGTCATTGTCTGAGATAGGATAAATAATCCCAGCTGGCAGCAGCTTCATTATCTCCCCGGAAACGGCGCCAAAAACTTGATAGGTCAAATCTTAATCCCTATTTCTAACTGCAAGTGCACAGTATCGAACGGAGTAGTATCTAGGGTATCGAATCCACAGAGACTCAAGTTTCACACGATAGATTATGAGTAGTTGTATCAAGCTAAGCGAAACAGATTGTAAAGCAGTAAACAAAACAACAAAGTAACCGAGTGGAGTAAAGCGAGTGTAAACAATCAGCAAAGGCGTCGGGTTTCAGGAAGTTCTCAGGAAATCAGGATATCAGATAACAAACAATCAGGATTCAATCTATTAGCGTTCTTGAACTAGAATCACAGAAGTATAACTAACCAGCTCTCGCTGCGATAATTATCTATGTCTAACAAACTAGCAATCCAACTCTCGTTGCGAATCCTAGAGTTCTAGATATGCATTAATTCCAAGTTCGTTCGTTCACAATTTCTCTATACCAAATCTCTTTGCGAATAGATAAATTTCTCACCTAAATTCTTTCTAGTTAAATAACCAACTCTCGTTGCAGAAATCAACCTAATATCAATAATCTAAATGACCAGTTTAGATTAAGCGTTAAGAACAATTTAGATGAAGAACTAGATGATGAATTTATATTAATCAATTATTCTAACATTCCTTCAAATCCCAAATGAGAATTCCCTAACCTAACAAAAGATCTACTCAGACATATCAATCATAACAAAAGACACAATCAGAATAGATATCATAATAAATCCAAAAGAGTAAGAACATGGGTTCGAAATCTCTTCTCTCTCGAGTACAAGACCAGCCCCAAATCTCCTAATCTCTCTCCAGTAAAAACCTTAGCCTTCACAATGGCTTAAGAACCATAATATAAAGTAAAAACATGAATTGGACAACTTTATAATTATGAGAAACTTCTGGGCTAAATTGCAAATCTTCAAAGTCTTCATTAAATTGGCGAGAATCTGCTGATCACGCTCTGTGTCGACCGACACCATAGGAGTGTCGATCGACATCAACCTCAGACGATCATACTAACTCCTTGCAATCGAATGAATGCTCCAAACAGCTCTAGAATACGCCATAATATCCAAATATGCTCCAAACGTGCTAAAACCTGTAAAACACCTTAAAGGTTTCGAAAGACTCCATAAAAGACTCGATTATGTACATATATCATGGCTCAAAACACCTAAAAGCCATAATATATCAACCATTAACGAGAACTTTATATTGAACTGTGGTTATGCACCGCATTATCCGATCAATCCATTCAGCCGCAAAGCCAATTTTACATTGGAGGTTCTCAATGAAAGCCCATTCAACCCGATCATAAGCCTTACTCATTTATTCCTTAATCGCCATGAATTTACCTTGCAAGATAGATTTGCCCTCAAACCATGGAACATCTCATGAGCTATAAGGATAACATCCGAAATCAGTCTTCCTGCAACAACAACCAATTGTGTTTCCAAGACAATTTTTGGTAGAAGCTCCTTTAGCCGCTGACACAAAACCTTTGAGATGGTCTTGTAACCTACATTACAAAGACTTATAGGTCGTAATTCCGTCATTGACTAGGTCTTTCCGTTTTTGGAATAAGACAAATATTCGTCGTATTAATTCTTGGATCTAACTCCCCATGTTGTAGAAAATTGTTAACCAACCAAGTTACATCATTCCTCACAATTGGCCATGATTGTTGAAAAATATAAAGATGTCATGCCATCTGGTCCTAGAGCCTTCTCTGTATGCATCATGAACAATGCTCTCATGACCTCTTCTTCAATGGTTGTTACCATCAATCTTTCATTCATTTGAGCTGTAATTGATATTGGAACCTCCTGTAAAAAAACTTCTCAAGAAATTCGGTTTATTAGACGTGAATAAATCCTCAAAATATTATACTGCCACCCGTCCAACCTCATATTCCTTCGTTACCCATATCCTAACGAATTGTATAACCCTACAATACAGTTCTTTGCACGCCTTTGTTTAGCCAAAGAAAAAATAATTTTGTATATCGGTCTCCTGATGTATGCATATTCCTGCTATTCTACTGTCAAAAAAGTTCATCTCTATAAGCCTCCTTTAATTTTCCAAAATTTCCACCACCTCCGCTTGTGTTCTATTGTCATCTTTTTGGACCTTCTGCAAAGCTTTTTGGACCTCCTGCAAAGCTTTTTGGAACTCATTTATCCTATTTTTTCCATATGAAATATTGTATTTCCTCCATTTTGACAACTCATGTCTACATATACCAATCATGGAAACAAAGTTTATACCATTGCTATCCGCCGGTCCTTCCCATCCCAGCTTAATATCCATTAGACCATCTTGTCCTACCCATCGTTTATCAAACTTAAACTGATTCTTCCTCCGTTGTATTTTATCCTCAGTAGTTGCCATAATCGGTCGATGGTCCGAACCAAACATCACAAGATATTTTACAAACGAGAAAGGAAAAAGTGTGTGCCAATCCTCGTTAGCTAGTTCCCTATCTAGTTTGCACCTAATAAGCTGTTTTTCTCTGCGGTCCCTCCATGAAATAGAATCACCCAATGACGTGATTCAATTAAACCACAGTCCCGAATCATGTTATTAAAAGAAACGAAAGTTGATGCATGCTGTAAAGATCCCCCTTGTTTCTCGTATTCCCGGTAATCTAATTTAGATTCCCTATAATAAACCATGAGGCCGTCTTGACCACACCGATATGAGTAAATCTATCTCAGACTTGATCACATAACTTTTGTGCTAGGTCATCATATATAAAAGATATTTATACCTTTATTCCTTAAATATCCGCCTCGATATCAATAATCATATTGCTTACATATATGATATTCATATGTGATATATCATTATAATATAGCGCTAATGTTTCACTAATTTCTCTCGGTTTCACCGTATACAATTTATCATATCCAAAATGACCCATAAATTATTGAATGAATGAGTATTGTTATTTGGTTTCCGAAAGAAACACAAATTTCAGTTTATTTTTGTACACTATCCCTAACATATAATAAAGTTTAGAAAATGGAAGATTTTAAAAAAAAAAATTAGAATACACGATTAGAAAAAGATGCATGTTTTCTGTACAGTTCTTCGAAAGCCATAAAACAATGGCTGTGGAAAATTTTAATTGTACAGCCCTACAATAAATTTTTTTTAACCGTGATTTAGAAAATTAAATTGGAAGCATAATTGGTATATTTTTTGCTGTATTTTTTTTTTTTTTGAGTGAGTTAAAGTTATGTACATAGATAAATAAAAAGTAAAGAATATTACTACATTGACTTGAAAATTAGTTCTCTGAGAATTTGTGGCAGTTTTTTTTCCAAGATTGGCCATACATTTGCTCTATCTTCATAAGCAGCTTGCATTTAATGCATTTATTACCCCGTGAAAAGCATAGAGAGTCATGCTTTGGTTTTGAACATCTCAATTGTCGAAGCCTAAGGAATAAACCTTGGCCACACACAAAAAAAAATTATTAGTTAACAAAGTAAAATTCTATTTTATTAAAAATATTCGACTGAAAATATCTACTCTCGGTTAACATATGTGAAAGAAGGACGAAAAAACAATAAACAAAAGACGATATTTTTTTCTTCCTGGTTCAAACTTCGAGAAATCAGATCAAGAAGTGTCATTACCTCTCCGGCGGCCGGCGAACGGCGCCGATGTCTCCGGGAGAGAGTCCGTAGTTGGTAGCTAGTCCGCATCTCTGCCCCGTCTTTCTCTTTCCGGCGACCCCAAGCTCCGTCACTCGCATCCCTGTCTGCCGCTCCCGTCGTTGTCCTCGTGTGCCGTCAGTCAGCACATCAGCTGCCATGGTCTTCAGTGTGTCGTCGTCAATCCTCGCTTGGTGATGGGTGGTTCGCCGTCTTCTGGTACGCACAGTACTTTCCAGCGCGCCTCTGTGTGAGGTTGTCTCCGGTTGGTCGGTTTTTGGGTCAGTCTCCTCCGGTGAATCGACTGCTCAGGTAGCCCTCCTCCGGTTGTGGGTCTCTTGTATCGGTGTTGGTGGTGCAAGGCATCGTCTGCGACTTCACGCGGTGGTGGAGTGTTTTCTTTTTGCGCTTCCCGTGTGTTTAGGTGGTCTGGTTGGTTGTGTTTGGGCTTTGGTTTAGCTGGTTTGGTATGGAATTTTTATTTGGTTTTGTTTGTAGCTGGTCTTTGTTGTTTTGTGTAGGGTGGATCATTCTACAACGGTTATAGGATGGGTTCGTATCTATCCTCCGGTGGTTTGAGTCTTTAGTGGTGAATTAGTGTTGGCCCCTTGTTCTAAATCCGCAGAGTGGCTTCTTGGGGGATGGGTGGGTGGTCTTAGGCTTAGTTTTAGGCTTTGGTTTTGCATCGACTAGTTTATCTTTATATGCGCTGAATCTTTACCGTAAGTCTCCGTTGTGCCGCTTTTAGTTTAGGTGAATAATGAGTCTTGTCTGCTGGTCATTTCGTTTATTGGTTCTAGTAAGGCTAACCTCATGTGGGGATGCATAAATTTCGGTTTAGACTTGGTAGGATTAAGATTAGGTATGGAGGAGTTAGATTCGCGTATCGTTTTCTATGTGTCTTCTAGTTGTAGCTTATGGGTTTAGTTTTTGCGTTTTGCCGCTGTCTATTGGTTTCTCCGCTTATCGGTGTTTCCTTTTTCTTGGTCTAAGGAGTTGTAGTTGCCGCATCTATTTCTCTTTTCCACCCCCTTGTCTCTTGAGCGCTTTTTTTGTTGGATTCGGTTCATTGTGGTTTTGTCGCCCATGTGTGGGTTCTAGACCGCGGAAGGAGTGTGTTCCTTGCCGCCTTTATTGGATTAGTAGGTTGTAATCAGTGGTTGTTTCGTTTTGAATATATAATCTACCAGATGTCAAAAAAAAAATATGTGAAAGAAAATAAGTCCTCCATTTACTGCAAATTCAGTTATACATCAGACCGATTTTTGTCGAAGTTAATTCCAAAAGTCTCGACAAAAATTTTCAGAGATGGTTGTGGAACATCTCAAAACTCTCCGAAACTCTAAGCCCTTCTGTTTTTAGTTTACCCATTAACAATTTTCTAGTTAACCGCAATTTTCAAAAACATTGGTAATGATTTAGTTAAGAGGAAATCATTATAGGGTATTATGTGCATTAAAGACGTACATACACATTTAGTTACAATATTATATTCTAAAGTCTAAAAAGTTATCTTCTTGGTAATCGTGTCGGACGATTTCTAGGGGTTTCATGCGGCTTTCGCCTTCGGCCTCCTCAGCGGGAGTTTTTCTTGTCGTAAGCAGTAAGTGTTGGTTGATGTCGTCGGCAGTGATGGGTTCGTCTCCGGAAATCAGCGAACATCAAGATCCTCCTTCGATTTTAAAAATCTCCAAAACAGCTCAGCAAAATTGATTCTCCTCAGGGTAGAGAAGTGAAATCTTCAGTGCTGGCGGTAATCCCTCCTTAAATGTGCCATCATATGCTGACAGGTTCAAAGCCTCTCTAAGAAATCTTCGAAAAATATCCTCCCCGACCATGATAGAAGTCAATATTATGGTAGTGCAAGCTCCGGCTTTAATTCTTTTGGAAACATCGACGCTCTGGAAAGGTCATATCATCGCTCAATTCCACGGTTTGGTTCCTCCTCCTCCGACAATTTTTTTTTTCTGGATTTGAATCGAGCATGGGGTAAATTTGGCGATATCACCATCCACAAAGTCTCAAGTACTTCATGCCTCATCTACGTCCCGTGCATGGCCACTAGAGAATGGGTTCTTCAGGTGGGATATTGGCAAGCATGGAATTGTGCCTTCTCAGTTTTTTCATGGTCACCAGAAGGCTCATTGGAAATGCCGGAAATAAAAACTGCCTCGACTTGGGTAGTGTTAAAAAATGTTCCTTCTCAGCTATACTCCTTGGATGGTATTAGTGCCATCGCTAATGCAATCAGAGAACCTCTACATACAGAGAAATCGAGGTTAGATCCCTTTCATTTTGGGGATAACAAGGTCAAGGTTGAGATAAACTTGAATGTGTCGCCTCCATAATTGATTGTTGTGCGTGATTCTCATGAGAACTCGGTCAGAGTGAGAGTAGAATATCCTTGATTGCCTCCGATATGTTGCAATTGTGAAAGGTTTGGTCATCTTTTGAATCATTGTCCTAAACCTTTGACGAAGAAAGTTAAAGGTAAGGAAAAGGTTCACCAAGTGAATATTGCTTCAGCCTCAACAGATATTTCATTATTTGCACAAGATTCTGAAATAGTAACAGAAGCAGATTCTGGTGTTGAAGAAAAGAGTTTAGAGGTGGTAGAAAAGGATGAGCCTAAGTTACCATCTTTGGATTGCCCTAGGTCGAGAAGTTTGCCTCTTCTGAGGGTTAGAAATAAGGTCGAATAAGGTCAGTCTTTGGTTGATTTGGGAGAAGAATATCAGAAGAATGATTCTTCGGGGGTCATTGAAGGAAAAGGAAAAGGAGTAGAGCATGAGGTGAAGTCGTTTAAAGAGAAAGGTCTGGTAGGATCAATAATTGCTAATGAGGTTAATGGTTGTGCGAGTTTGAGAGGATCAAAAGTTAATTTATTAGATGCTTTGGAGCATAAGGATACATGGGATGAGTTTATGCTCACCAAATCAGCGAAAAAGCGAGAGAAAAAGAAACAAAAGCAGGTGAAGAATCAAAAGATATATGCAAATATGGTTCAGATAGGAAAGACCAGCTCGTTATCCTCATTCCATATAACTCGAGTCGTGTCCTTGAGAAAGATTGGCAGTCTCTAAGAGTTTAACTCTCAAAATATTTTTGGTGTATATAATGAAGATCTTTTATTGGAATGTTAGAGGCTTGAACAGTCAATCTCGTCAAATATTTATCAGAAGTTGGGTAAGTATGAATAAACATGTAGTTGAAGGTATTTTGGAGACTCATGTGCGTGAATATGGCGCTAGTAGTATAGTAATTATTTGAACTCGAACAATGGCAAGATTTGGGTGGTTTAGGACCCTTCAGTGTCAGTAATAGTTATTAAAAGATCTGCTCAGATGATTTTTCTGTGTGGTTTATGTAAGAATATTTATTCTTATGTGTGACCTATATGTCTTCGGGTTTAATGTAAAGGATCAAGTTCATATTAATGTTAAAGAATTCTAATATATAAGACGATACCGTGATGGATCGGTTTCGATTAGAGAATTAGAATTCGGGTTTATTGATAACCCTCTTTCCTTAACTTATTATATATTGTATTTCTCTCTTATAGATATTAATATATTCATATATATATATATTTGGTACATGAATGAAATAACTAATATAAAAGGAAAAGGTACCATTATCTCTTATATGAGTTGGCGACGTTAAGCAAACGTTGTGACGTTAAGTTTGTGTCTGTGCGCTTGTATATATTATGACTCTATGTCATAACCACAATATATAGAGAAAAAAAAACACACACACAAAGTGTATAAGAGAGTAAGAGAGAATTGAGAAGGTTTGGGGTTCCTTTGTCCATCAAAGGGAACCATAAAAGATTTGGAGGTTTAAGGAAGGAGAAGTCAATTGGTGAAACCAGTCCATTCAATAGCCTAATCAAGCATGGATCAAGGTTAGTAACACTTCTTCTTCTTTAGAAAAACATAGGTTGGATTAAATCAAATCTAGATGATTTTGGGGATAGATTTCATGAATTGAAATCAATAAAAGTTAATCTTTCATTTGGTATGAGAGCCATCTAGAATTTGTTTAATTCACGATTTAAGTTTTATCAAAATGGCCGCTTGTAAGATTGTTAGAAGTTATCAAACTGCATGCATGATTTGCATACGTATAGAAATGAACAAGCGCATGCATTTTCTGCATTATTTTATTTGAAAAGAAAGCGGTTCATGCTTGATGTTTTCTTTTCTTTTAAGCGGTTATATTATTAATATTTTCGAAAAGGTGTAATTGTGTAATTGCCATGAAAGACAAAATCTGGGTCTTTGTTTCTTTATGACAATTCGCATATACATACATGTAGAAGAGCAATTGATTGAATTGTTTATTCTGGAGTTTTGCGATTCTCACTTTTGTGCATGTAACCGTACGTTGATGATGTAATGTCATTGAATTGTTGAATTGCATGAATCTATTTTAATGGAATTGATTACATGTGAATATGTAAGTGAATTAAAGTTATTGAGTGGCATTAAGGCATCACATTTAGGCATGACATGCATTTGGGTTTTAATCCACTTAAATATTCACTAAAAAAAAAAAAAATAATTGCTTCCGCTGCATTTTTTAATAAATAGATTACTGTGTTATAAAGTATTAACACAATATAAAGTTTTTAATATTTATATTGTATATAACATGTTAGTCACCAAAGTGGCCTTGTTATATTATATGTAAATATTAAAAGTAATAAAATATATATATTTATAATATATATAATATAATTGATCATGAATAAAGAGATGTTAAAAAAAAAATGACATTAAAGTTTGATTGATCAATTATTTTACGAACTATATTCTAGGAGATCACCCAAAAGTGGATCATTGAATATAATTAGTAATATAAAAGAGATTAATCATTTCCACTATAGTTGATAGTATACATACCCAAAGGTAGTAGTATATTATTTAACTTGTGTGTGATTTGATTAACTATAATAGTATTAATTTAGCATCAATGATAGTGCTTGTGTTTAAGTATTGTCCAAATGTTACTTAAATTCATGCAATAAAAGATTAAAATTGCCTCCTAAAAAACATTTAAGTTTCATAGCATTGATGGGTAAACATGTATTCATGTTTGTAGCTTCATCAAATCTGTTTGCATCTGCAAACTCTGTCGTGAAGTTTAATGGACTTAATTATGGAGAGTGGTCTGAACAGATCCGGTTTACACTGGGTGTTATGGCATTGGACTCCTCGATATTAACTGATGAGGTGCCCTCAGCCGTTACAGAAGATAGCTCTGAATCTGAAAAGTCTCGGTATGAGAGATGGGAGCGATCTAACAGGCTGAGCTTGAACCTCATGAGAATGACGATGGCAGAAAGTATTAAGCCATCTATGCCCGTGACAGAGAATGCAAGGGAATTCTTACAGAAAATTAAGGAGTGTTCTCAATCGGATTTGGCTGACAAGTCTATCGTAGGAAGCTTAATGAACGAGCTTACTACAAGAAAGTTTGACTGGTCTCAGCCAATCCATGATCATGTGACGCACATGTCTAACTTGGCAGCGAAGCTAACGACCTTGGGAATGGAAGTTAATGAGCAATTCTTGGTCCAATTCATCATGAACTCCTTACCTTTCGAGTTTAGCCAGTTACAGGTGAATTACAACACCATTAAAGATAAATGGAACTTTAAGGAGTTAAAGGCTATGCTTGTTCAAGAGGAAGGGAGATTAAGGAAGATGAAAGATCAAGTTGCTAATCTCGTAGGTCTTGGCACTGCCCGCAGCACTAAGGGGAAACCAAGTAGAAAGGACAAAGGGAAGGATAAGGCTTTCATGAAAGAACCCGAAAGTAAAATCCATAAGGAGATGAAGTGTTTCTTTTGTAAGAAAATGGGACACTTCAAGAAGGATTGTCTGGAAAAAAAGGCATGGTTCAATAAGAAAGGTAAACATCAAAGTTTTGTTTGCTCTGAATTGGACCTTATGGAAGTGCCTAATAATACTTGGTGGCTAGATTCTGGTGCAACTACTCATGTGTCTCATATTAAACAGGAATTCAAATCGATCCAGCCTATAAGAGGACCTGAACAATTCTTGTTCATGGGAAACAGGATGAAGGCAAGAATAGAGGGCATTGGGACGTATAGATTGGTCTTAGACACTAAGTGTCATGTGGATCTTGAAGGATGTCTCTATGTACCTGAATGTGCTAGAAATCTTGTTTCAATAAGTAGTTTGGATAATTTAGGTTTTGATTTTAAGATTGGACATGGTGTTTTCTCATTGTACCGAAATGATTACTTTTATGGTAGTGGTACATTATTTGATTCACTATACAAGTTCAATCTTGATGCAAAGTTATCTGAATCCTTATTTAATATTGAGAATCGAGGCATTAAGCGTAGTTCATCAGATGAAAGTTCTGCTTACTTGTGGCATCAAAGATTAGGTCACATTTCCAAAGAAAGGATTATGAGGTTGATAAAGAATGATATTCTTCCTCAATTGGATTTTAGTGATCTAAATGTATGTATAGACTGCATTAAAGGAAAGCAGACTAAGCATATTGTAAAGAAACCAGCCACAAGAAGCACTCAGCTTCTTGAAATAATACATACCGACATATGTGGCCCTTTCGATGCTCCTTCTTGGAGTGGTGAAAAATACTTTATCACCTTTATCGATGACTACTCACGTTATGGGTATACATATCTACTGCATGAAAAGTCCAAGTCTGTGAATGTCCTTGAGGTATTCATTGATGAGGTGGAAAGGCAGTTAGATAGAAAAATAAAGATTGTGAGGTCAGATAGAGGTGGTGAGTTTTATGGAAAATTCAATGAAAGTGGACAATGTCCAGGTCCATTTGCAAAGTTACTTGAAAGTAAAGGCATTTGTACACAATACACAATGCCCGGTACACCTCAGCAGAATGGTGTAGCTGAAAGGCGGAATCGTACATTAATGGATATGGTTAGGAGCATGTTAAGTAATTGTTCTTTACCTCTTTCGTTGTGGGTATATGCATTAAGGACTGCTACGTATGTGCTTAACCGGGTTCCTAGTAAGGCAGTTCCTAAGACTCCTTATGAACTGTGGACGGGAAGGAAACCCAGTTTAAGACATTTACGTGTTTGGGGTTGCCCAGCAGAAGTAAGGTTATATAACCCACAAGAAAAGAAACTTGATTCTAGGACTGTCAGTGGATTTTTCATTGGCTATCCTGAAAAATCAAAGGGGTATACATTTTATTGCCCTAACCATAGTACGAGAATAGTTGAAACGGGCAATGCTAGGTTCATTGAGAATGGTGAAACTAGTGGGAGTGGTGAACCACGTAAGGTGGACATTAAGGTGGTTGACGTGGAGGTACATCCACCTATCATTCCACCTGAGTTTGTTGTTCCTATTGTTGCATCACAGTCAAATGGCACAATAGAACAACAAAATGATATGCAAACTCCACTAGTTGAAAGTACGGTTGATGAACCTGTCACAATTCAAGAAGAGAATGGTGCACCACAAGAGTCATTGAGGCGATCTGGAAGGGAAAGAAGATCTGCCATTTCAAATGACTATGTGGTTTACACTCTTGAGAATGAAAGTGACTTAAGCATTGATGAAGATCCGAACTCATTCCGGAAAGCCATGGAAAGTAGCAATTTTGAAAAGTGGTTTAATGCCGCAATAGAAGAAATAAAGTCTATGAGTGATAACAATGTTTGGGACTTAGTAGAGTTTCCTAACGGTTTTAAGACTGTTGGTTCTAAATGGGTCTTTAAGACTAAACGCGACTCGAAAGGTAACATTGAAAGGTACAAGGCTCGCCTTGTTGCTAAAGGTTTCACTCAAAAGGACGGCATTGACTACAAAGAGACCTTCTCTCCAGTTTCTAAGAAGGATTCTCTAAGGATTGTTTTGGCATTGGTGGCTCATTATGATCTTGAGCTCCACCAAATGGATGTGAAAACCGCCTTTCTCAATGGAGAGCTTGAGGAGGAAGTATATATGGACCAACCTGAAGGGTTTGTGGCCACAGGAAAAGAAAATCTGGTATGTAAGCTGAGGAAGTCAATATATGGACTAAAACAAGCTTCCAGACAATGGTATATTAAATTTGATGATACCATCACGTCATACGGTTTTGTAGAGATCATTGTTGATCGATGTATCTACATTAAGGTCAGTGGGAGCAAATTTGTGATTTTGGTCTTATATGTTGATGACATCTTGCTTGCTGCAAATGACATGGGGATGTTACATGATGTAAAGAAGTATCTCTCTAAGAACTTTGAGATGAAGGATATGGGTGAGGCATCTTATGTGATCGGAATAGAAATACTCCGGGATAGATCACAAGGATTGTTAAGTTTGTCTCAGAAAGGATATATCAATAAGATCTTAGAGAGATATAATATGGAAAAATGCTCCGCAGGGATAGCTCCAATTCAGAAGGGGGATAAGTTCAGTGAAAAGCAATGTCCCAGAAATGAATTGGAGCGTAAGGAAATGGAATGAATTCCATATGCATCAGTGGTTGGGAGTTTGAACTATGTTCAAACATGTACTCGACCAGATATCACATTTGCTGTTGGTATGTTGGGTCGATATCAAAGTAATCCCGGATTGGACCACTGGAAAGCTGCAAAGAAGGTTCTCAGGTACTTGCAAGGCACCAAAGAGCACATGCTTACATATAGGAGATCCGAACATCTGGAGGTCATTGGATATTCGGATTCAGACTATGGTGGCTGCGTCGATAGCAGGAAATCGACGTTTGGCTATTTGTTCCTATTAGCTGGGGGAGCAATATCATGGAAAAGTGGAAAGCAGTCTGTCATTGCTACTTCCACTATGGAGGCTGAATTTGTGGCATGCTATGAGGCCACAATTCACGCATTGTGGTTGCGGAACTTTTTCTCAGGGATTCGAATTGTCGACAATATAGAGAAACCGCTGAGAATGTATTGTGATAATTCCGCAGCTGTCTTCTTTTCAAAGAATGATAAGTACTCTAAGGGTGCTAAGCACATGGAGATGAAGTTCTTATCTGTCAAAGAAGAAGTCAAGAAACGTAGAGTGTCATTTGAGCACATAAGGACGGATATGATGGTAGCGGATCCGTTAACTAAGGGACTGCCACCCAAAACGTTCATTGGCCATGTAGAGCGTATGGGTGTCATAGAGAAAGCCTTGCTGTTTTGATTATGGAATGCTCATTAAGTGTATGACACTATGAATTCACTTAAAGATTACGTTTCTGTTTTACAAGTATGTTATCATTAAAGTATGTATACATTTAAGTTTGTGGATAACATATAATTATTTTGAGAATTAAAGATCCTCTCATGTAAAGATGATATATCTATAAAGTTAGAGTTGGTTTGTGATATATGGAAGGGAGCATGTCGTACAATGATGTGTGACCGCCATGATTCAGTCAATTCTGATTTTGTAGTGTATATTAAAGATCATATGAACTTGATATAAAAGTGCACATTAAAGTTATTGAACCATCAAGTCGACATAAAGGTCAAGTGGGAGAATGTAAGAATATTTATTCTTATGTGTGACCTATATGTCTTCGGGTTTAATGTAAAGGATCAAGTTCATATTAATGTTAAAGAATTCTAATATATAAGACGATACCGTGATGGATCGATTTCGATTAGAGAATTAGAATTCGGGTTTATTGATAACCCTCCTTCCTTAACTTATTATATAATGTATTTCTCTCTTATAGATATTAATATATTAATATATATATATATGTATTTATATATATATATATATATATATATATGTTTATATATTTGGTACATGTATTAGTTAATGAAATAACTAATATAAAAGGAAAAGGTACCATTATCTTCTTATATGAGTTGGCGACGTTAAGCAAACGTTGTGACGTTAAGTTTGTGTCTGTGCGGTTGTATATATTATGACTCCATGTCATAACCATAATATATAGAGAGAAAAAAACACACACACACAAAGTGTATAAGAGAGTAAGAGAGAATTGAGAAGGTTTGGGGTTCCTTTGTCCATCAAAGGGAACCATAAAAGATTTGGAGGTTTAAGGAAGGAGAAGTCAATTGGTGAAGCCAATCCATTCAATAGCCTAATCAAGCATGGATCAAGGTTAGTAACACTTCTTCTTCTTTAGAAAAACATAGGTTGGATTAAATCAAACCTAGATGATTTTGGGATAGATTTCATGAATTGAAATCAATAAAAGTTAATCTTTCAGTTTATGATCAGAAATCCGGATGTTCTTTCTCAGTGGCTTTTGTTTATGGCTTCAGTTCAAAATTGCAAAGAAGATACCTTTGGGAGGAGATTGTGGTGTTGAAACTTAATTCGCCGGTTAGCTTTAGGTCATGCTTGTTGATTTTTGACTATAGTCAAATTCTTAATGAAAATGAGCACTACTATATGCTAACTTATGACCTTCCGCTCAGAGTTATGTCTGATTTCAGAGATTGTGTTGAGTCACCGGAGTTTGAAGATCTAACAAGTTCAAGAGCCTTTTTAAATTGGTCCAGAAGACCCTAGTTCCTGCAAGTTGGACCGGGCTTTAGATAATGAGAAAGGTTGGAATGCTTCCATAAATCTGTTGCACGCTCTGATCCTCCAGGTGACTCTGACCACTCACCTTGCCTCTTCAACACATATACTTCTGTTCAGGAATCAAGAAAGCCGTTTGAGTATTTTTATTTCTTGTCCATGCATCCTGCTTTCAAAACTCGCTTGATGGAAGCATGAAATCTGCATGTTGCGGTTGGATCAAGGATGTTCTCGTTAAGTCAGAAATTGAAAGCTGCAAAAGAGTGTTGTAGGAAGTCGAACAAGAAAGGATTTGGGAATATACAACAGAAAGCGAGAGATGCTTTAGCAGCTTTGGAAAGTATTCAAGTGAATCTTCTGCCATCTCAAACCTTATTCTGGGAAGAATTTGTGGCAAGGAAGAAGTGGACCTTTTTGCGATTGCTCATGAATAGTTCTTCAGACAAAAATCCAGAGTACGTTGGTTGAGTCATGCGGATTCTAATACTGCTTCTATTATAAGGTGGTGTTAATTCATCAGACAAAGAATGCAATAAGATACTTGGTGGATGCTCATGAGACACAGATTGAGGATGAGTTTCAAGTGAAGAATATGGTAATAGAATACTTTAAGTCATGGCTAGGCTCAGAGAATGCAGGGGTGCAGTCTCTATCGATGGAACATATTAGGGATATTCACCCTTTCAAGTGTTCAGAAGGATTATCAGCCTCACTACTATTCCCTCTGATGAGGAGATTACCCATATGTTGTTTAGGATGCCAAAGAACAAGGCTCCTGAGCCTAAAGGTTTTCCGGTGGAATTCTATATCAAAGCTTGGGAGGTTGTAGGACAACATACTATTGCTGCGGTAAAGGAGTTTTCCACTTCTGGCAGGTTGCTCAAATTATTTAATACAACGGTGGTTGCTCTGCTATTAAAGATCTAAGGTGCAGATGAACTGAATCAATTCAGGACATTTTCTCTAAGCACAACGATTTATAAGGTAATTACGCGCATTTTGAAGAGGGGAATGAAGCTCTTTATTGCTCAAACAGTACATGGGAACAAAGTAGGTTTTGTGGAAGGCTGCTTGTTATGTGAAAATGTGGTGCTTGCTTCAGAGTGAGTTACAGACTTTCATGCTAGAGGAGAAGTCTCTCGCGAGTGTTTACCAATAGATTTATCGAAGGCTTATGATAACATCAGTTTGACTTTCTTGTTCAACATCCTTCAAGCGATGAATCCGCCTCAGGTTTTCATCAATTGTTTCTACACCTTCTTATAATGTGGTCGTGATTGGAGAATTGATAGGGTTCTTTGAAGGAAGAAAGGAATTAGGAAGGGAGATCCTATTTCCTCCCTGTTGTTTCTGCTAGCAATGGATGTCTTATCAAAACAACTGGATAAAGGAGCAGTTGACGGTGTTTTTGGTGCTCATCCTCTGGGAAATGCTCCTCTAATTATGTTTTGGTTTTCTTTGATGGCTTTGAACGTTCATTGAAAGGAGTATTGTCCATCCTTGGTAATTTTAAGCTTGTATATGGTCTGGCACTAAACAGAGAGAAGATGGCACTCTTTCTAGATCGGGGGGGGGACTTTTAACAGAATCAGATGTTGGCTGACACATTTGGGCTGAAGAATTGCTCCTTCCTAGTCAGATATTTGGGACTTCCGTTGAGCTAAAAAAAGATGAAAACAGGATTTCCAGCCTTTATCAGATAAGATATCTCAACAATTCTCATCGTGGACACCTAGGTTTCTATCCTTTGATAGGAGACTATAGCTGATAAAATCAGTGATATACTCCACAATATCCTTTTGGGCTTCAGTTTTTATTCTTCCAAATCAATGTCTCGAGGAAATAGAGTGATTATGTAATGGTTTCTTATGGAAAGGAGTGGCTGGGTTAGCTATAGGAGCTAAGGTTTCCTGAGATTCAATCTGCACATCTAAGGAAGTTGGAGGTCTTGGTCTGAGGAGGAAGTTCACAGTTTGGAATAAGGTATTATGTCTCAAGCTCATTTGGCTTATTTTTTCTTTTGGAGGTTCCCTGTGGGTTTCCTGGGGGCAGAGGAATTTAGTTGGTAGAGCAAACTTCTGGGTAATGAACTCCCCAACATCAGGAAGCTGGTTATGGAATTTTTATACAAAATTAGACCTCTAGCAAGACCATATGTGTTTTGTGAAATAGGCTCTGGTATTACTGCTAGTTTTTGGAATGACGACTCGATAGGTTTTGGGCCTTTGATTGATTTAACAGGGGATCAACGCCCTAGAAGAACAGGTCTACCGTTGTATTCAGCGGTAGCAGATGCGGTTAGGACTGACGGCTGGTGGATTTCAGGGAGTAGAAGCAGGAATCCTATCATAAATCTGCTTCGTGATTGTCTTCCGTCTCCGGAAATCATATCTGCTCAAGGACATGATGAAGCTTATAAGTGGCGCATTGGTCAAGGGGTACCGTCGGACAAATTCTCTACTTCTGTTGTTTGGTACTTCCTTAATCCTCAAGGTGAAAAGGCTCCCTGGTTTTATGCAGTGTGGTTTAAACAGAGGATTTTGAAAAACTCTTTTGTTTGTTAGTTGGCTGCGAGGAATAAACTGACTACGAGGGACAAGTTGAGGAGTTAGGGCTTGCAAGTTTCTCAAGAGTGTGTTCTATTAATGAGGGTTAGAGGCGCGCCAACATCTGTTCTCTGATTGCCATTTCAGTACTCAGGTTTGGTCCTATTTTACTTCTAGGATCGATGTTGTTCCTCTAGAAAACTTCGTGGACACTCTCAGATGATTGAAAGCACCATCTAATTGCAAGAACACAACTATCATAGTGAGGTTGGTGCTTCAGACTGTCCTTTACTTATTGTGGAAAGAACGTAATGGAAGAATCTACTCCTCTACCTCAAAGGCCCCAACAGCTCTAATTGAAGAATTCAAAAGAATCATTAGGTACAAGGTTTTACCAATCTCTAGGGATCAAGATGACTCATTAGGTGAAGTTTGGGTTTTGCAATTGGATTGCTTTTTCCAATGAGGCGTGATCTTCCTATTTTGGTTTGTGGGTCCAATCTCCAGTTTGTGGATAAGGGACAATCGGTGAAATCATTGTAATTTTTTGTCAGTGATTGATATAAAGTATTTCAAAAAAAAAAGACGTACACACACATTTGAGTTGAAAACTGAGTAAATTGTTAACTCAATTCATGTAAAAGGGATAATCCGTAAACTAGTTATCATGTGTAATTCTAGAAATTATGAAATCAACGCGATGAAGTTATTACTAAACAAAAACAATATAACGTTTACTTGTAAATTACATTTATTGTTAACTCGACTATATGTAAAATAGATAACCAGTAAACAATTCAAACCCTAAATCCAAACTCTAAACCCCAAATCCTAAATCCAAATATTCAAACGCTAAATTCTCAACCCAGAACGATAAATCCAAAACCCAAACCCTAAACCCAAACCTTGAACCCCTAACGCCAAACCTTAAACCTTATACCTAAAACACCAAAACCCTAACCTCTAGATCCTAAATCCTAAACCCAAACCCTATACCTTAAAACCTAAACTCTAAACCCAAAGTTCTAAACCTTAAATCTTAAACTATAATCTCTAAATACTGAATCCCAAACCCTAAACGCTAAACCCTAACCCAAAACGCCAAACCCTAAATTTTAAACTCAAACTAAAATAATAAACCCTAACCCCTACACCCTAAACCACAAACCCTAAACCTTATCATAAACTCTAAACCCTAAACCCTAAACTCAAACCTTAAACAATAAACCCTAAGTCCAAAACATCATTAACCAAAATACTAAACCTAAACCTTGAACCCATATTTAACAGTAATTACCAAAAACTTGGCAATCTTTTAGTGATAAGTCTATTCTAAGAAATTCTATGTTATTCTAATTATGAAACTCGAAAGTCAATGTTCACGGGGAAACTAAGTTACTTGATAAGTCGATTTCATGTAAAGTCATTTTATGTTAATCAACGTGATCATGTTAATCAACCTGATATCATCCTTTCTATAGTAATATCTCCTTCACCATACATCTCTTTGTAGAAAGGGTGTTTGTTATTGGTGTTATATTTTCTTCGCTTCTTATCTGGGCGCTCGGGATGTAGTCCCACTCATACTTTGGTTTAAGTCTGTAACCACACGGCTTTTGAATCACATTGCTTAACCACACAATTTCATTTTCTCGAGTTGTAACCACATAATGTTGACTTTTTGTTGACTTTTAACGATTTCGTTAAACAGACGTTAAATTCAATTTTAAACCGTTAATTATATTGACTAACCGAAACCCAGATTAAAACCAAGAAAAATTAACAACTAAACCGGATTTAATAACTAAAACCAAAACAACAAATTTAATTAACCCAACAAACCATCCCAAATCGAGAATAACCGTAATAATTCCCTAAACCGTAATAAATCAGCTTATTCCAAGACTAAATCCCTAAAAAAGCCCCAATTCTCACTCTCTCTCTTGTTCGTCGTCTTCAGTAGAAAATCCCCAAATCCCTTACTTAGGTTTTCGAAAATCCCCAAATCCCCACTGTTCCATCTGAAAATCCCCAAATCCCACAAATATGTCTTCTAGTGGCGAAGCTCCGACTGTTCTTGATGCAGAAGATCGAGAGAGAGGACGACTGATATCTCTTCCTCGGAAGATGTCTGATCCGGATAGTTCAGATGATTCTGACTCCTCGAGTGGTGAAGACGAAGAGGAAGAAGATGGTGAGGAAGCGGATGAATTCGAAGAGGAAGAAGATGGTGAGGAAGCGGATGAAGTCGAAGTGGAAGAAGATGGTGAGGAAGCGGATGTAGACGACGATAAAGAAGATGGTGAGGAAGCGGATGTAGATGACGATGAAGAAGATGGTGAGGATGGTTATGTAGGCGACGAGGAATAAGTTGTAGAGGGAGCTGTTGAAGACGATGACTCGGCTGATGTAGAGGAAGGTGTTGAAGACGAAGAGGAAGAAGATGCGGATGAGGAAGGTGTTGAAGAAAAATTACTGGATAAGTTTCAATCAGAGATAGAGTCTGATGTTGCTGAGTTTATGGATGAACCTGCACTGAATCATAATTCTGTTCCTGTTAGCGATAGTGAAGAAGAGGATACAAATGAGGAAGTTCAACATGTGGCTACCACTCGAGGGCACAAGATTAGACAAAGAGGAGAGGGAGGATTGCATATTCGTTAAGTGTTCATGACTGGTGCAGCATTCA
Organism: Orychophragmus violaceus; assembly: GCA_030180135.1. NCBI lineage: Eukaryota > Viridiplantae > Streptophyta > Magnoliopsida > Brassicales > Brassicaceae > Orychophragmus > Orychophragmus violaceus. The sequence goes on from CM058229.1 coordinate 36,398,017, forward strand.
AAGAAGCGGTCCTTGATTATGCTCTCAAAAACACCCGTAATATCAAGCAAATGAGGTGGGATCGTACTAAGCTTGAGTATAGGTGTGGCAATGCTTGCTGCGAGTGGAGGATTTATTGTAATTTACAAACAAGAAGGAATGTATGGGAGGTGACTTGTTATAGTGGAGAGAACCACACATGTGGTCGGAGTGGATCCTGTGAGATGCTAACAGATCCAGTGATTGATATTTTGTTCTTGGACAAGATTAGGCAAGAACCGAATATTATGATGCCATTGAGGATACAATTTCTGATTAATGATAAGTGGAAGTTTAGTGTGACGAGAAATCAATGTCAAGAAGCAAGGAAGAAAGCTCTTAGGTGGATCGCAAAAGAACATGAAGTTCAATTTGCCCATATCCGTGGATATTGCGAGGAGATCACGAAATCAAACCCTCAATCAACTGTGGTACTTCACACTGTTCCTGGACCAAATGGCGAGAATGTGTTTGAGAGATTTTATGTATGTTTTCACAAACTCAGAAACTCTTGGAAGCTAGCATGTCGGCCAATCAAATCTCTGATATGGAATTTGGCATGGAGCTACAATAAAGACCAATATACGAGGAATCTGAAAAAGATTGAGGAATATGACATAGGAGTATACAACGAGGTGATGAAGAGAGATCCCGAGAGTTGGTGCAGAGCATTTTACCTAATAGATGGGAGATGTTGTGAAGATGTTGATAACAACTCAGTAGAGTCTTTCAACAGCTACATTGTCACAGCAAGAGAGAAACCCTTCATGCCCATGTTAGAGACCATTAGAAGACTAGCAATGGTTTGTATTAGTGAGAGATGTGCTGATGCTATTAGATACCCGGGGAAGTGTTCAGCATATGTTCAACACATTCTTGATGAACAACACCAAGATGCTTCACAATGCATTATCTTTCCATGTACTAGTAGGGTTTTTGAGGTTCAATTTGATTTTGATTACGAGAGGGTGGATTTGAACAAGCGGACATGTACATGCTGAAAGTGGCAGATACGTGGGATCCCATGTGAGCATGCTTACGGGGTCATCTTGAAGAAGAAATTTGATCCGGCTGATTATGTAGCTGATTGGTTTTTAACAGAACGACTAAGACTGTTGTATTCTCAGAACATTAATCCAGTTAGAGGACCGAGACACTGGGCTTCAGAAACTGGTGATGTAGCCTTGGTGAGTCCACATGTTGAAGAACAAGATCCAAATGCCGATCCACAGGATGGTAAGAAGAAGAAGAAGAAGCGTGGTAAAAAACAGAGAAGGATGAAAGGGAAGAACGAGTCTCCAACGAAGAAGAAAAAGGATAAGAAGAGAAAGAGGAAGAAGCATGATAATGGCAACCAAGGAGAGTTAGCAACCACCAAGAAGAGGATAATGCATTGCAAGAAATGTGGACAAGCTGGTCATAATGCTAGGTCATGTGGAAAACGACACAAGAAGGTAGTGATTTCTGGTTTTTCTCTTGTTTGGTTATGGTATTTGATTTACTGTGTGCTTATTTGTGTTGTTGTTTGGTCTCGGTTGCAGGCTCAGAAAAAAGTTGATGGTCTAGGGACTCAACCAATGTCACAAGTGATTGATTAGCGTGAAGAATGATGTTGTGGTTTGGTGATGATCGATTCATATGGTCGTGTTATCGTTTGGTCATAATGTTTTCTGGTCTTGTTGTTTTCTTGTCGAGATGCTGGTCGTGTTAGCTGTTTTGCAAACTTAGTTAAATTTGGTCTTTTGTTCAAACTCATGTTCGATGTGTGTTTTGGAACTCAATGAAGCATCTTCTTCAAATCAAACTAAATAGATAAGTACTAAAATAGTAGAACAACAACAGACAAATGTACTGAAACAAGAGAACAACAATGTGATGAAGTACTAAAACATACATAAGCACTCATACATCAAGAATTTCGCTAAATCAAATGATCATGATGCATCCAAAAACAACAAGAAGACACATGCTCTCCCTTAACATTGTTTTTGTATCCAACATCGCCACTTCAATCCTATTGATACAGCTCTCCTCTAAATCCATTTCCATCTTCTCAAACTTCTTTTTCCCATTTTCCAAGCTCTCCATGACGATCTCCTGCAATGCCTTCATCTCTTCCTCAAGTGATTTTGCTTTCTCATCAGCCATTTCTCTTTCTTCAAGCAACGCTTCATCAACCCATTTAAATAAATGAGAACCATCAGACTTCAGCTTCCGATCTGCAGAAAAGAGCACCTATAAAATCTACGACCAGGATTAGTATCTATCTTGGAGGTAAATTCTGTAACCGATTCTCCACACCAACACATCTTGGGTATCCCTTGATTGCGTCTTCGGCCTCTTGATTCTGAACTCGATCCTGTTGTTATGTTGCTCATAATTTTGGGTTGAATTAGATTTTGTCGAAAGAAAGAGGAGAGTTAGGGTTTATGTTCCACTGATTTGGCGATGAATCTGGGGTCGACATATAAAAAGAGAGACGGTTTAAGGGTTAAAACCGGTTCTAATTAAATTTTAATGTCTTCGGTTCGGTTAAGGAAGGTTTGTTGGGTTAATCTGATTTATATATGATTTGGAATTTAATCTGGGTTATTTATTGGTTTTACCCTAATTTTAAATCGGATTCCGGTTTTTAACCTCTCATTAACGTCTGTTTAACGAAATCGTTAAAAGTCAACAAAAAGTCAACATTATGTGGTTACAACTCGAGAAAATGAAACTGTGTGGTTAAACAATATGATTCAAACACCGTGTGGTTACAGACTTAAACCAAAGTATGAGTGGGTTACAACCCGAGCGCCCCTTCTTCTCTACAACATGGAACTTCCCACAATTAAGGTCAGTGACGATTTTCAACTCTCGGATGGAAAACCGGATTGGGATGCCGGCAAAAAGAAACGAGATCTCAAAAAACTTTTTAACATCCAGTTGCCTGGAAAGAAGGTGGATCGCGAAAGTTCTGGACCACACATACTTGGAAAGATCAATAATAATTTCTCAAACTGTGTGTTGGAGATGAATCGAACTTCAGACTCGTCTAGAGATGTAACGAAGGTCTGGCAAGTGTTGACCCGTTCGCCCTAAGGTTCATGGCCATGAACAATCATCCTCTTCAGTAGTTCAAAGTTTTCCATCTACAAACGAAACCGGAAGACAACAATATTAGGGATTCACAACTAGGAATTAGGGCAATACAAGTATAAATCCCTTGTATCAAACAATGAAACTCGAAACAGTGGAATACTAACCTTGTTATCTCCCTCGTGGGAGACTATATCTAAATTTTATCTCTGGTTTTGTTAAGAGTATATTATCCACCAATTTAATTTGAACTGTGTCCTAAACCTTTAGAAACAAAAAAAATGCGACCTTTAACATTTTCCTCCAACAATTTTTTACTCGAAACCATGTCCATTCATAGGCCTGGACATTCGGGTATTCGGATCGGTTTGGGTCGGGTATTCGCCAGTTTCAGGTCTAATAGATATAGATATATAGGACCCATTTAAGAACCTGTATATTTTCGGGTCGGGTTCAGGTCGGTTCCTCTCGAGTCCTGGTCGGTTCGGGTCTGCTAGTGCAATACCTGCGAAGACCCGAATTTTTACAGGTACAACTCCGGTTTGGATATTTTCGAAAATACCCAAACAAACCTGTAAGTATCCGAAAAACCTGTATAAATATCTGAAAACTACAAGTTGTATTAGGTTCTATCGGATCATACGGGTCATATCAGGTTTTATCGGATCTATCAGGTCAGTTATTAACACTTCCTAATATGTTTTAACAGGTTACTAACAAGTTCTAATAATTACTTAGTATATTATTTACAGGTTCCAACGGGTACCCGAAAGATCCGCGGGTAAAATCTGTATCCGAACATGTACCCGTGGATCTTTAATCTCCATACCCAACAAGTTTTAAACCTTGAACCCAAACCTGATCCGGACACGACGGGTCTTCGGGTCCGAGTAAAAATGCGCAGGCCTATCCATTCATTTAAGCTATGCTATATGTCTATTTCAAAAAAAATAAAAAATGTCTATTTCAAACCGATGTTTTTATTAAATAGTATTGTCGGGTAAGATACACACCTTTTCTGATTTAATTTATTTTTATTTTCTAAAATGAATTAAGGATGTATGTCTAAGCGGTGGGAATCAGCATACGTTTCTCTTCAACCTCACGCTCTAACTTTTTTCTAAGCTTCCGGTTCAAGTTTATCGTTTACGACCACCGGTCTCGGCATCAAATTAATTCTTGGGTGGGAGGATGATCGGCAGTTCGATTCGAAATGATTGCAGGTTCATTCATCGGCGCCGGCGGCCCGCGACATTCACCGGAGTTAGTGTGTATGGCGGGTTTTTTATGGCGATGACGTGTATCCGTTCTCATCTATCACGTGGCTCGTACCTGGACCCCTCGAATTGATCGGTTCATAGATTAGGCCCAATACACCCGTTTAGGACTTCCTTTACCTGTAATTTTTTTTCGCTTTTGGACCGTAAAATATACTCGGCTCGTTGGACTTTATCAATGAAAATATGAAGTTGACAAAAATAGGGAGACTTCTTTGAAATTGGACAATGACGTCCAAACAGTACTTTTCTGGTCAAACTAATATCCAAGTATCTATGTCCATAGATTGTAGTTTCTCTTTTTTTTTTTTTGGCTGTAGGTAGCCTCTAGCCTCTACATCTCTTCCCAATCAAGGCCAATATTGAGTCATATAACTCTGGTCCAGTCTAATCAAAACTTATATAATGTTATAGTATTATCCCGTTAAGCAAACAAAAATACAAAACTAATGTAACGAAGTTATTTGGTGTGAGTCTGAAAATTTACACTAGAAATTTATAATTTAGATAGAAAAAGAATTGATGAGTTAGCTTATCAGAAATTATACGATACTTCAAAAAACTATCTAAACGAACTGAGTTTTGCAATTATCTTGTAATAAATAGTAAAAATATTACAAAGAGATCTCGAATGAGAGTTTTACAAGAGTTCATAATTTTGTTTACCAAAAGTGCATAAAAAATAAGATCCTTGAACGACCATTAAACTCCTAATATGACCTTATTTTTGAGCTCCATATCCCGCGTATCTCGCAATGCTCTCGTTTGAACGACTTCCGTGATCTTCGGACAATTGAGCTGATTTTGGACGAGCTCTTTTTAACTAAATCAGCTGGTTGTTTGTCCTTAGCCATCCTCTATAAAATGTGGTCGTATTTTCATTCTTGAGGCCAAGATTGGATAGGCTTCTTCTTGGGCTGAAGGAGATGTCTTTAATTCAAACTTGTTAAGTGATAAGAACTTGGGACAAATTCAAGTGTGGATTTGGTTCTATCTATTGCTCCAAGCTCATAAAATACTAAAAATGATATTTAATTGGTGGGAAGAAATGTGAAAAGTCCTGAGTGTGTAGATCGATTCCGATGACGTCAATCTGTGTATGTCTAGATTCGACGTATCTTCAAGACATTTAATCGAAAAGTCAGGGGTTTGAAAGGTGAGAGATCCACGTGGTCTTGAGAACTGCCTAAATTTGAGATCTTTACTCGATCTCAAATCCAACAGTTGAGATAAAAAAAGCGAGATATCTGTGTGGTCTCGAGAACCGCTTTGAATGATATCTTTAAGGAACCACCCACGTCTTCCACATCCTAAGTGAGTGAGAGTCGAAACTGAAGATCGCACAGTCTATATTTATAGAGCTAAATTTTTTAGGGAATATAGATTTCAATAGTAAAAAAACGACAAGAGATCCGGAGGATATTTTATTGATAAGTTGATCGTAAACAAAGTACAAAGAGCAAAAAGCTTAAGAAAGTTCTTAGCTAGATGCTAAGGTTTTTCGAGATGGCTTGATCGTAGGAAGTCCTTCTTCTCATATAATCGCGCGAGTCGGATTCGAGGATATTCGCCTGCAAGATTTCCAGAATCTTAATGTTATCGTATATTCCATTTCCGTTGGGATTTACTTTTCTTCTCAGATTTTTCTCTTCTGTTCGGAATTATCTTCTCCTTTTATTCTTTGAGTTCATCTTTTCATTTTTAAAGTTCTCCTTCCACGGTTTAACTTGCTCTTCCGAATGGGCCCAAAAGGGACGATCTGACTCCATTTGAGCGTAAGTTTCTTGACTTGGCCCAAAGTCTAGGAAATACGACCCTTGTGGGTTAGGCTCAAGTTCATATTTCATATAACTTATTTGGAAATTCCGTAAACGGCTAGAAGCGTATAAGTTATCGTTTCGAAGATTGCGGCCAGTCGCTCATCCGAGGAAAGATATTGGTAAATGTTTGAGCGCATGGGCTAAGCAAAATGTCCGTTTGGAAGGTACATGGAATACGTCCTGCCCGGAACTTCTTAGGGAGTGTGTTATGCTCGGAACTTCTGGGGGAGTGTGTCATGCTGAGAAAAAAAAGATGGGGTCTGATCGGAATTTTGAGCAGATTGGTCAGCTCGGAATTTCCAAGCAGATTGGTCAACCCGGAATTTCTGAACATATTGGTTTGCTCAAAATTGCTGAGCTGGTTTGCTTGAAATTTCCGAGCTGATCTGCTCGGATTTCCGAGTTGGTTAGCTCGGAATTTCTGAGCAGCCCAGTCAGTTTGAAATTTCCGAGCAGCTTGTTCGTAGATTATGTTGAGTGATGTGTTCATTTGATTAACCCATCTGGACGCTTGGCCAAATGGTTTCGTTATCCATACGAAACGTTGTTATATGAAATGTTTATTCATACGAAATGTTATCCACACGAAACGTTTATTCATACGAAATGTTGTTTATACGGAATGTTGTTCATACAAAGTGTTTCATGTAAAACATCATTCATATGAAGTGCCGTTTATATAAAGTGCTTCGTATAAAACATCATTCATATGAAGTGCCATTTATACGAAGTATGGAGAACGAACATATTCGATTGCTCGGCTATTGTTTTCAAAGAGAGGATTTTGACCCCAACAGTTATCCCCCCAGCTCGTCTGACTCGAGAACGATGATGGCGAGTTTTGTATAAGTAGTCTAGGCGAAATTTTTTTTCTAAAGTTTGGTTTAGCCGTTCTTATTCTTGATGATCGTTATAGTCGCAACATAAGATTGTTTGAATATCTTTGTCGTAGATCGTGGAGGGTCAGCATGCTGATAGAGATCGATCGCAGGAATGGTCAGCAAGATGAACCGACAGGAAATGAAAATGTTCCGAGCAGGATTCGTCTTGATTTTCGAACAGGATGAATCGACCCGGTCATCAAGTGTTTAGAAGCTCACTAACATAGCAGAAAATGCTTAGGTCCTCCGAGTAAAACATACGCGCAGGCGGGACGTTTGCCAAAAATATCAGTTTGAGGGATGATCGTGCACTCTGCTTAGATTTTATATTCGATTGATGGATAAGTGTTTAACTAGTTTAGAAGCATTCTCGACAAGCTACTATGTCGACGCTTTCTGTGCATATTGTGAGATTGTCCGAACATTTGAAGTTAGATTTTTGTATTTTGTACAAAAATCTAAATGCCTAGCTGTGACAAAACGATCGACTTAGTCTTAGGAGTTTGTTTTTCGGAGAGGAAATCTCTCATGGAAAATTGTCGAGCATTTCTTGCGATGTTAGTGAATCATTTTAGCTGTGAAAGTCTCTTTTGGAGTTTTTGATGAAGTTCTAGTTCTGTCTAGCTGTAAGAAGCTCTTTAGGTGAGGTTATCGTTGTTGTCGAACCGTTTACCTTTGAGAAGCTGTTTAGGCGTTTTTACTGACAAGTTTATGAGACTTATACATGCTTGGCTTATCTGTCGTAAGTCACCGAATTTCTTCGGATTAGGTTTTTGTAGATGTGATGTTAAGTTGGTGATCTTTCAGAGAGTAGTCAAGCTTGTTTCTCCTTGTCAGAGGCGTTATTGTTTTTGAGCTGTTCCGACAAATTTTTTTCTCGAAGTATTCGTCGAAAGTTGTCGTTCCATTTTTGTTGTTCTGTGGGGGCTGATTGGAATCCGACTGTGTTTAATCTTGGAATAAACCAAGCAAACCATCCGAGCAGTATGTCCGAGTAGTCAGTGTGAGCTGATCAGTCTGCGGATGCCGAGTAGGATAATCGTGCGGTTCGTTGAACGAATTTCGCTAAGCCGAGCGGGAAGATTTTCCAATTAGACCATCACTTCATTGCGCCAAGCAGGATGGACTGATCAGAAATGCCGAGCAGCATGAACCGATCGGAAATGCTGAAACGTTACTGAGTAGTATTTTTCTGAGCAAACCTGTTCATCGAGTAAGAAGTACACGGAAGTGAAAAGCAGGTTTGCTCGGACCGATCGAGCATCCAAGAAGCAGGGCAGCTTGGATCATCCGAGAAAACTCACACGCGGCGTAATCGAAGGATGGTCGTTTGAACAATTACTTTTGTTATTAATTTTTTATTCACAACGGTTTTTCGTTCCGGTATATGACTTGGATGCTTCGTTACTTCAAAAAAAAACAAATTATCCTAAGTTTTAAGTTTCGTCCTCCGATGTTTGGAGTCCATTGTTGGCCTTTCGTCGCTTCTTTCGAATTCGACCGAGCAAAATAGTCGAGAAGATGTGCTGAATCGGGAACCGGTCGTGTTTACGAATGTGATGAGAGAGAGAAATCGCGTTGGGCTGTCCGAGCATGTCTTCTCAGAGTTTTTCTGAATTTTCCGAGCATGTCTGCTTGGATTCTTAAGCATGTCTGCTCGGAATTTCTGAGCAATTCTGCTCGGATTTTCCGAGCAAGTCTGCTCGGATTTTCCGAGCAAGTCTGCTCGGATTTTCCGAGCAAGTCTTCTCGGATTTTTGAGCGGGATTTGGTTTCAGGTTAGTTTGTCGAGCCTGCTAGGACGACATATACTTCCGAGAAGATGAACAGTCATGTTAACGTTACGTCAATTAATGCAGAAAAGTCGAGCAGATTTTGTTGGGAGAAAAAATCCCTTATCAGCTTCGTATAACTATCCGAGTTGGTTTGTAGAGTTGTTTGAATTGGTTTCGTATAACTTGAAGACTTTCTGAACAGCTTCTAATAGTTTCCCGGAGGAAGGTGTGATTTTGTGTTTGATTCTTGGCACTATATGAGTATTGTGCTCGATAGTATATTTGATTGTATTCTGAGTTCAGAGATCATCGAAGTATGTCAGTCTCACGGAGTCGTTTTGGCCATAACGTTTGAACCCGGAATGTATAAGAACGTTTTGTCGTGCTCTGAGTTAAGTTCTAAGTTTGAAAGTTGGCGAGATATGCCCGTCTTACAAACTTGTGATAACTAAGACCAGCGTGCTCGGATGCATTTAACTGGGGTTCAAGTTAATTATGAAGGTTAGCGGGATATACTCTACTTACAAACATGTGATGACTAAGACCATCTTGCTCGGAAGCGTATTTGGGTTTTGGGTTAAGTTCAAAGGTTAGCGAGATATACTCTAGTTTTGAACCAGTGATGACTAAGCCCAGCGTGCTCGCAAGCGTTTAACTGGGTTTTGAGTTAAGTTTGAAGGCTATCAAGATATACTCTTCTTACGAACCTGTGATGACTAAGACCAACGTGCTCAGAAGCATTTAACTAGGTTTGGAGTTAAATTCGAAGGTTAGCGAGATATACTCTACTTACGAACCTGTGATAACTAATACCAGTGTGCTCAGAAGCGTTTAACTGGGTTTTGTAATTTACTTCTAGTTTGGTACTAGTGAGAGAAATCTCGACTTATATTCCCTTCATCGACAACAAAATGATGTCAGCGGATACCGACCGAGAGTACTCGAACGGGACGTCATTTAGACCAGCGTGCTAAGGAGCGTTTACTGAGTTTTGATGCTTACTTTTAGATTGGTAATCCCGTTGTCAATAGTAAGTTGATATCATGTAGGACTCACCTCACGAATACAAGACCAAGGTATACGTGGTCATGACGTTGTGGACCAGTGTGTTAAGCAGCGTCTATTGGGCTTTAAGGTTTACCCCAAATCCAGTACTGGTGCGGGACATCTTCGGCTTATGTTCCCTTCATCGATAGTAAACATACCTAGCACGTATTAAGAATTTATATAGCACGCTTTTATCCGTTTGTTGGATGTATAGAACCTCAGTCTGTATAGGACAAGTTGGTTAAGATCCATTAAGGATGCATTTGATCGATGTATAGAACCTCAATCCGTATAGGATATGTTGGTTACGATCCATAAATGATGCGTTTGTTCGATGTATAGGACGTCAATACATATAAGATGTGTTGGTCGGGATCCGTAAAGGATGTATTTGTTCGTCTGCTGTGGCCAGCAACAGACGAGATAGAGAATGAAAATATACTAGACTTGACTCGGGATGATACGACAATTAATGAATTGGACTGGTTTATTAAACTATGAAGTTCAAATCCTAATTTTCATTCTGAGAAAAGTAAATCAAATGAATGTAACAAGAAAGTTGTTTATCGTTTACCGGAATATTCCGAGCGTATGATTGGGGAGTTGAACCTTTGTGGAGACATCGAGCTTGTGCGATCCCGCTCTGGTGTATCAAGTTATTTGAAGTAGTATCGAGTGAAGCGCTTCGTGAGTTGGACGTCCGAAGGAGAATGTCCGAGTAGGTCTCAAAATAGGTTGGGGTCATAAGTGGATAGGTTTTTTGCCGCTAGTCGATGAAAGTAGCATGCTCGGATTTTCCGAGCAACCGTTTGTGCTCGGAAAATCCGAGCTGGTTCGCTCAGAATTTTTGAGCTGGTTTGCTCGGATTTTCAAGCTGGTTTGCTCATATAAAAATGTTATTTATATGAAATGTTGTTCATACGAAACGTTTATTCATATGAAGTGTTTATTCCTACGAAACGTTATTTATACGAAGTGTTTATTCATACGAAACTTTATTTCATACGAAATGTTTATTCATACAAAACATTATTCGTACGAAATGTTGCTCGAGAATCTGAGTTGGTTTGCTCGAAATTTCCGAGCTGGTTTGTTCAGATTTCCAAGCTGGTTTTCTCGGTTTTCCGAGCTGGTTTGCTCGTATAAAAATGTTATTTATACGAAACGTTGTTCATACGAAACGTTTATTCATATAAAGTGTTTATTCGTACGAAACATTATTCATACGAAGTGTTCATTCATACGAGATGTTATTTATACGAAATGTTTATTCATACGAAACGTTATTCATACGAAATGTTGCTCAAAAATCTGGGTTGGTTTGTTCGGAATTTCCGAGCTGCTATGCTCAGACTTCCGATCTAATGTGCTCGGAATTTTCAAGCTAATCTGTCCGGAATTTCCGAGTTTGTCTGTTTTTATTTTTGAGCATCTTTGTTTGGATAGTTCTATGTGCCTAGATGTTCCGAGCAGTTTTGTCCGAGGAGCTGTATTGGACCAGGTTGTGTTCGAGTCTGAAAATTGTTACGGTTATTTTTTTGAATTTCCGATGTGGAAGTATAGTTATATACATACCCACTCCCCCCCCCTTTTGAAATGGGGGGGGGGGGGGGCAGCTGAACCGATGAGAAAATCAATTGCATACGTACCCCTTTCGGAGATCAAGCCGTCCCATAGTTCAAGTTGTTTTTCGATAAGTATAATGTAGCCAAACATCTACTATTTCATTCTTGATGGAGCTTTATGGACGAGTTAGTGCAGGGTTTGGAGCATACCAGTCTGTTTAGCGTGAAGTTTGTTCAGCTTCATTGGAGATTTGATGTTGTTCATGTTGACGTGTTCGACGCTCTTGAGCGCAGGTTGCTCTGCATGGTCCTTCCCGGTTCGCTCCTAGTTTGTCCACGTTTCATTCAGATGTGTTTTGGAACAGTTTTCATACGGCTAGGTAGTCTTTGAGGAACCTTTAACTGCGGATATGTTTGGCAGTTGCTTGTTGGTATTTTTGGATGCAGACAAGTACATGATCGCGTTGTTCATACACTCAGTTTGATCTTCGCACGCGGAGAAAATGTTCTGAGAAGATTACTTTGTCGCATGATAAAATCCTCCGAGCATTATGTTTTATGTTCGCCAAGTTCGTTGATGCGATCGTCGCAGACTGAGGCAATCTCGTACTGACCGGGGTAATGGTGTATCCGAGCAGTTTTTGTGTGAGTTTTGAGACGATCCGCGGAAGGGAAGACTCGGGCAAAACAAGTTGGTGCTCTTTTTTTTGAGCTGAATGTTCGTTTGTCTGAGCAAAATTTTTTTTCCGAAGTAGATCTGACGTTGCCGAGCACGCCGCAAGTTGCCGAGCATGCTGCGAGTTGCCGAGCATGCTGCAAGTTGCCGAGCATGCTGCGAGTTGCCGAACGTTCCGTGAATGCTTGCGTGCTTAGATTTTCCGGGCAGTCTTGCGTACTCGGATTTCTGAGCAGTCTTGTGTGCTCGGATTTTCCGAGCAGCCTTGTGTGCTTGGATTTTCCGAGCAGTCTTCTGTGCTCATATAAACACGATTGCTGAGCAGAATTCATGGTGAGCTCGCAAGTCGTCTTAGCTGACGTTAAGCTGAACATGTGAGTTTACCGAGATGTTTGTGTTTATGAGCAACTCTATGCAATGACTAGTAAATCTGATTAGTTCATGTGTGTGTGGGATGTTCTTCTCGGCATGCAAAATGATCCCAACCGCGTTGTATAAAGATTGCATTGTCCAAGCATACTTCCCCCGAGCATGATGCGGTTTTTCTCCTTCCATCCTGTATTTGATTTGTCGGATTTTAAGTGTTGATCATCATGCTGATTGTATGCGTATGGATCATCGAGCTGATCGGTACGAGTGTTTGTGGAAGCTTGGATCACACCAAGCCAAACTGCTTAAAAGATGTTGATCGTTTCTCCTGATGAGCAGAAGAAAGTTGCTCGGGAGCATGCTGATAAGATTGTGCGACAATGCGAGATGGACACAACTCAAAACTTCTTATGCTCGGAAATTTTGATGTTCGGACAGAACTGATCCGCTCGGATGCTCGGACCGATCTGTGCGGATTTATGTGCTTGGAAGTTTGAATTCGTGTGGGTTCTGCCCGGTAAAGTGATATACCATGGATTTTAGGGATTTTAACCATGGTATATGTGTTCTTTATCGAGTCTTTTACTATGTTTTAGAGTCTTTTCAGGTGTTTATTAGGTACAAGCACATTTGGAGCAGATTTGGTGATAATGGCACTTTCTGGAGCTATTTGGAGTGTCTGGCCGAGAGACAGAGTTCACTGTCCAGATTTGAGGATTGCGTCGATCGTTGCACACCTGCATCGATCGATGCATAGCGCGAATGGGCCAAACTCGGCGGTTTAATGTAGAATGCTGATATTGCAGAAAAGCCCAGATATTTACACAGAAGCCCAAAACGTGTTTTAGACTATATATTAGGGTTTTTAGCCACTTGTTTAGGCTACGCTTTACTTTAGTTTTATTTTATTTCAGAGAGCCTTAGGGGCTGATCTTGTTCTCGAAAGAGACTTGATTTCGAACCCCTGTTGATTATTCTGTTTAATGATATTTGGTTTTCTACTTATGATATTTTCTGTCTCAATGAACATATCTGAGTAGTTTACCTGTTAGGTTGAAGGATTCTCATTAGGGATTTCATGGAACTATAGTTTAAATCAATCTGTAGGGATTCATATCTGCTAGTTCTTTGTTTAGGTTGTTCTTAATGATTAATCTGAAGTAGCTAATCAGAATTATGATGTTAGGCTGATTAATGCAGCGAAAGTTGGTTAATTTAGCTAGAAAGAACCTAGATGAGCAATTAAACTTCTCGCAAACGAAAGTTTGGTTTAGGTTAATTGTGAACATATCAAACTTGGAATTTAATGCTGGTTTAATCTGTTAGTTCTCGCAAACGAAAGTTTGGTTTGCTACACTTAGACTTAGAGAATTCTCGCAAAGGAATTTGGTTAATTCTATATCCGTGTTTTGAGTTCTAGAACAGTTTCTGATTAGATCCAGACTGATTGATTGCTTGTGTTCCTGATTTCCTGAGAACTCCTGAAACCTAACGCTTCGTTTCCTTGCTCACAAACCACTCCTGCTACTGATTTACTTTTCTGCTCTGCTTTTAGTTTAATCACCTTTGCTTTCTCCTAGTTTAATCTTTTCTGTTCTTATCTATCGTTGACCGGAGTCCCTGTGGATTCGATACCCTAAGTACTACAACTACATCACTGTGCACTTGCAGTTAGAATAGGGATAAAACTACACCTATCAAGTTTTTGGCGCCGTTGCCGGGGACACTTTTAAGTCTTCGATAGATTTGAACTTAGGGTTTAGACTAGGTTTTTCGTTTTTATTTTTTGCTACTAATTTTTTTTTCTTTTCTGTTCTTGCGTTTCAGGTACGCCTGTAATCGCACTGCATCGATCGACACGGTCCTGTGTGTCGATCGTCACATCATCGCGCTTGCATCGATCGACGCTTCCACTGCATCGATCGACACATATCGTAGGAAGATGTATGATTTCTTTAGTCCAGGGATTGATAATTCACAGATAGCTGGGTTGAAGAGTAAAGTTGACTATCTGCATAGCCTTCTACTTGGAAAGTATGCGCCAGAAGCTATCAACTGCGTTGGAGGGAATGAATTCTACAGTCAGGAATCAGCTTTTCAGGAACCTTTCCAGCAACAGGGTAATACCTTCTCGAGGAATTATGGTATTTCTTCTTACCAAGTACCGCCTGCACCTACACATAAGAGCAGATTAGAAGCTATGATGGAACAGTTTCTTGAGAGAGAACAACAGATCACTGTGTCCTTCAACTCAAGGATGGATTCATTGCATGAAGATCTGAATGAGAAGTTTGAATACTTGAGCACACATATGAAGAAGCTAGATGTCCGAGTTCAAACAGCTGAAACAATGCAAAGGCATAATGAAGCTAAGAGAGCTGAACGGGAGCTGCACATCAAAGTTGTGACCTTAGGGGATGAGATTGAGTTGCTAGGTGAAGAAGAGAGCATAATCTCGGATTTTCTGGATGAATATTGTATGTCAGATACATGCATCGATCGACACCACCTTAGTGTCGATCGACACGCCGTTCTGACGGAAATTTCGAGATCTTGCGACGAACAGAATCGCCTTGCATCGATCGACACATATCATGCAACGATCGACACAGAACGCAGACATGACCAGAAACCTGCAACAGTACCAGAACGAGTGTATAAGCCCCCTGTGCCATATCCTAAGGTTCCTAAACCTTCCAAACAAGAGCTAGAAGTGGCTAACTGCATGAAAGTGATGGATAAGAAGGTGAATAAAACACCACCAGTTGAAACTTCGCGAGTTCGTGCAAAGAAGATGATCTCCACTGATGGTCATATGAAAGAAGAAGTTCAGATTGGTGGAACTACAGTATCTGATAGTGGAAAGAAGAAGATGGCAGTTCCTCTTAAACCTGCTCTAACATCTTCAGAGCCTGCAACTGCTCATAAGCTGAAAGCTCCAAACATCAGATCTCCACCAAAGGTAAGGTATAAATCACTTAAGCTTAAACCTCCTGACCATGTTGTTTTGAATGCAGGAAAACGCAGTGTACCACCCAAGCTTCGCTCCCGCCCTGATTCTGATTTCTCTTTCCTTGGGAAGCCTCATGATCATAATGCCTATACACCTCCTTGGATGAAGAGATACTCACAGAGACATTCAAAGTCTCTGTTGAAACCGCCTTGAATCAAATCTCTTCCAATAGTCAAGCTAATGACTAAAAACAAGCGCTGAGTGGGAGGCAACCCACTGTTAGGTTCGTTTTTGTTTTTGTTTTTTTCGTTTTGATTTGGTATTTTTAATTTTTCTGTTTAAGTGTGTTCAGAGCTGAGGGAAACATGAATAATCACATTGCATCGATCGACACACATTGTGCGTCGGTCGATGCAGTCGCGATTTACGGTTTAACGAATTGATTGCGGTTCAGACATCGGTTATCTACATAACCGCGAGCGATAATCACCTTGCATCGATCGACACCCTTGGGCATCGATCGACGCAGGGCGACGACAGGTAAGTGTTCTGCAACTTTTCGGATTGTTTCAAATTTGATTATTATTCTCACCGAGCTCATGCCTTGATTACACTGGGGACATTGTAGTTTAAGTGTGGGGGAGGAAGCTACTGATGCACGCTTTTGTTTTCTTAGTTTTTCAAGAATTTGTTTTATTGAGTCAAAATTTGTATGAAACTATGATTTTTCGAGGAAACTTTTCGCTTGAACAGGAACTAAGTGACCATTGGACAGACTTGCAGAGCCTCTATGACTGTTAGAAAACCCAGACACAGATCAGCCTACTGAGGACACCCACATCACTTCAGGTATCAGAGGATCCTTTTACTGACTTCAAACTTAATACTGACTTAGATTTCTCACTTAAGGGCTTGGTATACTTTGTGTCGGATTCCCTTGTTAGTTCTGACACAGCCTGTAAACCTGTCCTATTTAGTTCCCTTCTCCCCTTCCATAAAAAAAAGATAATAAACTGAGGATGAGTTAGTAACTCCGAAGTGGTCATAGGAGTGGTAGAGACCCCTATTATCTCCTGTGCGATCCATGGAATGTGTCCAAAGTACACTCCATAACGGGAAGAACACTGATAAATAAAATAAAATGATACCCAATGTGGGAAAAATCAGTTGTTAAGGAAGGGAAAGAGAAGAAAGGGACTAGAGAAAGATAGTATGGTGGTCTAGAGCTGATAAGGTAAGAATCCATGTGCCCTTTGATCGATACTCCTTAGGTGAGACCGCACTTAAATACTTGCAGAAGTCAGTAGGGTGAATTTGAATGCTTGAATGTGATTGTGGAGTTTACTTGGGACAGTTGCTAAGTGCGGGGGAAGTACATTATGGTCTTGAGTTCTGTAGGAAAGTTTTCAGTGGATTACTAAGTGAATGTGAATGCGAAAGTTCCTAAGACGAAATGAGTTTCTGTGTTTTCAAACTTCTTTTCTTATGCTTTGGTTCTTTACTTGCTTGAGGGCAAGCAAGAGCTAAGTGTGGGGGAGTTGATATACCATGGATTTTAGGGATTTTAACCATGGTATATGTGTTCTTTATCGAGTCTTTTACTATGTTTTAGAGTCTTTTCAGGTGTTTATTAGGTACAAGCACATTTGGAGCAGATTTGGTGATAATGGAACTTTCTGGAGCTATTTGGAGTGTCTGGCCGAGAGACAGAGTTCACTGTCCAGATTTGAGGATTGCGTCGATCGTTGCACACCTGCATCGATCGATGCATAGCGCGAATGGGCCAAACTCGGCGGTTTAATGAGGAATGCTGATATTGCAGAAAAGCCCAGATATTTACACAGAAGCCCAAAACGTGTTTTAGACTATATATTAGGGTTTTTAGCCACTTGTTTAGGCTACGCTTTACTTTAGTTTTATTTTATTTCAGAGAGCCTTAGGGATGATCTTGTTCTCGAAAGAGACTTGATTTCGAACCCCTGTTGATTATTCTATTTAATGATATTTGGTTTTCTACTTATGATATTTTCTGTCTCAATGAACATGTCTGAGTAGTTTACCTGTTAGGTTGAAGGATTCTCATTAGGGATTTCATGGAACTATAGTTTAAATCAATCTGTAGGGATTCATATCTGCTAGTTCTTTGTTTAGGTTGTTCTTAATGCTTAATCTGAAGTAGCTAATCAGAATTATGATGTTAGGCTGATTAATGCAGCGAAAGTTGGTTAATTTAGCTAGAAAGAACCTAGATGAGCAATTAAACTTCTCGCAAACGAAAGTTTGAGAAACCATGACGAGGGCAATCTCTCTGGTACATCCTGAATCTCACCCAAGCTGCTTTCAGAGGCACTGTAGATCCTTAGAGATTGAAAAATAAGAGATCTTGTCTAAGCTGATCGGATCTAGCATCATCATAGAAATGTCGCAAAAACTTCTTCTTCACTTCATCCCAAGTAGTCAGAGTCCCAGGTGGAATCTGCTTCAGCCAATTAGCAGCTTCTATCAACACCTTGTTCGTGATCTCCTTGCATTTGGCTAGCTGCCTCTCGTACTTAGACATCTGGGGTTCTTAGGAAAAGGAACTATCGTTAGGGTTGTATACCCTCTCATTAGCCTTCTTAAGCTTCTATGCGTCTGCTTTCTCCTGATTCGCTTTGCGTTGATCGACATCAGAGGTGCGTCGATCGATGCTAGGCAATTGTGTAATGACCTCTGCGTCGAGCTTCGCCTTAGTCTCCTCGTTCACGATCTTCGTCGATCGATGTTGAGGTGCATCGGTCGTCGCAATGCAAAACTCACGGATCTCTTCTTCCATCTCCTCAATCTCAACGATTTCCCTCAAACTTAGCTGCTTTTTCTGAGCAAGGGCGGCCTCTCTACCACTTCTCAACGTGATTGCATTACATTGATACTTAGGATTAGCATCAGTTCATCACGGGAGAGATCCATATTGCCTCTTAACAGACTCAGCAGTCTGTGCAACTTGAACATCCAATTTCTTCACATGAGTGCTTAAGGCATCTATCTTCCCATTCAGATCCATGTACAGAGCATCTATCTTTCCATTGAAGTCTATTGTACTCTTCTGATGTCCTTCCATAAGCTGCTCCAACAATCCCATCATCTCATCACTCTGCTCATTTTGAGGAGGAGCAGGTTGATATGATGAGGATCCATAGTTCCTAGTGAAGCTGCTAGTGTTGTTTCCAAGGCTGCTAGTACTTTGATAAGGCTTCTCTGTCCCATTCCATTGTAGCCGCCACTACCTTGATGATATCTAAATTTGTTCCCCTGAAAACCAGCCCCACCAACATAGTTCACATCTTCTTCTTCGCAGCCTTCATCATCCTCGAACACTTCAACATCCTGAGTAAAGTGAACATTCTTCTTCCAAATTAAAAGAATATGAACAGAGTCAATCTTGTTCTTCATCTCAGCTATCTGCGAGCTATCAGCTTTGCCACCAGACTTCTTCCTCTCCATGTCAGCATTCTTGACACTATTACTAGTAACAAATTTCTCGATCAGCTCCTTTGCTTCCTCAGGATATTTAGTGTTGAAGTTCCCACTACTTGCAGCATCTAGAGCCATCTGATACCACAAATCAACTCCTCTGTAGAAAATGCCCAACAGCTAAACCTCAGAGAAACCATGATGAGGGAAATCTCTCTGGTACATCATGAATCTCACCCAAGCTGCTTTCAGAGGCTCTGTAGATCCTTGCTTGAAAATCAAGAGATCTTGTCTAAGCTGATCGGATCTAGCATCATCATAAAAATGTCGCAGAAACATCTTCTTCACTTCATCCCAAGTAGTCAGAGTCCTAGGTGGAATCTGCTTCAGCCAATTAGCAGCTTCTATAGACACCTTGTTCATGATCTCCTTGCATTTGGCTAGCTGCCTCTCGTACTTAGACATCCTGGGGTTCTTAGGAAAAGGAACATTAGGGTTGTATACCCTCTCATTAGCCTTCTTAAGCTTCTATGCGTCTGCTTTCTCCTGATTCGCTTTGCGTTGATCGACATCAGAGGTGCGTCGATCGATGCTAGGCAATTGTGTAATGACCTCTGCGTCTAGCTTCGCCTTAGTCTCCTCGTTCACGATCTCCGTCGATCGATGTTGAGGTGCATCGGTCGTCGCAGTGCAAAACTCACGGATCTCTTCTTCCATCTCCTCAATCTCAACGATTTCCTCCAAACTTAGCTGCTTTTTCTGAGCAGGGACGACCTCTCTACTACCTTTCAACGTGATTGCATTACATTGATACTTAGGATTAACATCAGTTCGTCCCGGGAGAGATCCATATTGCCTCTTAACAGACCCAGCAGTCTGTGCAACTTGAACATCCAATTTCTTCACATGAGTGCTTAAGGCATCTATCTTCCCATTCAGATCCATGTACATAGCATCTATCTTTCCATTGAAGTCTACTGTACTCTTCTGATGTCCTTCCATAAGCTGCTCCAACAATCCCATCATCTCATCACTCTCCTCATTTTGAGGAGGAGCAGGTTGATATGATGAGGATCCATAGTTCCTAGTGAAGCTGCTAGTGTTGTTTCCAAGGCTGCTAGTACTTTGATAAGGCTTCTCTGTCCCATTCCATTGTAGCCGCCACTACCTTGATGATATCTAAATTTGTTCCCCTGAAAACCAGCCCCACCAACATAGTTCACATCTTCTTCTTCGCAGCCTTCATCATCCTCGAACACTTCAACATCCTGAGTAAAGTGAACATTCTTCTTCCAAATTAAAAGAATATGAACAGAGTCAATCTTGTTCTTCATCTCAGCTATCTGCGAGCTATCAGCTTTGCCACCAGACTTCTTCCTCTCCATGTCAGCATTCTTGACACTATTACTAGTAACAAATTTCTCGATCAGCTCCTTTGCTTCCTCAGGATATTTAGTGTTGAAGTTCCCACTACTTGCAGCATCTAGAGCCATCTGATACCACAAATCAACTCCTCTGTAGAAAATGCCCAACAGCTAAACCTCAGAGAAACCATGATGAGGGCAATCTCTCTGGTACATCCTGAATCTCACCCAAGCTGCTTTCAGAGGCTCTGTAGATCCTTGCTTGAAAATCAAGAGATCTTGTCTAAGCTGATCGGATCTAGCATCATCATAAAAATGTCGCAGAAACATCTTCTTCACTTCATCCCAAGTAGTCAGAGTCCTAGGTGGAATCTGCTTCAGCCAATTAGCAGCTTCTATAGACACCTTGTTCATGATCTCCTTGCATTTGGCTAGCTGCCTCTCGTACTTAGACATCCTGGGGTTCTTAGGAAAAGGAACCTTAGGGTTGTATACCCTCTCATCAGCCTTCTTAAGGTTCTCTGCGTCTGCTTTCTCCTGATTCGCTTTGCGTTGATCAACATCAGAGGTCCGTCGATCGATGCTAGGCAATTGTGTAATGACCTCTGCGTCTAGCTTCGCCTTAGTCTCCTCGTTCACGATCTCCGTCGATCGATGTTGAGGTGCATCAGTCATCGCAGTGCAAAACTCACGGATCTCTTCTTCCATCTCCTCAATCTCAACGATTTCCTCCAAACTTAGCTGCTTTTCTGAGCAACGAAGACCTCTCTACCACTTCTCAACGTGATTGCATTACACTGATACTTAGGATTAGCATCAGTTCGTCCCGGGAGAGATCCATATTGCCTCTTAACAGACCCAGCAGTCTGTGCAACTTGAACATCCAATTTCTTCACATGAGTGCTTAAGGCATCTATCTTCCCATTCAGATCCATGTAAATAGCATCTATCTTTCCATTGAAGTCTACTGTACTCTTCTGATGTCCTTCCATAAGCTGATCCAACAATCCCATCATCTCATCACTCTGCTCATTTTGAGGAGGAGCAGGTTGATATGATGAGGATCCATAGTTCCTAGTGAAGCTGCTAGTGTTGTTTCCAAGGCTGCTAGTACTTTGATAAGGCTTCTCCGTCCCATTCCATTTTAGCCACCACTACCTTGCTGATTTCCAAATATGTTCCCCTGAAAACTAGTCTCACCAACATAGTTCACATCTTCTTCTTCGCAGCCTTCATCATCCTCAAACACTTCAACATCCTGAGCAAAGTGAACATTCTTCTTCCCAATTAAAAGACTTTGAACAGAGTCAATCTTGTTCTTCATCTCAGCTATCTGCGAGCTATCAGCTTTGCCACCAGACTTCTTCCTCTCCATCTCAGCATTATTGACACTATTACTAGTAACCAAGTTCTCGATCAGCTCCTTTGCTTCCTCAGGAGATTTAATGTTGAAGTTCCCACTACTTGCAGCATCTTGAGCCATCTGATATCACAAATCAACTCCTCTAAAGAAAATGCCCAGCAGCTCAACCTCAGAGAAACCATGACGAGGGCAATCTCTCTGGTACATCCTGAATCTCACCCAAGCTGCTTTCAGAGGCACTGTAGATCCTTGATTGAAAAATAAGAGATCTTGTCTAAGCTGATCGGATCTAGCATCATCATAGAAATGTCGCAAAAACTTCTTCTTCACTTCATCCCAAGTAGTCAGAGTCCCAGGTGGAATCTGCTTCAGCCAATTAGCAGCTTCTATCAACACCTTGTTCGTGATCTCCTTGCATTTGGCTAGCTGCCTCTCGTACTTAGACATCCTGGGGTTCTTAGGAAAAGGAACATTAGGGTTGTATACCCTCTCATTAGCCTTCTTAAGCTTCTATGCGTCTGCTTTCTCCTGATTCGCTTTGCGTTGATCGACATCAGAGGTGCGTCGATCGATGCTAGGCAATTGTGTAATGACCTCTGCGTCGAGCTTCGCCTTAGTCTCCTCGTTCACGATCTTCGTCGATCGATGTTGAGGTGCATCGGTCGTCGCAGTGCAAAACTCACGGATCTCTTCTTCCATCTCCTCAATCTCAACGATTTCCTTCAAACTTAGCTGCTTTTTCTGAGCAAGGGCGGCCTCTCTACCACTTCTCAACGTGATTGCATTACATTGATACTTAGGATATGCTTGTTGATTTTCGTTTTGATAAATATAATCTCGGATTTTGTTTGTATCGAAAACGATGAACCTGTGTTTTCGCACAGTGTCGATCGACACAAGTTTGTGTCGGTCGACGCACCGCGAAAACGATTATAAAATTTTAGGGTTTTCGCACAGTGTCGATCGACACAAGCTTGTGTCGGTCGATGCACCGCGAATACGCTTATTAAAATTTGGGTATCGATCTTAGAGATCGCACTGTGTCGATCGACACACTGGGTGCATCGATCGACACAGGCTGTGCGAAAGGATAAATCGGTTCAATTGGATTGAATTGGTTATCTCGCATGATTAAAATTTCCTAATACCCTACTGTGTCGATCGACACAGGTTAAGTGTCGGTCAACACAGGCCTTGCGATTGGTTGATCGGTTCAAATTGGATTGAACTGGTTATCATGCTTGGTTAAGGTAGATCAGATCGGTTTAAATTGGATGAATTGGTTCAATTGGATTGGACTGGTTATCTCAATTAGTATAAACCGATTTGATTGGATAAGATCAGTTTGATTGGATAAGTCGGTTCAATTGGATTAGACCGGTTATCGCGATTAGTTAAAACTGATTGAATCAGTTCAATTGGATTGACCGGTTATCGGTTTTTTTTGTTAAGGTTGGATGCGAACCGTAATCGTTTGGTTATTGAACCAAATGATTGAAAAACCGAACCCAATCGATCTAACCCACTTATTAGAACAATTAAAACTCAATTAAAATTAGAAGTTAAACATGTTCTAAACCTATCGAATACACATTGGATGTGTATTAGATCAAAGCTTAGTTTTCAATATGGTAAACTGTCAAGACTCATTTCGTTGTTGTGATACTCTTGCCAAGAGCTAGGTGTCCACAATTACATGAGTAAGGCAGGTAGTTGTGTTGATGGTCTTGCAGTGCTTGACATCAACAATTACATGACCTAAGAGATTGATTTACTAACCTTTTAAAAGTTCCGTTTCCTCAACAAAATATCAAGTGACCTTGATGTCTTGCCCAATCTTGTCTACTGTCAAGACTCGTTTCGTTGTTAGATAATCTTGGAGTCCTTGGTATCTACAATTACATGAGTAAGGCAGGTGATCATTGATGGACTTGCAGTGCGACTGTCAATGATCACAAGACTGAAGAAATTGGTTTACTTGACTGGGCTATTAGAAGTTCTGGGCCCAGAGACATCAGAGTGGATAAGACATGGATTGTCTTATCTGCGACCAAGAGTTGTACTGGGTACAATTAGCAATGATTTGCTTACCTAGATAACTGAAGTTTGGGTGATGGCGAGTCGTCCACTCAGATTTTGGTGAAGTATGGGTCTTGTATCATTATATTCATAGAGGAAACATAGTTTGAATATAATGCGAGTTTTCTTATTAGATAAGATTTCTTATTTCCTGAACTTCATAACTAAAACTTTTCTTTTCTTAGTTTTCAGCCTATGTCTAAAACTACTTTCTCGTTGCGATCCTTCCTTGAGAAGGACAAGTTAAATAGATCAAATTTCCTGGATTGGTATCGGAACTTGAGATTTATTCTCAAGCAAGAGAGTAAGGACTATGTCCTTGAGAAAGCTCTCCCCGAGAGGCTTGGGACCAATGCCTCACATGCAGTATATGATGCTTGGAATAAGCATTATATTGATATGGTAGATGTATGTAGTCTGATGTTGGCTACCATGAACTCGAACTTAAAGAGTCAATACGAGAACATGGAGTCGCCAATAGAGATGATCACCAGCCTGAAACTGAAGTTTCAGGATCAAGCACGAGTTGAGAGATACCAGATGGTTACGTCTCTCATTGGGTGCAAGCTACCAGAGGATGCTCCAGTGAGTCCTCATGTCATTAAAATGATGGGTTACATTGATAACCTGGGGAAACTGGATTGTCCTGTTAGCCTTGAGTTGGCTACTGAGATCATTCTGCAGTCACTGCCGTCAAGTTATGATAAGTTTGTCAAGAGCTATATCAAGAATGGCTTGACGAAGACGTTGACTGAGCTGCATGGCATGCTCAAGACAGCTGAACAAAACATCATAAAGGGTAAAAGATTTGAGAAATCTGTTGTAGACAAGGGTAGAGGCAGGGCCATCCAGATTTGGAATCAGGATAAGCCTGTGTCATCTTATAAGCCCAAGTCTGGCCCATATGATGTTGGTAAGTGCTGCTACTGTGATGAGTTTGGGCATTGGAAGAGAGATTGCATTAAATTCTTGGAAGATTCACAAGAGATGAAGGAGATGTACGGTACTTCTTCTTCAGGTATTGTGTTATTACTTCAAGTTCTACGTATGTATTGGATACTAGTTGTGGTACTGATATTTTTGAAATATGCAGGGCCTAAAAAACAGTAGAACGTTGTAGAAAGGACAAGTGGAACTGCGTGTCTGGTATGGAGCAATGGTTGCTGCATAAGCCGTAGAGATTCTCCACTTGTAGGAGCCTTTCAAGCTTGGTTTTGAATTAAGTAATTGCTACTATGTACCTGCTTTATGCAGAGATGTCTTTCATTTTCTTGTAAGAATTTGGATGTTTTTCATTCTGATAAAAGACAAGTTTTGCTCTTTTGATCTTAATGAAATATTATATGGTAGCACCCCTTTTGAAAAATGGGTTTTATATGTTAAACCAATGTTCGCCAGTATATAACATAAATACCAAACTGTTTAAGTCTGATGACTCGAACTCGATTTTTCTTTGGCATAGTCGTTTCAACCACATAGAGTGGAGCGGATTCAGAAGTTCCATAGTTGTGGGCTTTATGGGCTCATTTGATTATAAATCATATGAGATATGAATTCTGCTCACTGGGCCAAATGACTAAGGGTTCTTTAGCAGAGCTAAAGAAAAGGGCCAGAGGTTTATTGGGCCTTACACATACTGATGTATGTGGCCCGATGAGCATTAGTGCCAGAGGAAATCTTCAGTACTTCATTACCTTTATTGATGACTTCAGTAAGTATGGCTGTGTTCATTTGATGAGACACGAGTCGGAATCTTTTGAAATAGTCAAAGGAGTTCCAGAATGAAGTATAGAACCGATATGACAAAAGTATTAAAGATCCTCGATCAGATCGCGGAAGAAAGTACTTTAGTCAAGAATTGAGTGATCATCTAAGTGAGTGTGAAGTCGTCTCACAGCTCATTTCTCCTGGAAAACCTGAATGGTATTTCCGAGAGAATGAATCAGACCTTATTGGATTTGCTCCGATTAATGATGAGTCACACGAATCTTCCATTATCCTTTTAGAAATACGCTCTAGAAATGTATGTATTTACGCCAAATAGGTTTCTATCAGAATCAGTTGAAAGACACCACATTGGATGTGGACTGGAAGTTTTCCAAGTATATTTTCCTGATTAATTGGGATTGCAAGGCTTATGCAAAGCAGTTGACAACAGACAACCTTGAACCCAAATCTGATAAGTGCTACTTCGCTGGTTGTCCTAAGGAAACCGAGGCTTATTACTTTTACAACCAATCCGAAAACAAAGTTTTGTTGTTCGGAACTCTGTTTTTCTAGCTAGAAAGTTTCTTTCCAAGAAAAACAGTGGGAGTAGAAGTACAGCTCAAAGAAATTCGAGAAACAAAGGTGGCTGTTCAACCTGTTATGGGAGAGCAGCGGTTGGATCTACAAAGTGCTGTAGGACCTACACCTGTGGAGCCTGAATTTCGCAGATCCCAATGGATCCGTCACTAACCCGAGAGTGATTTCTCGTAACCAATTGCCGTGATCTGTTGATCATTGAAAAGTGATGAGCATGCGAGATTCAAAGAGCGATGGTGAGCCCCAACTCCGAAAATTTGCTAGGTATGCATGTTAGCTTCACCAATCCATTTCTGGGTTGAAGCAAACATCTTAGAGTTGGAATCTACGTTCTGTTAAAACGGTCAAAAGTTTTGACTTGGTCAGGAACGAATAGGAACCGTGCGTTTACAAGTAGACTAGTGGGAGCGTAGTTGCATTTCTCACATTTTATGTATATGACATACTTATTCTCATAAACGACGTTCCGTCGCTTAAGTCTTATCAGGACTTGGGTCGGAAGTCAATTTCAACAATGGACATGGGAGAAGCCGCATGAGTTCTTGGAATAAGGATCTATTGAAATAGATTGGGTAGGCTTATTGGATCGTGTCGGAATCCTTATGTAGATAAGGTATTGGACAGTTCCAATATACATGATTCCAAGAATGGCTTCACACCAAAGGTCTTATGGCAATAATATTAGCAAGATGAAGTGTCTTGGACACTGGCTGAGCTAGTATGTATGAGTATGATTCCGTATGCTTCTGCAATAGAATCCATCATGAATGCCATATTTTGCGCTCGTCTAGATGCATCTTACGCATAAAGCATGACGAGAAGATACCAATACATTCCGGTAAAAGTCACTGGACAGTTGTAAGAAATATCCCAAGTGTTTGAGAAACACTAAGGATAGGTTCTTGTTCAACTGAGGAAGTGACGAATCTGTTAAAAGTAGTTAGACGGACAGAGACGACTCCCGATTCCTACCTGGTTATGTCTCTTTGTCTGTGAAACGGTGCTATTTGTTGGAAGGGCTCCAAGCAGAGGACCGTAGAATAGTGCTTATTAATGAATGGCGGTATGGTTTGTTGGAATGGTTCCACGCAAGAACACCGCAGCCTCTCTCACAACCTAAGCACGAGTTTTATACTATTGCTGTAGGTACTAGATATCTGAAGACGTGGTCTTGATTCTAGTGGGAGTTATGTTAGTTATGATGTTCACATAGACATGCTATGGTCATGTTTATGAAAAACTGACATCAGTATTATTTGATTATTGGATAATTAAATAATGGTCCCAAAGTATTTGATGTTCATTTTATAGGTCATCAAGTTGAGGACTTGATCATGAAACCCTATAAATGAAAGATGACATAAAATTTTGTTTGTCCCTGGTCGTAGGTTGTTAAAGTGGGACACTAACAACCGTTAAGACTAGTATGTGAGGTGACGTATGACTAAGTTTCATAGAGTCATTGATATGAGTATCAACGTCAATCACATAGATATATGTTGGTGAACATATGATCGGACATGACCCGCTAATGAGAACTCTACAGGATAGTTATATCAGTGTCATGAGAGGTTCTCATTACAACTATAGAGTATAGTCCTTAGACCTGAGTTCATCATGCTTTCTAGCATGTGAATTGATAGGTGTAGTTTTCCCTATTCTACTGCAAGTGCACAGTTAATGCAATCGTAGTATATAAGGTATTGAATCCCACGAGGACTCTCAGTCACACAATAGATTATTAGTAGTTCAGATTTAATTAAGCGAAGCAGATGTGAAAACAGTAAACGAACTAGCAAAGTAAATCAAGTGAGTTTGTAAGCAAGAAGGCGAAGCGTTAGGTTTCAGGAGTTCTCAGGAAATCAGGAACGCAAGCAATCAATCTATCTATATCTAATCAATAACTATTCTAGAACTCAAACACTGATATAGAATTAACCAAATTCCTTTGCGATAATCCTCTAAGTCTAAGTGCAGCAAACCAAACTTTCGTTTGCGAGAACTAACAGATTAAACTAGCATTAATTCCAAGTTTGATATGTTCACAATTAACCTGAACCAAACTTCCGTTTGCGAACAGTTTAATTGCTTATCTAGGTTCTTTCTAGTTAAATTAACCAACTTCCGCTGAATTAATCAACCTATCATCATAACTCTGATTAGCTACTTCAGATTAAGCATTAAGAACAACTTAGATAAAGAACTAGCAGATATGAATCTCTACAGATTAATTAAACTATAATTCTCTGAAATCCCTAATGAGAATCCTTCAACCTAACAGGTGATCTACTCAGACATATTCATCGAGGCAGAAAATATCATAAGTAGAAAACCAAATATCATTCAACAGAATAATCAACAGGGGTTCGAAATCAAGTCTCTTTCGAGAACAAGATCAGCCCCTAAGGCTTTCTGAAATAAAATAAAACTAAAGTAAAGCGTAGCCTAAACAATGGCTCAAAAACTCTATTTATAACCTAAAACACGTTTTGGGGCTTCTTTGTAAATATCAGGAACTTCTGGGCAGAATTGCAATGTCATCATTCTTCATCAAACCGTCGTTTGGCCCATCTCGCTGGTGCATCGATCGATGCTAGGCATGCAACGATCGACACCTTTCTCTGTTTCGGACAGTGAACTCTATCTCTCGGCCAAATACTCCAATTAGCTCCAGAAAGTGCCAAAATCATCAAATATGCTCCAAATGTGCTTGTACCTAATAAACACCTGAAAAGACTCTAAAACATAGTAAAAGACTCGATAAATAACACATATACCATGGTTAAAAGCCCTAAAATCCATGGTATATCAACTCCCCCACACTTAGCTCTTGCTTGTCCTCAAGCAAGACAAAGAACTAAATGTAGTCAAGAGGTTTGAAAACTCTTCAGAAACTCTTTTCGTCATTGAAGCAATAATACTCAGATTCCCCTTAGTAAACCACTGAAAGAATCAATCACAAAATATCAAGACCAACATGTACTTCCCCCACACTTAGCAACTGTCCTAAGTAAACTCCACAATCACATTCAAGCATTCAAATTCTCCCTACTGACTTCTGCAAGTATTTAAGTGCGGTCTCACCTAAGGAGTATCGATCAAAGGGCACATGGATTCTTACCTTATCAGCTCTAGACCACCATACTATCTTTCTCTAGTCCCTTTCTTCTCTTTCCCTTCTTTAACAGCTGATTTTTCCCCACTGGGTATCATTTTATTTTTTTTATCAGTGTTCTTCCCGTTATGGGGTGTACTTTGGACACATTCCATGGATCACATGAGAGAAAATAGTGTTTGCTACCATTCCCATGACCACTTCGGAGTTACTAACTCATCCTCAGTTTATTATCTTTTTTTTTTTTTTTTACTTTATAGAAGGGGAGAAGGGAACTAAATAGGATAGGTTGACAGGCTGTGTCAAAACTAACAAGGGAATCCGACACAAAGTATACCAAGCCCTTAGGTGAGAAATCTAAGTCTGTATTAAATTGAAGTCAGTAAAAGATCCTCTGATACCTGAAGTGATGTGGGTGTTCCCAGTAGGTTGATCTGTGATGGGGTTTTCTAATAGTCATAGATAGATCCTGAAACTTCATCCCAATGGTTACTTAAGTTCCTGCAAGTCTTGTAAATCTTCTCAGAAAATCATAGTTTCTTACTTAAACAATTTTGACTCAATAAAACAAATTTTTTTTTGAAAAACTGACTGACTCTTAAGAAAACAGAAAACAGAAGTCAGTAGCACCTCCCCCACACTTAAGACACACTGTCCCCAGTAGTGTCAAGCGAAGGATTGGTAAAAAGAAAGAAAAATTGTTAATGGATGTTTTAGTTCTGTCGGGATTTACCTCTATCGCTCAAGCATCGATCGTTTCACTAGGTGCACCGACCGTTGCTGTGCGATTCTTTCGTATTGTGACGATCGACACAATGGTGTGTCGATCGACGCACTGCGTTTTCACGAACAGTCAGCAAGTTAGCAGGTTAGTCCGTCTGTTTTTGTCAATTTTGATCCCTGCAAGCTGAAAACACTAGAAACAGAGTAAAATCGAAGCAAAAGATGTACCAAATAAAGTACAAATCATCCAAACACAGTAGAATCCTAAGAAAAATAAGAAAATGCAAAAGAAAAGAAAAGGTCGGAATACAAAACCGAAAGTCTGAATATGGAGTTCACTCTCACTCGCTAATATCATCTATCCCTCCATACAGTGCATCGTCATCGGCTGCCTCAGCTGGGGGATCAGTATCAGTCGGAGATCGCTGTCGACGACGTCGGTCAGGTACGGGCTGATGGATCTGTGGTGGCCTCCTGCAGCTGCAAGTACGCACGAAGTTCCAAAGAACTCGAAACATACCATCTGATCTCTCTCTCCACTCTGCCTCAGAGTATGCACCGTAAGCCATCGCAGGCTCTGGAAAGGGACCCACAATGTCGACTGGGGCAGGCGCTGGCGCAGGAGTAGGGGCAGCAGAAGTCGAAGCTCGTGAGGAAGGCTCTCCCAGCGGATGAGCCATAGTCGGAATCCCACGCTGCGCAGACTCAGGAGGCTGAAATCTCAGTGCCTCTAATGTGTCAATCTGTGTCCATCTGGCAGCAGGAAGCTCGATACCAGTCCTCCCAGTGGTCGGATCAGTGTAAACCCAAATGCGCCCCTCCTTGAGCCAGGTAGCGCTCTGCAAATGGCTGAGATCCAGGAACTCCCGAGCTGTATCACCCTCTGTGCCATGAAGAGGAATCCCACAATACTCAAAAATGGGAGTAAGTAAACTCCCTACCGTCTCAGTACCAGCTCCATCAAACGGCTTCAGCTGCAGATCAACTAAATTTTGTGCGAAAATGGCTCCCAAGTTGAGACCCGCAGTAGGATCTCTCACGCCAAAACCTCTAAACTGATCTCTCAGCCCCATAAACAGCAACTCCATCTCAAGTTTGCGCATCTTGTTGGCCTCAAACTTGCAAAGCAAGCTCCAGCACAAGATACGCGAGACATAACGCAGCACCGGATGTCTCATCTGCACTACTGGTGTGGTCCTGGAGTTGTATCGACCGCTGCCAATACTCTCCCAGAATGTGCGAGCCTCCACCGGATCCCACTCGAGTGGCATGGCTATGCGCCTCGGCTCAGTACTGAACCCGTAGATCCTGCAGAGATCAAGTAGAGGAATCCGATACATGACTCCCCAACTCATGAAGGTGAATGCACCCACTGTAGCGCTCCTGTGGTCGGGATCCGAGTAAACCACTCTGCAAGTGGCCAATAACTGTCTGACCAGCTCAGGATAGAGATCATAATGTCGCATCGGCATTGTCCCTAGACCAATGCCTCTGCATACAGCGAGTACCTGCTCATCAATCCCCAGAATCTTGCAGGTGGAGTAGTCAGCGAACTTGGTCGGCTTGATGATCATCCCACACCAACCACTGTAGAGAAGCGAGTCATACTCGTCCCATCGACTGAGCAATGGCCGCTCGGTGAACTCAGCAGACTTGAAGAAGCGTATAAGGTCCTCCGGCCACTGTCTGGTCGTCTGCATCGGTGTAGCACCCTCTCTGGGCCAAGGTAAAGCAACTGGCGGCCCGTATCTGTTGTATGGTGCGGGTGGCTCTGACTCTCTGCTGAACCATTGAGGCGGTGGGGTGTAGTGTCGTGTTGTTGTGGAAGCTGTGGCTCGCTTCTTGCGGGGTTGCCTTTGAGACGCCATCTGCAAAAACAGAGTTCAAACATTTATAAGTCTCGGCAAAATTTTCACTGTGAAATCTCGAAGCATCGACCGTTGCATCTAAGGCATCGATCGATGCAAGGCGATTTCGTTGTATCGAACATTTCCCAAAATCGCAAAGCAACGACCGTTGCTCGAGAGCAACGACCGTTGCAAAGCGATTTTGCCGCAACCATATCATCAAAAATCAGTTCAAAATTGTGTTATCAACCACAAAATTAACAACAATCCATCACTAAACAACCTAAAGCATAATCATGTCAACATGCATTCATCAATTCCATCTAAAATCTCCAATTTCTAAAACCCTAAAAGTGAAATCCGAAAAATCGAAAATAGAAGTACATTACCTTGATTTCGTGAGAAATGGGTAGGAGAAACAGATTGGGGATGTAAAAATAAGTGAAATAGTGCTTAGAATCAAAGAAATCGATGAAGAAATGGTGATTTTCGGTTTGGGTTCTCGGTGTGTCGACCAAAGGAAATGGAGAAGAAGGAGAGAAAATAGGGTTTAAGGTAACTTACATGGTCGTGGGTGCAACGATCGTTGGTTTAGGGGCAACGATCGATGCTGGTTGAACCAGATTGATTCCGGTTTAGCTCAACGTACCTTAATTTTCCGATTTGAACCAATTGCAACGACCGTTGCACATATGAGCAACGATCATCACACATCTCCAGACTTGTGTTCTGTATCTAAAAACTAACAAAAACAAAAACGTGAAATCCTAAGAAAAACACCAAAAAAATGAAAAGAAAAAAAATAATTAAACCTAGCAGTGTGTTGCCTCCCACTCAGCGCTTGTTTCAAGTCATTAGCTTGACTTTTTGGAAAGGGGTCAGACTCATGGAGGTTTCAACAGAGACTTTGAGTGTCTCTGTGAATGCCTTATCATCCATGGTGGTGTGTAAGCAGTAGCAGCATGATGTCGTCCAAGGAACGTCGGGAGGAATGTAGGGTGAGATTGACACTTGGGTGTTTTAACGCTCTTTCCTGCATTCAAAACAGTGGAGTCAGGAGGTTTAAACTTAGAGGATTTATGCTTTACCTTTGGCAAAGATTTGATGTTCGGAGCCTTCTGTTTATGAGTGGTTTTAGGCCTTGAAGATGTTAGAATAGGCTCTTGTGGAACCACCATCTTCTTGTCAACCACCACTGTGCACTGAACCACATCTTTAGACTTAACGGGAGCTTTCGGGAATGGTAATGGAGATTTGTAGGTTCTTTCCTTAGCAGGTCCTTGAGATATGAGCGAAACTGGTTCCTTTCGGGGTGCAACGATCGGTGCATGTGAAGAAACGATCGATGCTGTCGTCTCAGCTCGGGTTTCAACTACAGTCTCAGGTTTATCCGCTTCTTGGTCCATTCCAGCCGTCTCAGACTCAAATTTCTCTCCTTGGCATGGTCCCGCTTCAATCTGAACTATCCAAGTCAAGAGATCCATGTCAATCTCTGTTGAGTCAGGTGCATCGAAGCTTTCAAACTCAGGTAATTCAACATCAAATCCCTCTCTGTCTTCCACAAATTCCACAGCCTTAACTGCTAGACATGATCCATGATCCACCTGTGTCTCATCCTGAATGGGAATGTTGCTGGCATGAGCTTCTTGAGAATCCCTCCTTGGGGTAGAACTTGAAACTTGATCCATCTGTGTGTCCAGCTGCTTCATACGAGTGTTCAAGGATTCAAATTTCTCATTCAAATTAGTGTACAGGTTCTCTAGCTTCGAGCTGAAAGAAGCTGTGTTCTGCTGTTGCTTTTCAATTGATTGTTCTATCATCATCTCTAATTTGCTCCTTTGTGTAGGAGGTGCCAGATAGGAAGTATAATTATGGTCTCTTGATCCTTGAGCATGCCTAGAACCTTGTCTCTGCTGATGTCCCAATGTATGTCCATAAGAGTCGGCTCCAGCCATATAGTGTACCTCTGCAAATTTATCAGTTTTTGCCTCTGCTCGGAACTGCCTCTCCCTAAGTAAGATGTCGTGGATGTCATCTATCTTATTCTGCATCTCAGCTACTTGCCCAACCAATACATGGTAATCTGGTAAGATGGGATTTCCTTCCCCATCTATTTTCTGACCTTTTGCGTTGCATATGTGACCCTCTTGGTCTCGTAAAACGCCGTTTTCACCGCGAATCAAAATCACAGGCTCCATGGCGCGGAACCTATTGAACGTCTCAGATCTCAGCATCGCTGTTCTCGCCTTGTGTCGATCGATGCGAGGTGAGCAACGATCGATGCAGTGCGAATCCCTGCGAATCCAAAAATCAAAAACGTGAGTAAACAGGAAAATTAAAAAGAATGCTTAGTCTAAATCCTAATACTAAATCTATCGGTGAATTCAAAGAGTCCCCGGCAACGGCGCCAAAAACTTGATAGGTGTAGTTTTCCCTATTCTACTGCAAGTGCACAGTTAATGCAATCGTAGTATATAAGGTATCGAATCCCACGAGGACTCTCAGTCACACAATAGATTATTAGTAGTTCAGATTTAATTAAGCGAAGCAGATGTGAAAACAGTAAACGAACTAGCAAAGTAAATCAAGTGAGTTTGTAAGCAAGAAGGCGAAGCGTTAGGTTTCAGGAGTTCTCAGGAAATCAGGAACGCAAGCAATCAATCTATCTAGATCTAATCAATAACTATAAATGAAAGATGACATAAAATTTTGTTTGTCCCTGGTCGTAGGTTGTTAAAGTGGGACACTAACAACCGTTAAGACTAGTATGTGAGGTGACGTATGACTAAGTTTCATAGAGTCATTGATATGAGTATCAACGTCAATCACATAGATATATGTTGGTGAACATATGATCGGACATGACCCGCTAATGAGAACTCTACAGGATAGTTATATCAGTGTCATGAGAGGTTCTCATTACAACTATAGAGTATAGTCCTTAGACCTGAGTTCATCATGCTTTCTAGCATGTGAATTGATAGGTGTAGTTTTCCCTATTCTACTGCAAGTGCACAGTTAATGCAATCGTAGTATATAAGGTATTGAATCCCACGAGGACTCTCAGTCACACAATAGATTATTAGTAGTTCAGATTTAATTAAGCGAAGCAGATGTGAAAACAGTAAACGAACTAGCAAAGTAAATCAAGTGAGTTTGTAAGCAAGAAGGCGAAGCGTTAGGTTTCAGGAGTTCTCAGGAAATCAGGAACGCAAGCAATCAATCTATCTATATCTAATCAATAACTATTCTAGAACTCAAACACTGATATAGAATTAACCAAATTCCTTTGCGATAATCCTCTAAGTCTAAGTGCAGCAAACCAAACTTTCGTTTGTGAGAACTAACAGATTAAACTAGCATTAATTCCAAGTTTGATATGTTCACAATTAACCTGAACCAAACTTCCGTTTGCGAACAGTTTAATTGCTTATCTAGGTTCTTTCTAGTTAAATTAACCAACTTCCGCTGAATTAATCAACCTATCATCATAACTCTGATTAGCTACTTCAGATTAAGCATTAAGAACAACTTAGATAAAGAACTAGCAGATATGAATCTCTACAGATTAATTAAACTATAATTCTCTGAAATCCCTAATGAGAATCCTTCAACCTAACAGGTGATCTACTCAGACATATTCATCGAGGCAGAAAATATCATAAGTAGAAAACCAAATATCATTCAACAGAATAATCAACAGGGGTTCGAAATCAAGTCTCTTTCGAGAACAAGATCAGCCCCTAAGGCTTTCTGAAATAAAATAAAACTAAAGTAAAGCGTAGCCTAAACAATGGCTCAAAAACTCTATTTATAACCTAAAACACGTTTTGGGGCTTCTTTGTAAATATCAGGAACTTCTGGGCAGAATTGCAATGTCATCATTCTTCATCAAACCGTCGTTTGGCCCATCTCGCTGGTGCATCGATCGATGCTAGGCATGCAACGATCGACACCTTTCTCTGTTTCGGACAGTGAACTCTATCTCTCGGCCAAATACTCCAATTAGCTCCAGAAAGTGCCAAAATCACCAAATATGCTCCAAATGTGCTTGTACCTAATAAACACCTGAAAAGACTCTAAAACATAGTAAAAGACTCGATAAATAACACATATACCATGGTTAAAAGCCCTAAAATCCATGGTATATCATGAATTGGTACGCTTTGACCTTGTCAAACGTCGTTTCGTAACTGGCGGCTATAACGGCATTGCTTAGGTGTATCATGAAGTGTGTGTAGAAACAGGGATGGAACAATAAGGGATTTGTCCCTCCTATATAACAGGAGAAAAATATCTCAGGGCCCATCGAAGATTTGATACTGAGAAAATGCATGGCCGTGCTCAAACGAGGTGATTGTCAGTCGTTTTTTTTTATCAGTATAAATCAGGAGTTCGATGAACATGATGTTTGCTATAATAAGGATGACACAGTTTCTTGCCTTATGCCATATCGAGATATAGCGACGAAGGGATTATGGGAATAGATGATTCCAGTACAAGTGGGAGATTGTTGGGATTATGTCCTGGAATCATATTGTATTGACTTTGATTGATAGTTGTGTTGTCGAGATCGGACAATTCATGTGATACTAGGTAGTCATAATGTTTTGCTAGAAGCCGCTTATGACAAATGAGTTGTAACTCATTTCTAGTATTATGTGAACCTACAGGGTCACACACCTAAGCAAGCTGGATACACTTAGTATGGGATTGATCATTGGCATATGGTATGGTCAATATGTATTGGATACACATTGAAATCGAGTTTTAAGAGGTGTGTCGATCGACACCATTGGGTGTGTCGATCGACACAAGGCTGGTTACGAAACTGATGTTTCGGTTTGATGACTTAAACGAATTGGATTAATCCAATGATCGGTTTTAGTCATTCCAGGTCTATATAAAGGCTTATATGGACGACCTGGAACCCTAGCCGTTGCTGAGACTTTTTCTTGACAGAAAAACGCAGTCACCTCTAAAACACAGGATTCCCAGGAGATCCGATTCTCGGCACTAGCATCCCGGCGGATTCCAGCTTGTGTGCGTGTGGACTGCAGTAGAGGCGCAGCATCTGAGGCGCTAGAGATCTCGTTTATCTGACCACATTCCGCTGCAAATCTCCAGGTAAACACGAGATCATCGGTAAGGATTCAATTACTCAAACCCAGATCCTAGGCTTCAGGAACTTGTTAGGATTCAAACTGATGTTAGAATGGCATGAGTTCCTTCAGTGGTATAAGAGCCTTAGGGTTTAATCACTGAATCTGAAGCATGGAATTCGAATAATGATGTATTTGAATAGG
Organism: Orychophragmus violaceus; assembly: GCA_030180135.1. Lineage (NCBI taxonomy): Eukaryota > Viridiplantae > Streptophyta > Magnoliopsida > Brassicales > Brassicaceae > Orychophragmus > Orychophragmus violaceus. Next base: position 36,435,033 of record CM058229.1, read on the forward strand.
TTGATGCTTGTTGATTTTCGTTTTGATAAATATAATCTCGGATTTTGTTTGTATCGAAAACGATAAACCTGTGTTTTCGCACAATGTCGATCGACACAAGTTTGTGTCGGTCGACACACCGCGAAAACGATTATAAAATTTTAGGGTTTCGCACAGTGTCGATCGACACAAGTTTGTGTCGGTCGATGCACCGCGAATACGCTTATTAAATTTTGGGTATCGATCTTAGAGATCGCACTGTGTCGATCGACACACTGGATGCATCGATCGACACAGGCTGTGCGAAAGGATAGATCGGTTCAATTGGATTGAACCGGTTATCTCGCATGGTTAAATTTCCTGATACCCTACTGTGTCGATCGACACAGGTTAAGTGTCGGTCAACACAGACCTTGCGATTGGTTGATCGGTTCAATTGGATTGAACTGGTTATCATGCTTGGTTAAGGTAGATCAGATCGGTTTAAATTGGATGAATTGGTTCAATTGGATTGGACTTGTTATCTCAATTAGCATAAACCGATTTGATTGGATAAGTCGGTTCATTTGGATTGACCGGTTATCGGGTTTTGTTAAGGTTGGATGCGAACCGTAATCGTTTGGTTATTGAACCAAATGATTGAGAATCCGAACCAAATGACCTAACCCACTTTAGTTAGAACAATTAAAAACTCAATTAAAATTAAAATTAGAAGTTAAACATGTTCTAAACCCATAAGAATACATATTGGATGTGTATTAGATCAAATCTTAGTTTCAATGTGGTCAACTGTCAAGACTCATTTCGTTGTTGTGATCGTCTAGCCAAGAGCTTGGTGTCCACAATTACATGAGTAAGGCAGGTAGTAGTGTTGATGGTCTTGCAGTGCTTGACATCAACAATTACGTGACCTAAGAGATTGATTTACTAACCTTTTAAAGTTCCGTTTCCTCAACTAAATATCAAGTGACCTTGATGTCTTGACCAATCTTGTCTACTGTCAAGACTCGTTTCGTTGTTGGATAGTCTTGGAATCCTTGGTATCCACAATTACATGAGTAAGACAGGTGATCATTGATAGACTTGCAGTGCGACTGTCAATGATCACGAGACTGAAGAGATTAGTTAACTTGACTGGGCTATCAGAAGTTCTGGGCCCAGAGACGTCAGAGTGGATGAAACATGGATTGTCTTATCCGCGACCAAGAGTTGTACTGGGTACAATTAGCAATGATTTGCTTACCTGGATAACTAAACTTTGGGTGATGGCGAGTCGTCCACTCAGTAGCGACTCAGATGCTTCGCCTCTACCAGATACACACGCACACAAACCTGGAAAGCCGGGATGCTAGTGCCGGGACCAATGCCTCGCATGCAGTATATGATGCTGGGAATAAGCATTATATTGATGTGGTAGATGTGTGTGGTCTGATATTGGCTCTTATACCACTGAACCTGGTATAAAATTATGCCATTGAAGGAACTTATGCCATTCTAACATCAGTTTGAATCCTAACAAGTTCCTGAAGCCTAGGATCTGGGTTTGAGTAATTGAATCCTTACCGATGATCTCGTGTTTACCTGGAGATTTGCAGCGGAATGTGGGCAGATAAACGAGATCTCTAGCGCCTCAGATGCTGCGTCTCTACTGCAGTCCACACGCACACAAGCTGGAATCCGCCGGGATGCTAGTGCCGGGAATCGGATCTCCTGGGAATCCCGTGTTTTAGAGGTGGCTGCGTTTTTCTGTCAAGAAAAAGTCTCAGCAACGGATAGGGTTCTAAGTCATCCATATAAGCCTTTATATAGACCTGGAATGACTAAAACCGATCATTGGATTAATCCAATTCGTTTAAGTCATCAAACCGAAACATCAATTTCGTAACCAGCCTTGTGTCGATCGACACACCCAATGGTGTCGATCGACACATCCAATGGTGTCGATCGACACACCTCTTAAAACTCGATTTCAATGTGTATCCAATACACATTGACCAGACCATATGCCAATGATCAATCCCATACTAAGTGTATCCAGCTTGCTTAGGTGTGTGACCCTGTAGGTTCACATAATACTAGCAATGAGTTACAACTCATTTGTCATAACCGGCTTCTAGCAAAACATTATGACTACCTAGTATCACATGAATTGTCCGATCTCGACAATACAACTATCAATCAAAGTCAGTACAGTATGATTTCAGGACATAATCCCAACAATCTCCCACTTGTACTGGAATCATCTATTCCCATAATCCCTTCGTCGCTATATCTCGATATGGCATAAGGCAAGAAACTGTGTCATCCTTATTATAGCCAACATCATGTTCATCGAACTCCTGATTTATACTGATAAAAACAAACGACTGACAATCACCTCGTTTGAGAACGGCCATGCATTTTCTCAGTATCAAATCTTCGATGGGCCCTGAGATATTTTTCTCCTGTTATATAGGAGGGAAAAATCCCTTCTTGTTTCATCCCTGTTTCTACACACACTTCATGATACGCCTAAGCAATGCCGTTATAGCCGCCAGTTACGGAACGACGTTTGACAAGGTCAAAGCGTACCAATTCACATGCTAGTAAGCATGATGAACTCAGGTCTAAGGACTATACTCTATAGGTGTAATGAGAACCTCTCATGACACTGATATAACTATCCTGTAGAGTTCTCATTAGCGGGTCATGTCCGCTCATATGTTCACCAACATATATCTATGTGATTGATGTTGATACTCATATCAATGACTCTATGAAACTTAGTTATACGTCACCTCACATACTAGTCTTAACGGTTGTTAGTGTCCCACTTTAACAACCTACGACCAGGGACAAACATAATTTTATGTCATCTTTCATTTATAGGGTTTCATGATCAAGTCCTCAACTTGATGACCTATAAAATGAACATAAAATACTTTGGGACCATTATTTAATTATCCAATAATCAAATAATACTGATGTCAGTTTTTCATAAACATGACCATAGCATGTCTATGTGAACATCATAACTAACATAACTCCCACTAGAATCAAGACCACGTCTTCAGATATCTAGTACCTACAGCAATAGTATAAAACTCGTGCTTAGGTTGTGAGAGAGGCTGCGGTGTTCTTGCTTGGAACCATTCCAACAAACCATACCGCCATTCATTAATAAGCACTATTCTACGGTCCTCTGCTTGGAGCCCTTCCAACTGATAGCACCGTTACACAGACAAAGAGACATAACCAGGTGGGAACCGGGAGTCGTCTCTGTCCGTCTAACTACTTTTAACAGATTCGTCACTTCCTCAGTTGAACAAGAACCTATCCTTAGTATTCCTCAAACACTTGGGATATTTCTTACAACTGTCCAGTGACTTTTACCGGAATGTATTGGTATCTTCTCATCATGCTTTATGCGTAAGCTGTATCTAGACGAGCGCAAAATATGGCATTCATGATGGATTCTATTGCAGAAGCATACGGAATCATACTCATACATACTAGCTCAGCCAGTGTCCATGACACTGCATCTTGCTAATATTATTGCCATAAGACCTTTGGTGTGAAGCCATTCTTGGAATCATGTATATTGGAACTGTCCAATACCTTATCTACATAAGGATTCCGACACGATCCAATAAGCCTACCCAATCTATTTCAATAGATGCTTATTCCAAGAACTCACGCGGCTTCTCCCATGTCCATTGTTGAAATTGACTTCCGACCCAAGTCCTGATAAGACTTAAGCGACGGAACGTCGTTTATGAGAATAAGTATGTCATATACATACAATGTGAGAAATGCAACTACGCTCCCACTAGTCTACTTGTAAACGCACGGTTCCTATTCGTTCCTGATCAAGTCAAAACTTTTGACCGTTTTAACAGAACGTAGATTCCAACTCTAAGATGTTTGCTTCAACCCAGAAATGGATTGGTGAAGCTAACATGCATACCTAGCAAATTTTCAGAGTTGGGGATCACCATCGCTCTTTGAATCTCGCATGCTCATCACTTTTCAATGATCAACAGATCACGGCAATTGGTTACGAGAAATCACTCTCGGGTTAGTGACGGATCCATTGGGATCTGCGAAATTCAGGCTCCACAGGTGTAGGTCCTACAGCACATTGTAGATCCAACCGCTGCTCTCCCATAACAGGTTGAGCAGCCACCTTTGTTACTCGAATTTCTTCGAGCTGTACTTCTACTCCCACTGTTTTTCTTGGAAAGAAACTTTCTAGCTAGAAAAACAGAGTTCCGAACAACAAAACTTTGTTTTCGGATTGGTTGTAAAAGTAATAAGCCTCGGTTTCCTTAGGACAACCAGCGAAGTAGCACTTATCAGATTTGGGTTCAAGGTTCTCTGTTGTCAACTGCTTTGCATAAGCCTTGCAATCCCAATTAATCAGGAAAACATACTTGGAAAACTTCCAGTCCACATCCTGTTGGAACTTGGAGCCAATTCTACCGTATTCAGAATTCTCGTGAGTTCCCGATAGCCTAGGATCTAGGGTCTAGTTAATTGAATCATGATCTCACCTCGTGTGTACCTGGAGTTTTAGCAGCGGAAGTTTGTGGTAACACGAGATCTGCAGCGCCCCAATCGTTGCGCCTCTACTGTTCAGTCCACACGCACACAAGCTGGAATCCGCCGGGATGCTAGTACCGGTGCTCGGATCTCCCTGGGAACTTTAGTTTCTAGAGGTTCTCTGTTTTCTCTCTGAGAAAAACAGTCTGGGCGGCGCTCTGATCAGTTAGGTCGAATGTACAAAACGCGTTTATATATCGACCTAAAGTGAACCGAAACATCAGTCTCGGTTTCGCCTTTGTGTCGACCGACACACTTAGTGGTGTCGATCGACACACCTCCTGTATCGACCGACCCACCTAATGGTGTCGATCGATACATCTCATAGAAACTTATATTCGATGTGCATCCAATACACATCGATCAGATCATATGCCAATGATCAATCCCATATGGACTATGTCCAACTTGCTTAGGTGTGTGACCCTGTAGGTTCACACGATACTGGAAATGAGTTATAACTAATTTGTCATAAGTGGTTTCTAGCAAAACATTATGACTACCCAGTATCACATGAATTGTCCGATCTCGACAATACAACTATCTTTAGAGTGAGTACAATGTGATTTCAGGACATAATCCCAACAATCTCCCACTTGTACTGGAATCATCTATTCCTACAATCCCTTCGTCTCTATATCTCGATATGGCATAAGGCAAGAGACTGTGTCATCCTTATTATAGCCAACATCATGTTCATCGAATTACTGATCTATACTGATTAAAACAAACGACTGACAATCACCTCGTTTGAGCACGGCCATGCATTTTCTCAGTATAAAATCTTCGACGGGCCCTGAGATATTTATCTCCCGTTATCCAGGAGGGACAAATCCCATCTTGTTCCATCCCTTTTTCTACACATACTTCATGATACGCCTAAGCAATGCCTTTATAGCCGCCATTTACGGATCGACGTTTGACAAGGTTAAAACGCACCAATTCATATGCTAGAAAGCATGATGAACTCAGGTCAAAGGACTATACTCTATAGTCGTAATGAGAACCTCCCATGACACTCATATAACTATCCTGTGGAGTTCTCATTAATGGGTCATGTCCAATCATATGTTCACCAACATATATCTATGTGACTGACTGTGATAATCATATCATTGACTCCATGAAACTTAGTCCAACAACCACCTCACATACTAGTCTCGCACGGTTATTGGTGCCCCACTTCAACAACCTCGACTAGGGTCCATCATAATTTATGTCATCTCTTACTTATAGAGTTTCATGATCAAGTCCTCAACTTGATGACCTATACGATGATCATAAAATACTTTGGACTATTATTTAATTATCCAATAATCAAATAATACTGATGTCAGTTTAACTTACAGAAACACTACCAAAGCATGTATATGTAAAGTTTACAACATAACTAAAATAACTCCCACTAGAATCAAGATCATCTCTTTAGATATCTTAAACCTACAGCAACAGAATAAATTTCGTGCTTAGGTTGTGGGAGAGCCTGCGGTGTCATTGCTTGAAACAATTTCAACAAACCACACCGCCATTCGGATAAAAGCACTATTCTACGGTCCACTGCTTGGAGCCTTTCCAACAGTCAGTACCACTATTCAGACAAAGAGACATAACCAGGTGGGAACCGGGATTCGTCTTTGTCCGTCTAACTACTTTCAACTGGTTCGTCACTTCCTCAGTTCACCACGAAACTATCCTTAGAGTTCTTTAAACGCTTGGGATATTTCTGGCAACTGATCAGTGACTCTTACCGGAATATTTTGGTATTTTCTCGTCATGCTTTATGCGTAAGATGCATCTAGACGAGCGCAAAATATGGCATTCATGACGGATTCTATTGCAGAAGCATTAGAACTCACACTCATTAATATTAGCTCAGACAGTGTTCAGAACCACTTCTTTTTACTAATATTGTTGCCATAAGACCTTTGGTATGAAGCCATTCTTGGAATCAAGCGTATTAGATCTGTCCAATACCTTATCAATATAAGGATTTTGACACGATCCAATTAGCTACTCTGATCCATTCCAATGGATCCTTATTCCAAGAATTCACGCGGCTACTCCCATGTCTATCGTTTAAATTTGACTTCCGACCTAAATCTTGACAAGACTTTAGCATCGGAACGTTGTTTATGAGATTCATGTATGTTATCTACATATTGTGTGAGAATTGCCATTACGCTCCCACTAGTCTTCTTGTAAACGCATGGTTTCATTTCTTTCTGATCAAGTCAAAACTTTTGACTACTTTATCAGAATGTTGATTTCAACTCCAAGATGTTTGCTTCAATCCAGAAATGGATCGGTGAAGCTAACATGCATACCCAGTCAATTATTCGGAGTTGGGGCTCACCATCGCTTCTTTGAATTTCGCATGTTCGTCACTTTTCAATGATCAACAGATCACGACAATTAGCTACGAGAAATCACTCTCGAGTTAGTGACGGATCCTTTCGGATCTGCGAATTTCAGGCTTCACGGGTGTAGATCCTACAACACTTTGCAGATCTCACCGCTTCTCTCCCTCAACAGGTTGAGCAGCCTCCTGTGTTTATCGAATTTCTTCGATGTGTACTTTCACTCCCACTGTTCCTTTTGAAAGTATGATCTTTCTTAAAAGACACAGTTCTGGGCAATAAAAGTACTAAGCCTTGGTTTCCTTAGGACAACCAGCGATGTGGAACTCATCATATGTGGGTTCAAGTTTGTTTGTTGACTAATGTCTCACACAAACCTTGCAATCCCAATTAATCAGATAAACAAACTTGGAAATCACCCAGTCCACATCCAATGTGGTGTTTTTCACTGATTCTGATAGAAACACTTTTCTGCGCAAATACAGACATTTTGGAACGTATTCTTAAATCGTTCATGGACGATTCCTGTGACTCATCATTAATCGGAGCATATCCAATAAGATCCGATTCATTCTGTTAGATGATCACCCAATTGTTGACTCTAAGTATTTTCCTCCACGATCCAATCGAGGATCTCAATACTTCTGTCAAATCGGTTCTACACTTCATCATGGAACTCCTCAAGGGATTCCTGCTCGTGTCTCATCAAATGAACACAGCAATACTTATTGATGCCATCAATAAGGTAATGAAGTACAGAAGATTTCCTCTGGCATTAATGCTCGTTTGGGCCGCATACATCAGTATGTGTAAGGCCCAATAAGCTTCTGGCCCATTTCCTTTAGCTCTGCTAAAAGGGCCTTAGTTATTTTGGTCTAGTGAACAGAATTCATATCTCAAATGATTAACAATCGAATGAGTCCAAAACTATGGAACCTTTGAATTCGCTTCACTCTATGTGGTTAAACGACTATGCCAAGGAAAAGTCGAGTTCAAGTCATTAGACTTAAACCGTTTGGTATTTATGTTATATTCTAACTCTTGTTGGTTTGAGATATAAAACCCATTCCAAACGGGGTGCTACCATTAAATATTTCATTAAGATCAAAAGGACAAAACTTGTCTTTTATCAAAATGAAAAACATCCAAATTCTCAAAAGAAAATGAAAGACATTTTGCGTATAGCAAGTACATGGTGGCAATTACTTAATTTCAAAAAGCAAGTAGGAAAGGCTCCTACAAGTGGAGAATCTCTACGGCTCATGCAGCAACCATTGCTTCATACCAGACACGCAGTTCCACTTGTCCTTTCTTCAACGTTCTACTATCGCTTAGGTCCTGCATATTTCAAAATTATCAGTACCATAACAAGTATCCAATACTTATGTAGAACTTGAATTAATAACACAATACCTGAAGAAGAAGTACCGTACATCTTCTCCATCTCTTGTGAATCTTCCAAGAATTTAATGCAATCTCTCTTCCAATGCCCTGACTCGTTACAGTAGAAGCACTTACTAACACCAGATGGGCTTGACTTGGGCTTATAAGATGACACAGGCTTATCCTGATTCCAAATCTGGATGGCCTTGCCTTCACCCTTGTCTATACAAGATTTCTCAAATCTTTTACCCCTTTTGATGTTTTGCTCTGCTGTCTTGAGCATGTCATGCAGCTCAGTCAACGTCTTCGTCAAGCCTTTCTTGATATAGTTCTTAATGAACTTATCATAGCTTGACGGCAGTGACTGCAGAATGATGTCAGTAGCCAACTCTAAGCTGACAGGACATTCCAGTTTCCCCAGGTTATCAACGTAACCCATCAGTTTAATGACATGAGGACTTACTGGAGTATCCTCTGGTAGTTTGCACTCAGTGAGAGACTTCACCATCTGGAATCTCTCCACTCCTGCCAGATCCTGAAACTTCAGTTTCAGGCTGGTGATCATCTCTATTGGCGACTCCATGTTCTCATACTGACTCTTCAAGTCTGAGTTCATGGTAGCCAACATCAGACCACGCACATCTACCACATCAGTATAATGCTTATCCCAAGCATTATACACTGCATGCGAGCGATTGGTCCCAAGCCTTTCTGGAAGAGCCTTTTCAAGGACATAGTCCTTGCTCTCCTGCTTGAGAATGAATCTCAGATTCCGATACCAATCCAGGAAGTTGGATCCATTTAACTTGTCCTTCTCAAGGACGGATCGCAACGAGAAAGTAGTCATAGACATAAGCTGAAATCCAAGAAAACAGAGATTTAGTTATGTATATGATGAGAATTCTTATCAAAATAAGAAAAACTCGCATTATATTCAAACAATGTTTCCTCTATGAATATAATGATCCAAGACCCATACATTATTAAAACCTGAGTGGACGACTCGCCATCACCCAGAGTTTAGCCATCTAGGTAAGCAAACCATTGCTAATTGTACTCAGTACAACTCTTGGTTGTAGATAAGACAATCCATGTCTCATTTACTCTGATGTCTCTGGGCCCAGAACTTCTGATAGTCCAGTCAAGTAAACCAATCTCTTCTGCCTTGTGATCATTGACAGTCGCACTGCAAGTCTATCAATGATCACCTGCCTTACTCATGTAGCAGTGGATACCAAGGACTCCAAGACTATCCAACATACGAAACAAGTCTTGACAGTGACAAGATTGGGCAAGACATCAAGGTTACTTGATATTTAGTTGAGGAAACTAAACCCATAAGTTTAGCAAATCAATCTCTTGGGTCATGTAATTGTTGATGTTAAGAACTGCAAATCCATCAACATTACTACCTGCCTTACTCACGTAATTGTGGACACCAAGCTCTTGGCCAGAACATCACACAACGAAACGAGTCTTGACAGTTGACCATATTGAAGCTAATCTTCGATCAATGTTTGAGTCTAGTTTGGTTTCTGCAAATTCAAGGTTTAACAACCATAATTTCGAATAATGTGTCGATCGACGCAGACAATGTCTGTCGATCGACACTACCAAACAAAACCGGACTTCAATAACCAGTTAATTCAATTAACCCGGTTCATCGAACCGGTCATGTCGATCGACACAACCAATGTGTGACGGTCGACATAGACCTAAACCGAAGATCGTTTTGATAACCGGTCCAATCCAATTGAACCGACTTGTCTGATCAAACTGATCTTAACCAATCGGTTTATTCTAACTGGGATAATCAGTTCAATCCAATTGAACCAATTTAAACCGTTTTAATCAGTTTCAACTGATTGCGATAACCAGTCCAATTCTATTGAACCGTGTTATCCAATCAAACTGATTTAACCCACCGGTTCATGCTAATTTAGATAATCAGTTCAATCCAATTGAACCAATTCATCCAATATAAACCGATCAATTCGGACTTAACCAAGCATGATAACCGGTCCAATCTAATTGAACCGATTAACCATTCGCTCTGTCTGTGTCGACCGACACCAACCTGTGTCGATCGATACGTGGCCGAATTTGTTCTGTGTCGACCGATACACAACCTGTGTCGATCGACACAGAAGGCTTTCGGTTTTTCTTCGCGAAAAACCCTAGCCGCCAAATCTGTCGATTTCGCCACCTTGTGTCGACCGACACACCTCATGTGTCGATCGACACAGTGCGAAAACACAGATTTGCAGATCGATCAAATCGATCTCACCTGTTCTAATTCAAACAACCTAGTTTGCGAATCTAAATCATCAAATTCGATTAACAGGTGTGATTCAATGATAAAACCCTAAGGCTCTGATACCACTGTTGGAACTTGGAGCCAATTCTACCGTATTCAGAATTCTCGTGAGTTCCCGATAGCCTAGGATCTAGGGTCTAGTTAATTGAATCATGATCTCACCTCGTGTGTACCTGGAGTTTTAGCAGCGGAAGTTTGTGGTAACACGAGATCTGCAGCGCCCCAATCGTTGCGCCTCTACTGTTCAGTCCACACGCACACAAGCTGGAATCCGCCGGGATGCTAGTACCGGTGCTCGGATCTCCCTGGGAACTTTAGTTTCTAGAGGTTCTCTGTTTTCTCTCTGAGAAAAACAGTCTGGGCGGCGCTCTGATCAGTTAGGTCGAATGTACAAAACGCGTTTATATATCGACCTAAAGTGAACCGAAACATCAGTCTCGGTTTCGCCTTTGTGTCGACCGACACACTTAGTGGTGTCGATCGACACACCTCCTGTATCGACCGACCCACCTAATGGTGTCGATCGATACATCTCATAGAAACTTATATTCGATGTGCATCCAATACACATCGATCAGATCATATGCCAATGATCAATCCCATATGGACTATGTCCAACTTGCTTAGGTGTGTGACCCTGTAGGTTCACACGATACTGGAAATGAGTTATAACTAATTTGTCATAAGTGGTTTCTAGCAAAACATTATGACTACCCAGTATCACATGAATTGTCCGATCTCGACAATACAACTATCTTTAGAGTGAGTACAATGTGATTTCAGGACATAATCCCAACACATCCAATGTGGTGTCTTTCAACTGATTCTGATAGAAACCTATTTGGCGTAAATACATACATTTCTAGAGCGTATTTCTAAAAGGATAATGGAAGATTCGTGTGACTCATCATTAATCGGAGAAAATCCAATAAGGTTCGATTCATTCTCTCGGAAATTCCATTCAGGTTTTCCAGGAGAAATGAGCTGTGAGACGACTTCATACTCAATTAGATGATCACTCAATTCTTGACTCAAGTACTTTCTTCCGCGATCTGATCGAGGATCTTTAATACTTTTGTCATATCGGTTCTATACTTCATTCTGGAACTCCTTTGCCATTTCAAAAGATTCCGACTCGTGTCTCATCAAATGAACACAGCCATACTTACTGAAGTCATCAATAAAGGTAATGAAGTACTGAAGATTTCCTCTGGCACTAATGCTCATCGGGCCACATACATCAGTATGTGTAAGGCCCAATAAGCCTCTGGCCCTTTTCTTTAGCTCTGCTAAAGAAGCCTTAGTCATTTGGCCCAATGAGCAGAATTCATATCTCATATGATTTATAATCAAATGAGCCCATAAAGCCCACAACTATGGAACTTCTGAATCCGCTCCACTCTATGTGGTTGAAACGACTATGCCAAAGAAAAATCGAGTTCGAGTCATCAGACATAAACCGTTTGGTATTTATGTTATATACTGGCGAACATTGGTTTAACATATAAAACCCATTTTTCAAAAGGGGTGCTACCATATAATATTTCATTAAGATCAAAAGAGCAAAACTTGTCTTTTATCAGAATGAAAAACATCCAAATTCTTACAAGAAAATGAAGGACATCTCTGCATAAAGCAGGTACATAGTAGCAATTACTTAATTCAAAACCAAGCTTGAAAGGCTCCTACAAGTGGAGAATCTCTACGGCTCATGCATCAACCATTGCTCCATACCAGACACGCAGTTCCACTTGTCCTTTCTTCAACGTTCTACTGTTGTTTAGGCCCTGCATATTTCAAAAATATCAGTACCACAACTAGTATCCAATACATACGTAGAACTTGAAGTAATAACACAATACCTGAAGAAGAAGTACCGTACATCTCCTTCATCTCTTGTGAATCTTCCAAGAATTTAATGCAATCTCTCTTCCAATGCCCAAACTCATCACAGTAGCAGCACTTACCAACATCATATGGGCCAGACTTGGGCTTATAAGATGACACAGGCTTATCCTGATTCCAAATCTGGATGGCCCTGCCTCTACCTTTGTCTACAACAGATTTCTCAAATCTTTTACCCTTTATGATGTTTTGTTCAGCTGTCTTGAGCATGCCATGCAGCTCAGTCAACGTCTTCGTCAAGCCATTCTTGATATAGCTCTTGACAAACTTATCATAACTTGACGGCAGTGACTGCAGAATGATCTCAGTAGCCAACTCAAGGCTAACAGGACAATCCAGTTTCTCCAGGTTATCAATGTAACCCATCATTTGAATGACATGAGGACTCACTGGAGCATCCTCTGGTAGCTTGCACCCAATGAGAGACTCAGCCGTCTGGTATCTCTCAACTCGTGCTTGATCCTGAAACTTCAGTTTCAGGCTGGTGATCATCTCTATTGGCGACTCCATGTTCTCGTATTGACTCTTTAAGTTCGAGTTCATGGTAGCCAACATCAGACCACATACATCTACCATATCAATATAATGCTTATTCCAAGCATCATATACTGCATGTGAGGCATTAGTCCAAAGCCTCTCGGGGAGAGCTTTCTCAAGGACATAGTCCTTACTCTCTTGCTTGAGAATAAATCTCAAGTTCCGATAAATCTTCAGTGGTATCAGAGCTATAGGGTTTAATCATTGAATCTGAAGCATGGAATTCGAATAATGATGTATTTGAATAGGTTGATGCTTGTTGATTTTCGTTTTGATAAATATAATCTCGGATTTTGTTTGTATCGAAAACGATGAACCAGTGTTTTCGCACAGTGTCGATCGACACAAATTTGTGTCGGTCGACGCACCGCGAAAACGATTATAAAATTTTAGGGTTTTCGCACAGTGTCGATCGACACAAGCTTGTGTCGGTCGATGCACCGCGAATACGCTTATTAAAATTTGGGTATCGATCTTAGAGATCGCACTGTGTCGATCGACACACTGGGTGCATCGATCGACACAGGCTGTGCGAAAGGATAGATCGGTTCAAATGGATTGAATCGGTTATCTTGCATGATTAAAATTTCCTAATACCCTACTGTGTCGATCGACACAGGTTAAGTGTCGGTCAACACAGGCCTTGCGATTGGTTGATCGGTTCAAATTGGATTGAACTGGTTATCATGCTTTGTTAAGGTAGATCAGATCGGTTTAAATTGGATGAATTGGTTCAATTGGATTGGACTGGTTATCTCAATTAGTATAAACCGATTTGATTGGATAAGATCAGTTTGATTGGATAAGTCGGTTCAATTGGATTAGACCGGTTATCGCGATTAGTTAAAACTGATTGAATCGTTTCAATTGGATTGACCGGTTATCGTGTTTTTTTTTGTTAAGGTTGGATGCGAACCGTAATCGTTTGGTAATTGAACCAAATGATTGAAAAACCGAACCCAATCGATCTAACCCACTTATTAGAACAATTAAAACTCAATTAAAATTAGAAGTTAAACATGTTCTAAACCTATCGAATACACATTGGATGTGTATTAGATCAAAGCTTAGTTTTCAATATGGTTAAATGTCAAGACTCATTTCGTTGTTGTGATACTCTTGCCAAGAGCTAGGTGTCCACAATTACATGAGTAAGGCAGGTAGTTGTGTTGATGGTCTTGCAGTGCTTGACATCAACAATTACATGACCTAAGAGATTGATTTACTAACCTTTTAAAAGTTCCGTTTCCTCAACTAAATATCAAATGACCTTGATGTCTTGCCCAATCTTGTCTACTGTCAAGACTCGTTTCATTGTTAGATATTCTTGGAGTCCTTGGTATCTACAATTACATGAGTAAGGCAGGTGATCATTGATGGACTTGCAGTGCGACTGTCAATGATCACAAGACTGAAGAGATTGGTTTACTTGACTGGGCTATCAGAAGTTCTGGGCCCAGAGACATCAGAGTGGATAAGACATGGATTGTCTTATTTGCGACCAAGAGTTGTATTGGGTACAATTAGCAATGATTTGCTTACCTAGATAACTGAAGTTTGGGTGACGGCGAGTCGTCCACTCAGATTTTGGTGAAGTATGGGTCTTGTATCATTATATTCATAGAGGAAACATAGTTTGAATATAATGCGAGTTTTCTTATTAGATAAGATTTCTCATTTCCTGAACTTCATAACTAAAACTTTTCTTTTCTTAGTTTTCAGCCTATGTCTAAAACTACTTTCTCGTTGCGATCCGTCCTTGAGAAGGACAAGTTAAATGGATCAAATTTCCTGGATTGGTATCGGAACTTGAGATTTATTCTCAAGCAAGAGAGTAAGGACTATGTCCTTGAGAAAGCTCTCCCCGAGAGGCTTGGGACCAATGCCTCACATGCAGTATATGATGCTTGGAATAAGCATTATATTGATATGGTAGATGTATGTGGTCTGATGTTGGCTACCATGAACTCGAACTTAAAGAGTCAATACGAGAACATGGAGTCGCCAATAGAGATGATCACCAGCCTGAAACTGAAGTTTCAGGATCAAGCACGAGTTGAGAGATACCAGATGGTTACGTCTCTCATTGGGTGCAAGCTACCAGAGGATGCTCCAGTGAGTCCCCATGTCATTAAAATGATGGGTTACATTGATAACCTGGGGAAACTGGATTGTCCTGTTAGCCTTGAGTTGGCTACTGAGATCATTCTGCAGTCACTGCCGTCAAGTTATGATAAGTTTGTCAAGAGCTATATCAAGAATGGCTTGACGAAGACGTTGACTGAGCTGCATGGCATGCTCAAGACAGCTGAACAAAACATCATAAAGGGTAAAAGATTTGAGAAATCTGTTGTAGACAAGGGTAGAGGCAGGGCCATCCAGATTTGGAATCAGGATAAGCATGTGTCATCTTATAAGCCCAAGTCTGGCCCATATGATGTTGGTAAGTGCTGCTACTGTGATGAGTTTGGGCATTGGAAGAGAGATTGCATTAAATTCTTGGAAGATTCACAAGAGATGAAGGAGATGTACGGTACTTCTTCTTCAGGTATTGTGTTATTACTTCAAGTTCTACGTATGTATTGGATACTAGTTGTGGTACTGATATTTTTGAAATATGCAGGGCCTAAACAACAGTAGAACGTTGAAGAAAGGACAAGTGGAACTGCGTGTCTGGTATGGAGCAATGGTTGATGCATGAGCCGTAGAGATTCTCCACTTGTAGGAGCCTTTCAAGCTTGGTTTTGAATTAAGTAATTGCTACTATGTACCGCTGCAATATTCTAACACAATGCCAGGTCGTCCATATTCTCACACAATGCCAATGCCTCACTTGTAACGCCCTGTCCGCCCCTACCGGTGAGTCACCCATCCCTCTTCCGGGCTCGTGGGCCCCACCCCTGTCCGACGGTCGGTGCGTTATTTTTGGTAGGCCCAACCGATTAATTTACTGACCCTACAATCACCCCATGACCTTTTCCCATGTGTTTTGTCCTCACACACATGCTACCACGAATCACTTCCCAGAAGATCACCCATCCTGGGACTACTCCAGCCCAAGCACGCTTAACTCTGGAGTTCTTTCAGGCAAGCGACCGCAAAAGGTAAGTGCACTTGGTGACATAGGTAGCCAAATCAATTCATTTAAGCCTCTCCGCATATACCACAAACCGGGATGTTACAATTCACCCACTCTCACAGAGCGCAACGCCCTCGTTGCGCACCAGGATCGTTATCCTTGATGGTGTGAGCCCTCACTGACTTCACACGCATCCTCGGATTCGGCTCTGATATCTAGGGAGAGATCCATATTGCCTCTTAACAAAATCAGCAGTCTGTGCAACTTGAACATCCAATTTCTTCACATGAGTGCTTAAGGCATCTATCTTCCCATTCAGATCCATGTACAGAGCGTCTATCTTTCCATTGAAGTCTATTGTACTCTTTTTATGTCCTTCCATAAGCTTCTCCAACAATCCCATCATCTCATCACTCTGCTCATTTTGAGGAGGAGCAGGTTGATATGATGAGGATCCATAGTTCCTAGTGAAGCTGCTAGTGTTGTTTCCAAGGCTGCTAGTACTTTGATAAGGCTTCTCTTTCCCATTCCATTGTAGCCACCACTACCTTGCTTATTTCCAAATATGTTCCCCTGAAAACCAGTCCCACCAACATAGTTCACATCTTCTTCTTCGCAGCCTTCATCATCCTCAAAAACTTCAACATCCTAAGCAAAGTGAACATTCTTCTTCCCAATTAAAAGACTATGAACAGAGTCAATCTTGTTTTTCATCTCAGCTATCTGCGAGCTATCAGCTTTGCCACCAGACTTCTTCCTCTCCATGTCAGCATTCTTGACACTATTACTGGTAACCAAGTTCTCGATCAGTTCCTTTGCTTCCTCAGGAGATTTAGTGTTGAAGTTTCCAGTACTTGCAGCATCTAGAGCCATCTGATACCACAAATAAACTCCTCTGTAGAAAATGCCCAACAGCTGAACCTCAGAGAAACCATGATGAGGGCAATCTCTCTGGTACATCCTGAAACTCACCCAAGCTGCTTTCAGAGGCTCTGTAGATCCTATCTTGAAAATCAAGATATCTTGTCTAAGCTGATCGGATCTAGCATCATCATAGAAATGTCGTTGAAACTTCTTCTTCACTTCATCCCAAGTAGTCAGAGTCCCAGGTGGAATCTGCTTCAGCCAATTAGCAGCTTCTATCAACATCTTGTTCATGATCTCCTTGCATTTGTCTAGCTGCCTCTCGTACTTAGACATCCTGGGGTTCTTAGGAAAAGGAACCTTAGGGTTGTATACCCTCTCATCAGCCTTCTTAAGCTTCTCTGCGTCTGCTTTCTCCTGATTCGCTTTGCGTTGATCGACATCAGAGGTCCGTCGATCGATGCTAGGAAATTGTGTAATGACCTCTGCGTCTAGCTTCGCCTTAGTCTCCTCGTTACGATCTCCGTCGATCGATGTTGAGGTGCATCGGTCGTCGCAGTGCAAAACTCACGGATCTCTTCTTCCATCTCCTCAATATCAACGATTTCCTCCAAACTTCGCTGCTTTTTCTGAGCAGGGACGACCTCTCTACCACTTCTCAACGCGATTGCATTACACTGATACTTAGGATTAGCATCAGTTCGTCCCGGGAGAGATCCATATTGCCTCTTAACAGACCCAGCAGTCTGTGCAACTTGAACATCCAATTTCTTCACATGAGTGCTTAAGGCATCTATCTTCCCATTCAGATCCATGTACAGAGCGTCTATCTTTCCATTGAAGTCTATTGTACTCTTTTTATGTCCTTCCATAAGCTTCTCCAACAATCCCATCATCTCATCACTCTGCTCATTTTGAGGAGGAGCAGGTTGATATGATGAGGATCCATAGTTCCTAGTGAAGCTGCTAGTGTTGTTTCCAAGGCTGCTAGTACTTTGATAAGGCTTCTCTGTCCCATTCCATTGTAGTCACCACTACCTTGCTGATTTCCAAATCTGTTCCCCTGAAAACCAGCCCCACCAACATAGTTCACATCTTCTTCTCCGCAGCCTTCATCATCCTCAAACACTTCAACATCCTGAGCAAAGTGAACATTCTTCTTCCCAATTAAAAGACTATGAACAGAGTCAATATTGTTCTTCATCTCAGCTATATGCGAGCTATCAGCTTTGCCACTAGACTTCTTCCTCTCCATGTCAGCATTATTGACACTATTACTAGTAGCCAAGTTCTCTATCAGCTCCTTTGCTTCCTCAGGAGATTTAGTGTTGAAGTTCCCACTACTTGCAGCATCTAGAGCCATCTGATACCACAAATCAACTCCTCTAAAGAAAATGCCCAGCAGCTCAACCTCAAAGAAACCATGACGAGGGCAATCTCTCTGGTACATCCTGAATCTCACCCAAGCTGCTTTCAGAGGCACTGTAGATCCTTGATTGAAAAATAAGAGATCTTGTCTAATCTGATCGGATCTAGCATCATCATAGAAATGTCGCAGAAACTTCTTCTTCACTTCATCCCAAGTTGTCAGAGTCCCAGGTGGAATCTGCTTCAGCCAATTAGCAGCTTCTCCACCAAGAGAGTGATGAAAAAGCTTGCATTGTAAGTAGTCATAAATCACTCAATTTTACTTCATCCCAGTGACTAAAGACTCAAAGTCCTCTATGTGATCCAAAGGCTGCTCATATGGGAGTCCACAGAAGAGGTGTTATCCCACAAGCGTATAGTAAGAAGTCTTCAGCTCAAAGTCATTCCACGAAAAAACAGGAGGTACAATCGCAGACCTATTAGCATAGAACTCATCAGGCCTATGTAATCAGCTATTGTCCTCCTAGCAGGAGGCTCTGGTGCTCTAGATGGCGCTTCTGGTGGTGGAATTCCTTGTCCACCTTCTCCTTCACCTTCACCTTGAGCTTCTTCATCAGGCTGAATAATCTGCCTCTGAAGATCAGGGATGAAATTCCCTTCAACATCAACCCTCTGCCCTGAGCATTATAAGGATTGTTCTGCAAATCCCTCAGAACACCTATAATATCTCGATCAAAATCAAAGGTGCAACATTCACGTTAGCCATCTTAACTGGTCTCTGAGCCTTCCTGTTCGTTCTTTCTAACCTTGCAAGTTCCTCAAGTCTGGGATTCACGAGTTCCTTGTCCGGATTACTTTTGGTCACGCGATTATGCATAAACTGTCGGTAATCATCAAGTGTCGATCGATGCACAGGTCCGCAACGATCGATTCAGTTCGAGTTCGCGTTGTGTCGATCGATTCAAAGAAGCGTGAATCGATGCAAAGCATCTTTTCTCAAGCCTGAAACACGCAAAGCAAAAGAAAAACAGAAAATTAGTAACCAAAAACAAAAACGAAAAACCTAGTCTAAACTCTAAATTCAAATCTATCGAAGACTCAAAAGAGTCCCCGGAAACGGCGCCAAAAACTTGATATGCTCAGCGTTTAATTCCCTAAGTTACACTGCAAGTGCACAGGCAAACGTAGTATCTAGGGGTCAAACCACAGAGACTCAAGAAATCTTACGATAGATTATAGAATGTCAAGTTAAGCTAGGTGATGCAAATCAGAAATATTAAACTAAAAGATGTAACTAAATCAAAAAGCAAGTTGGTTTGTTTTATCAATATACTAAAAGCGCTAAGTTTAGGGAGTTCTTAGGAAATCAAGACAAGCAGATCAATTATCAGTCAAGACCAAATTAAGCACGGTACTAGAACTCAAACACAGATGTAGAACTAACCAACTTTCATTGCGAGAATTCACTAAGTTTAAACCCTAGAAACCAAAATTTCTTTGCAATTCCTAACAGATTAAACTAGCTTTAAGTGCAGGTTTGATTTGTTCACAATTCAGTTAAACCAAATTTCTTTGCAGATATTTAAATTGCTCAACCTAAATAGATCAGATTATAAATCACACTTTCGTGTCAATTTATAAATTCTAAGTCTAGAGTCTAAGTGATCAGATTAGAAACTAGTATTAAGCACAATTCAGGTTGAAGAACTAATCAAGTTATGAATCCTAACTGATTGATTAAATCTAGCAAGTCCTGAAATCCCTAATGAGAATCCAAAAACCTAACTATGCTACTCAGACATGATCAATGAAACACAAATCATAATATGAATAGATTGCACAAAATAAAAGAGTAGAGAACAAAGAGGTTCGAAATCTTCTCCAAAAGCAGTACAAGGAATGATCAGCGTTAAACTCTATACTCTCTCTAGCTAAAAGTATGAATGTGTAATCAAAACAAAACACCAAAAACCTAATTATAAAGTGCTAATCACGACTTGGGTCTTTTCTGTAAATACTGGAACTTCTGGGCAAAAAGTGCAAATATTCAAATGTTTCATTAATGTGCTGGTGCGGGTCTACATTGATCGACGCCAAGGGGGCATCGATCGACGCACTGGTCTTTCCAAGATAGTCATTTCTGCTCCTTACGGCTTTAGCTCCAGATCTTGCCCAAAATACTCCAATATCTTCCAAAATTCTCCAAACGTGCATGTACCTAATAAACACCTAAAAAGACTCGAAAGACACTACAAAAGACTCGAATATGTACCTCTATCATGGCTTAAACAGGTAAAAACCATGATATATCATTCATACCAAGGGGGTACGTGGGTCTGATGTATGGACTTAGTGGTGTTAGCCGTATGTTGTAGCTTCTTTTCTCGAGATGGTTGGCCGTCCCGATATATGAATTAACTACCTTGTATGCCTTAGACAAATTTATTGTCTTCAATCTTTGGAGCTTATTGTTTGGACGTTTTTGAATCCGCTGCAGCATTTTGCCGTTTTTTTAGATTTCGCGTTTGAGCGAAGCATTCTTAAATGTATCGGAGGATTCGTGACGGTTGTCCGAATCATTTAGTTATGCTTACTTGGAGTTTTCGAAAATGTTCGGGAACTTTTCTCGAGAAACAAGGTGGGATTAGCTTGGAAAATTCGAGATGGCTGATTCATAAGATCCGAGCAGGTTAGCTCAGGATTTTCGAGCTGGTCAGGTCCGGAATCCCGAGCACCATCTCGGAATTTCTGAGCTGGTCTGCTCAGGATTTCCGAGCACCATCTCGGCATTTCTGAGCTGGTCAGCTCGGATTTTCCGAACTGGTTAGCTCGGAACAGAGCTGGACTGCTCGAATTTCTGGATATGTTGGGTCCGTGGGAGAGCGAACAGTCGTGTTATCTTTGTATTGATTAGTTTTTGGCTCCACTTTCGGACCTATGATGATTAAGAGCAGTGTGCTTTGGAGCGCCTGACTAGGTTTCAGAATTAAGTTCGAAGGTTGGCGAGACTTACTCTTCTTACGAACTTGTGATGATTGAGACCAGTGTGCTCAGAAGCGTCTTACTAGGTTTCGAAATTAAGTCCGAAGATTAGCGAGACGTACTCTTCTTGCGGACTTGTAATGATTTAGACCAGTGTGCGCGGAAGCGTCTTATTGGGTTTCAAAATTAAGTCTGAAGATTAACGAGACATACTCTTCTTGCGGGCTTGTAATGATTTAGACCAGTGTGCTCAGAGGCGTTTTACTAGGTTTCGAAATTAAGTCCGAAGATTAGCAAGACGTACTCTTCTTGCGGACTTGTAATGATTTAGATTATTGTGCTCAGAAGCGTTTTACTGGGTTTCGAAATTAAGTCTGAAGATTAGCGAGACGTACTCTTCTTGCGGACTTGTAATGATTTAGACCAGTGTGCTCGGAAGCGTTTTACTGGGTTTCGAAATTAAGTCCGAAGATTAGCGAGATGTACTCTTTTTCGGACTTGTAATGATTTAGACCAGTGTGCTTGGAGGCATTTTACTAGGTTTCTAAATTAAGTCTGAAGATTAGCGAGAAGTACTCTTCTTGCGGACTTGTAATGATTTAGACAATGTGCTCGGAAGCGTTTTACTGGGTTTCGAAATTAAGTCCAAAGATAAACGAGACGTACTCTTCTTGCGGACTTGTAATGATTTAGATCAGTGTGCTCAGAAGCGTTTTACTAGGTTTCGAAATTAAGTCCGAAGATTAGCGAGACGTGCTCTTCTTTCGGACTTGTAATGATTTAGATCAGTGTGCTTGAAAACGTTTTACTGGGTTTCGAAATTAAGTCCGAAGATTAGCGAGAGTACTCTTGCGGACTTGTAATGATTTAGAGTAATGTGCTCGGAAGTGTTTTACTGGGTTTCAAAATTAAGTCCAAAGATTAGCGAGACGTACTCTTCTTGCGGACTTGTAATGATTTAGATCAGTGTGCTCGGAAGCGTTTTACTGGGTTTAGGAGCTTTACTTTTGACTTAAGTACTAGTGCAGGGGTCTCCCGGCTTATATTCCTATAATCAGCCGTATGCTTAATAATGACGTCGTCGAGACCAGCGTATTGTGTTTACTAGGTTTGGACTTCGATTTCGTTGTTCCGTGAGACTTTTGTCTTACATTCTCCATTATCGATAGCTCGCCGATATCCGCAGGACATACCTTTCAAAATACCAGACCAAGATTTACTAGGCTATGACGTTATTTTACCAAGGTGCTGAGAAGCTTCATTTTGGATTTTTTTGGGGTTTACTATCGACTCTAGTACTGGTGCGGGTTTGCGCGACTTATGTTCCCTTCGCCGATAATAAACATACCTTGGCGGTATTTAAAATTTTTATAGCGCGCTTTATCCGTTTGTTAAATGTATAGAGCCTCAATCCATATAGGACATGTTGGCTAATATTAGTAAATGATGTATTTGTTTGTCTGATGTGTCAATCAACAGACAAGATAAACTATTCCTAAAAAATCAAGAGAACGTACTAGACTTGACTAGATTGTTAAGCTACGAGGTTCGGATCTTAATTTCAATTCTACGATAAGTAAATTAAACGAAAAGCGAGAATGAGTTTATTTTTCGTTACTGGATAAGTACAATCGCATGATTGGAGAGTTGAACCTTTGCGGATGCGTTGCGTTCGTGGTTGTTATCTGGCACCTTGAGTTTTGAAAAAGCGTCGAGTGGAATCGTCCTTGTGAACTGAACATTATGCAAGTTGTTTGAACACGTTTTGAAGTTAGTCGGACAGTCTTCGTTTTTGGTTGAGAGGGGTGTCTAGCTCGGATGTCGAGCTGGTTTGCTCGAAAATTCTGAGCTGGTCTCCTCGGATTTCCGAACTGACTTGCTCACAAAGTTCCGAGCTGGTTTGCTTGAGTCGAACAAGAATTCTGAGCTCGCTTGCCCAGAGTTTACAAGCTGACATATTCGGGTCGCTTTGTCTTGCCGAGCTGATCCACTCCGGTTTCCGAGCTGGCATGCTCGAAGTTTCCGATTTGATGTGCGGACGGTCTTGTGTGTCCGAGTAACTTTATCCGAAAACCTTCTTTTGAGCCCAATTTTAAAAAAAAATTTAGAATTCTGAGGTGGAAGTATGGATATATACAGACCCACTCCCTCTTTTTTGAAAATGTGGGACAGCTGAACCAATCAAGATATCGGCTACCTACGTACCCCTTTCGGGGATCAAGCCCTCCTGTAGTTCAAGTTGTTTCTTGAGATGTTCGGAAATCTTGTCTTAGTGATAATACTTCTTCAAAATATCCCTTTTTGCTTTCCAACTTCTTGGAATCTTGTCGTCATCCATGTCGACAAGTTCGTATGCTCCACGGCGAACTACTTTCGTAACTATGTATATTCCTTCTCTGTTTGCTCGTAGTTTGCATGTGCTTCATTCAGCCGCATTTTGGAACACTTTCAATATGACTAGGTCATTGCTGGGGAACCTTCAATTGCGGTCATTGGATCTATAGTATTCAGCAGTTTCTTTTTGGCAGTTTGGATTCGGACAAGTACATGATCGCGGCGTTCGTTCCGACGTTTTGATCATCGCATGCGGAAAAAATGGTCCGAAAAGATTACTTCATCGCATGATCAAGTCTTCCGATCAGTACATTTTGTGTCCGCCGAGTTCGATGATACGATCATCGCAGACTAAAGAGGTTGCACGCTGACCGGGAAATGATGCATCCGAGTAGGTTCTGCGCGAGTGATGAAGCGATCCCAGAAAAGAATTTTGCCGAGCTAGTCAGTACGGCGAGAACAGATTACGCGGACATGTTTTTCTCAGATGGCGCATTGCGGATGGCAGTAGAAACCCTAAGCGATTGTCGAGAGTTTTTACTCGGCACGTAAAGATTCCGGTCAAATGCAAAGTTTTTTTGTGTGCCGGGAAAAGATTGCGCATCCGAACCGAGATCGATATGCATATGAGAATCGTTAAGCATCTTATGTTTAGCTCCTAATTTTTTCTGAGCTATTCCAAGTGTATGGTGAGAAGCTAGACAAAGGAGATCGGCTCTGGAGATCAGAGGCATGTTCTGCTCGGAAATTTTGACGAGAATGTATAAGCCGAGCATGAGCATGCCGTGCCAGTTTTTGAAACCTTGCTTGATCGTCACTTGCTCGGAGACGTAACTTGGAAAGCAATTGCCAAGCACAATTTTTTTTATTTTTTTATATTGGTTGGATATCGCTTAGTTGATTAAGGGTGTGTTTGACATGTTGTCAGCTAGGAAAAGTGTTTTTTTTTTTTCCTTTCTTCTGAGCTGATCCTTTCTTTCTTCTTCATTTTATTCCTTTCTGCCGAGCTGGCCTTTCTTCCTTCTTTCTTTTTTTTTTCTTCCGAGCTGGCCTTCTTTGCCCGGGCTGATTTCTTCTTCTTTATTCGAGTTGGTCTTCTCCTTTATTCTGTTTTTTTTAGCTCGGAAAACAAATGAAGTGAGCTCGGAAATCATAGCTGATTAGCTCGGAATTTCCAAGCTGATCTGCCTGCTCGGAGTTTACAGCATTCTGCGAATTTCTAAGCATTGTGCGAGTTGCCAAGAATGCTGCGATGTTCCCAAGAATGATGCGATTTTCCAAGCATGCTGCAAGTTTTCGAGAATGCTCCGATTACTTGCAATCTCGGATTTTCCGAGAATTTTGCACTCTCATATTTTCCGACACACTTGCGTGCTCAGATTTTTCGAGTAGTTTTGCGCGCACATATAAACATGATCACTGAGCAGAATTTGTGGTGAGCTCGCGAATCGTCCGAGCTGATGTTTAGGTGAACATGTGAGTTTGCCGAGTAAGGATGCAACAGAAGGATTGTATGACGATCTGCCCGATCAGGTTCATCGTCTCAGCGGCCTTGTCGCGGTACCTCCGAACATGTTTAGTCGTGGATTATCTGAATAGGACTTATATGAATGTGCTGTTTGGCGAGCTGCATTGCTTGGACGTTTTGATCAATCGCATGATCGGCTACGATGAGAAAATATGCTTAGATAGCAAGATGGTTACCGTTGATGATTTATCGATGAATCATTTCTCGACTTGGTTTCGCGGTAATGCTCGCCGAATCTACTGTATGCGGATAGATGCTAGATTTTATACGTGGACGGCTGAGATGCTTGGTGTCAGGATGTCTTAGAACACTAGCTTTTGTGATGACAGGGCATCGACGACGATTGGTCAGGGGCAACTTGACTCGACCGCGATACGAAGGTGTAGCTGTGTACTGAAGCGGATTTGCTGAGCCATTTGATTTTGGTACTATTGTTGGTTGTTTGGCTACTTGCCGTCATGCCTAGAACTGCAGATGAAGCAAAGTCGGAGACTCGCTCGATGATGAAAGTCGGTTAGACAATGATCATGATGTATAACCGCAAAGTTCCAAACCAAGATGCTTAACATGTAAAACGAAATCAAAGAGCAATAGAACGTACGTTGAACATACGAAAATATTTGACGAGATATTTACGACTTTGATCAAGAGTTTATCATGTTAATTTCTACGTAAGTTAGAGACCATAGTAATTCCGATAATTGTAAAGCATTGAAAGCGGAAAACTTGTAACAAAGCTAAAATTGATAAGTAACAAAGAAGTTCAACAGATCAGAATAATTTGTAAAGAAATTGATGATGAGAAGGTAAATTAGAATTTTAGGTACTTATCTTGACAATCGGAGAGATCGTAAAGCAATTTACGAAGGAGGTGATCTTATACCACCAAAAATTGTTCTTTTCGGTTTCGATGAATTCCGATCCGATATTGGTATCCTTGTTACGATTCTTTTGTTTGAGGTTGCGTCCATGCAATCTTCTCTGTCCACTTCGATAGTTGTCGCGATCCTTCGGTGTCGGATTAGTGCTTGTAGATCTGTTGTGTTAGATCTGACACCAAGAAAGGTTTCCTTGTTTGCAAGTTGTGGATGATGTATCATAAGGTTTTTCGTTGAGCCGTAAGGCGTTGAAAAGTCGAGTCGCCTATGCTCGGTCGGTCGGAAGTTCACCGCGCAAGTGCTCCTTTGTCTTCTGTCTTGAGCCTTTTCATTTGCTTAGTGAGCATGATATTTTCCTTCTCCTGATATTGAGTTTTTGCATCAATACGGCTGTCTTCTCCTTTAATTTGGACAACGCTACGTCAGCTGTAGTTGCATCAGTTGTGGCTGCGTCTGTTGAAGCGTTGTCCTTCATCGTGTTGTGTGTTGCGGGTACGTCTGCTGCAGTGTTGGTCGCCAATGGATGATTTGTTATTACTCTGTCTGTGTCTCTGTCGGTGGTCATATCTATGGATCTGCTATTCGGTGGTTTTTAAGTGCTAAACTTTTAGGGAGAATAAATTTCAAGAGTAAACACAACGAAATAGAAAACCCGTATGATTTTTTTATTGATAAGAGATCGGAAAAAGAGGACAAAGAATAAAATATTAAGATGTTTACAGTTGAACCTTATGAAAGACTGCCTACGTGCCCTTAAGAAAGGGATTAAGCCATTCGTAGTTCTAAATCTAGATGCTAGAGTTTTTTGAGATATCTAATTCGTAGGAAGTCGAGCTCATTTATATAGCTGCGACAAGTCGGATTCGAGAATCTTCGTCCGCAAGATATTCAGAAATCTTCTTGTTATCGTCTTCTGTCATTTCCGTCAGCTCGGATTTTCCTCTTTTGCTCGGAGATATCCTCTTATTGCCTTCTTCGAGTTTATCCTCTTCTTTTATCGATTATCTTTCTGATGTTTAACCGTTTTTTCCAAATGGGCCGAGAAATGATGATCCGAGTCCGTTTGAGAGTAGATTTCTTGATTCGGCCTAAAGTCTCGGAAATACGAGATTTGTGGGTTGGGCCTAAAATCATTTTTCGTACGACTTTATTCGACGATTCTTGTTAACGGCTAAGAACTTATACATTGATGTTTTGAAGATGGTTGCGGCAAGTTGCGTGTCCAGAGAAGAAGGTATCGGCAAACGTTTAAACGTATGACCTAAATGGAATGTCCGCTCAGAAGTTTCGAAAGGACACATTCAGATCGAAACTTCCGAAAGAACATATTGTGCTCGGAAAAGCAGAAGGGACGATCTGAGCTTGTTCAGCTCGGAAGTTCCAAGCTGGTTTAGCTCAGAATTTTTGAGCTGGTTTAGCTCGTATCCGAGCTGGTTCACCTAGGAATTATCTTGTTCGGATGTCTTTGCCTAACCGCGGGTTCTGTCAAGTTATTTGCTTGTCCGATTGATCCGTTTGAATGTTTGGTTTAATAGTTTTGTCTGTTTCGTATGAAATGTTTATCCGTTTAAAGCTTTTCGTATAAAATCTTTTTTCATACGAAACTTCATCGACACGAAGTGCTTCGTATAAATATTAACTATACGAAGCCCCGTTTCTATGAAATATCTTTTCGGAAATTATTTTCGCCGAGGGGATTTTGACCCCAACATAATTCCACGGGAACACTTAGTTACCCCATGGTAACTAAAACCTCTCACGACTCCTAGACGTAAATATGAAGTCCTACGACTAGAACACCGATCACTTTCCATCGATACGCGGTGACTCGGGCCACCACTAGATAACCAAAGCTTCCATGCAGTCCGGCCCTAGGACGCAACCCCGAATTCTCCGGACTACACACCTACAGACGTCACTCCATAGGTTCACACCTGCCAGAACCATCACTCGAAGTTACGTGAACTAACCAGGAACTTAACTCCCGAGGATCCAATCGGGCATGAAGTACCGGAACGCCATCTCTAGACTTGCGGAATCAAACGCAACCTATAGAGTCCTAAAAACAGTAATGTAAACAAGCAGACTCACTGGAACTCTATCACGCAAGACCGACAAGGTCAAACAAAAACACTATCTCAATCCCCGTACCCAGTCTATCCCGCAAGTCCTACCACCATTCATCAACACAACCTGACCTATCCAGTCCCACACATGAATAGGTATCTATACACAGACTTACCCGGTCCCGTACCGGAGTAAGTATACCAGTACAGTCTACTCGGCCCAACACCGAAGTAGATAAACAATCCAGCAATCAACAGTCTACTCGGCCCAACACCGGAGTAGATAACAATCACACAATCAATCACATCACCAATCAGATAATTACTTAGGTGCCAATAATCTTTTTAGCTTAAACTCTAATTCATTTTAATCTTTAATTCCTTAGTTTTACTTATTAAATTATTTCACCGCTAGTTTGGAGTTAGTAAACTTACTAACTCTCTAAACGGTTGAACCCCATATTATATCTTTTAATTCAATTCCTTATTTCTATGTTTTATTTATTCCAAACCCGTCAGATTGAGATTATAAGCTTACTAATCTCCTTTCCAATTAATTTAATACTAATTACATAACCCGATCATACCGTCTAACTAATCGTACCCGATTATCATATTCTAAGGTATGTTATATATTTTTAATCCGTATTTTAATTTAACTCTTAATTCCTGTATATAAATTCATTTAATTACGTTTGTTATATTATATATGCATATATTCTCTACCATGTCATCCTATATGTATGCAGCAATCAATCAAGCAATTAACGACACGATCAACCAAATAAATGATATCTAAACATGGCATGCAATAATTATATATCCTATCCGTATTAATTAATTTTACCGGGTTATTTAATTAACCTAATATGTTCTATCATGCTTTAATTGGGTACAAATACTTATGACTTTACGGATTCATAATTCTGGGATCTATATGCTTAAACTACCCTAAATGCAACACATAACATACTAGCCAACTCACAATGATTTACGGATGACGGATGTGACCCAAGAACGGTTGGCGGAACTCCGAGACCCACGAACCTTCGAACCCAACTAACCCCGATAACCTCGAACTGTTGACACGAACTTTGACCAGCGTTAACCCATGCATTGACCAGCATTGACCGTTGACCCGACTGAGTTTGACCATTGACCAAGACTGACATGTGGTTAACCGGTTGGCTAAGACCTCTGGCGTTGACTGATTCCTCCGGCTTTGACTCTGGCAGCCTTCCAGCGTTAACAGATTCCTCCGGCGTTGACTGAAGGAGGTGTCCGGCAAGGAGGAAATGCGAAGCTCCGGCGAATCTACGGCGAGATTACATTGACTTTCTGATAGTCCGGCGGAACTCCGACAATGGTTTATAATAGTGTTTAAGGCTAATTTAAGTTTCTTAGAGTTTTATTAGTGTAGGGAATTTAGGGATTATTTAGGAAGCTTGAGGATTTTTGAAAATTATTTTAGAGGTTTTTGGGACATTTTTTAAAAGTTTTTTGAGGACTTTCTTGCAATTCAAGCAAGCTTGGAAGGTAGGAGGAGGTGATGGTCGTGGAGGAGGTTAAGAGGAGGAGATGTTGGTGATTTTTGGTGTGTTTTGTAAGTGAAGATCAAGACCCTTTTTATAGGTTAAGAATAACTTGCTCCCAAAGTTACTAAGAGACACTTGTCCTTTGTATAATCAAAAGCTCATGGATGGATGACAACACAACAATGTCCAAACTCATTTCATCACATGATGAATTTAATCTGTCCAGTAGCTGCCACGTGGCGAGCTTGGCCACTCACGGCTCGCCACGTATCCCGGGAATTACCGGGACACGGTTCCCTACACTCTCCGAAATCCGATGAAAATACTTCGATGCTTTTTTATTTTCCAGAATCTCCAAAAATAATTTTTCATGATTTAATGACCCGTCTTGACCTCTTGTAGCTTCCAAAACTCTAAAAATAGGCTTCCTGAATTTTCTTCGGTTTATCGGTTTGCTTTCCGATAAACTTTAAAAAAATGGTCTAAGAATCCGTCTTCTTCATAATTTGTATTCTAAATAATCTTTAATGATTATTAACATATTATTTTGTCATCCGTTTCCTTCCCGACTCTATTTTGGCAAAATTAACAAAATATCCCTGATTTACAAAAACTACAAAAATGCTTCCCGGTAAGATTTCTTTGTCTTGTAAGCTGCCCGTTGACGTAATACGAGACAGGGTATTACAACTGGCGCTGGTTAGGCTAAGGAGTTGACGATGATTAGAGATTAATAGCGTAAAGTTTCTAGTTATGCGTGCGGATCTGACTTGGTTTGCTTTTATTTCTTTGCAGTGTCAATCGGAGAATGCTCGTCGTTGGAGGAGTTATTGGACCTAAATCATATATATAATGAGAAACTTTTCCTCACCCCTTTAAACCTCCACGTTAGCCCAAAATACACCACATGGCTTAAGTTTTTATTTATTTATTTAAAACAAGCTGCAAGAAGCATTCCAATTCCATGATAAATGCACTTTTTAGAGATTGAAGTCGAAAGAACACTCAGTTTCTGTCGTGATTCTCATTAATACATACCTCTTTATCTATCTCTTCATAAACGGGAAAAATTCAAAAAAATCCTGAACTTTGTAAAACTGGCCAAAAATACCCGAACTACTAAGTTTACCAATAAATACCTGAACTTTGTTTGATTTTGGGTAAAAACATCGAAGTTATAGTTGATCTGGCCAATTTAGCACTCCGTTAAATAATTTAACAGACTGAAAATATGTCGTTAACCTGGCCGTTTATTGGTCCGTCAAACCGAAACAACGTCATTTTGTTTTAATTTTTGTTTAGTCTAATTAATCAAAACGACTTCTTTTTTTTTTTTCAAAAATAAAAACTAGCATTTAGCTAGGCTCGAACCAGGCTGAGCTAATGGTATTTTGTTGCTAATGTATACATAAATATTATATTAATTTGTCCTTGTCCATATTACCAATTTCCCAATAAAATTCCCAAATGATTTCCTGAAGAACCCTAATTTGCAGCAAATCGATTTCACACAAAGAAGAAGTAAGTGAGAGAATTGATGGAGAGTTCAAGCACAAATACCTCTGATTCTACTAAATTTTGTTTAACAGTTCATGGGTCTCGGATTGGAGTTGATCTCCTCGACGGCTTGATTTCTTAAGTGGTTCTACTGGTTTGGAGGATCCTTAATGGAACATTGTTCAGGATCGATTGAGAATTGGGGGTTTATGCGATGGTTTATACTATTAGTACTTCAATGAAATTGAGAAGCAATGAAATTGAGAAGCAATAGAGAGAGAGAGAGAGAGAGAGAGAGAGAGAGAGAGAGAGAGAGAGAGAGAGAGAGAGAGAGAGAGAGAGAGAGAGAGAGAGAGAGAGAGAGAGAGAGAGAGAGAGAGAGAGAGAGAGAGAGAGACGGCTCCTAGTCTCACCTCTTTGAAGGTGATGGTGATCGAGATCTAAGGCATATATCTATGATATCGTTCAATTTAAATCCTAATTCTGATGATGGATATTCACAGATATTTCTCGGTGCTACTTGGTCTATCCTCTTGGTAGTGAAACCCAGTCGACTCAATCTTGAGTTCGAGGATGTTTCGATCTTCGTAATAATCGGGGATTATGAGATTCTCCGATATCTGTTCATATTCGAATTCCTTGGGTTTGTTATTTCGGTTTGATTATAAGGACGATGACAGTTTAATAGAATATGTATGTATATATTAGCAACGAAATAACATTAGCTCAGTGGTCTCATACATCTATCCATAACATATTCGATCTGGTTCGAGCCTAGCTAAATGCTAATTTTTATTTTTGAAAACAAAACAAAATGACTTCGTTTTGATTAATTAGACGAAACAAAAACTTAGACAAAGTAACGTCGTTTCGGTTTGACGGACCAATTAACGGCCAGATTAACGACATCTTTTCAGTATGTTAAATTATTTAGTGGAAATCTAACAAGTGTCATAATGAACCGAAACACTTTGGTATGGTGCGGATAGCCAAGACAGACTTGTACCCGGGATATATGAGTAATCTCAGCCACACAAAAGCTATAATCGGAGATGTGGTCTGCAATTTTTCCATGATTAGCAATGTTGCATACACTTCTCTTGAGAAAGAGGCAAAGGAGGCATGGTATTTTGACAGTGGCTGTTCAAGACATATGACAGGAAGCAATGATGTTCTTGATGAAATAACCCCAGTGAAAGGTGGCAGTGTGACTTTTGGAGATGGAGGACAAGGCAAAATAGCGGGAGTTGGGAAGATAGTATCTGATGGAAAACCACAGCTGGAAAATGTATACTTGGTACAAGGGCTGAAGGCAAACCTGATAAGTGTCTCGCAACTATGTGATGCGGGATTAAAAGTGATGTTCACCAAGGTTGATTGTCAAGCAATTGATGAGTTCGGAACTATTGTTCTTATGGGTGTTCGATCAGGGAACAACTGTTATATGTGGGAAGCAACCAATAAATGTCTAAGCTCTACAGAATCACAACTGGACCTATGGCATAAGAAACTAGGACACATGAGTGTTAATGGTCTTAGCCGACTGATTAGTGCTGAAGTAGTCAGGGGAGTACCAAAGCTTGAGGCTTCAACTACTACTGTGTGTAAAGCCTGTTGTCAAGGAAAACAAGTGAAAGTACAACACAAGCAGTTTACTGAAATAAGATCGAAGAAAGTACTAGAGTTGATTCATATTGATCTCATGGGACCAGTTAATCCAGAAAGTATCACCGGCAAGAAGTACATTTTTGTACTTGTGGATGACTTCTCCAGATTCACTTGGGTAAGGTTCTTGAGAGAGAAGTCAGAAGCTGCTGATAGCTTTAAAATACTGGCCCTGGAGCTGAAGAACGAAAAGGGAGGTATAATCCAGATCAAGAGTGATCACGGTGGAGAATTCCAAAGTGAGATTTTCAGAAAGTTCTGTGAATCCCAAGGAATAAGGCATCAATACTCAGCTCCCAGAACACCTCAGCAAAACGGAGTTGTTGAGAGAAAGAATAGAACGCTCCAAGAAATGGCTAGAGCAATGCTCCATGGAAATGAGATAGCTCCTAGGTTTTGGGCAGAGGCTGTGAATACTGCATGTTATATCATCAACAGAGTATATGTTAAGCCAGGTACTAAGACAACTCCCTATGAGATTTGGAAGGGAAAGACACCCAACTTAAGCTACTTTCATGTGTTTGGTTGTGTCTGTTACATCCTGAATGACAAAGACCAACTTGGTAAATTTGATTCTAAAAGTGATGAAGGCATCTTTCTGGGTTATGCTAACAACAGTACTGCGTTTAGAGTGTACAATAGAAGGACTCGGATGATAAGTGAATCAGTTAACGTTGTGTTTGATGATCGGAACAAGTATCACATTGAAGAACTGACTCATGAAGCTGATCGAGATAAGGTTCCATCAGAAAGTGAAGAACCAAGACAGTCCAAGCTTGAGGATGTTGAGGCTGAAATTAGTCATAATCCACGGAGAACTGGTTTTGGACAAGTTAACCGGGATCACTCGAAAGAAGATGTGATTGGTGATATACAAGAAGGAAGACAGACCCGGAACAGAAAGATTGACTTCAAGGAGATGGTCAGGCTAGCATGTTTTATCTCGCTCATCGAACCCAAGAACATACAAGAAGCTGTACACGATGAATACTGGATGCATGCTATGCATGAAGAGCTTGAGCAGTTCACTAGACTGGATGTGTGGGACTTGGTGACATGTCCTGAAGGAGTAAATGTAGTTGGAACTAAATGGGTATACAAGAACAAGATCGATGAAGATGGCAATGTGGTCAGGAATAAAGCCAGACTTGTGGCCCAAGGTTACTCACAAATTGAGGGAGTGGATTTCGATGAGACTTTTGCACCGGTAGCTAGACTTGAATCAATCCGGCTGTTGTTTGGAATAGCATGTTACCTCAAGATCAAGCTGTACCAGATGGATGTTAAGAGTGCCTTTCTGAATGGGATGATGCAGGAAGAAGTGTATGTAGCACAGCCCAAAGGGTTTGAAGACCCAAAGTTTCCAGATCATGTCTATAAACTCAAGAGAGCGCTCTATGGTTTGAAGCAGGCTCCACGAGCATGGTACGAGAGGTTAACTCAGTTTCTTCTCAAAAGGAGTTTTAAGAGGGGAAGTGTTGACAAAACCTTGTACATTCTGGATGATCAGCAAGGGATGCTCATAGTTCAGATATATGTGGATGACATTATCTTTGGAGCTACTCAAGAAGTGTTGATGAATGAGTTCGTTCGGACAATGACTCGGGAGTTTGAAATGAGTATGGTGGGTGAATTGAATTACTTCCTTGGACTTCAAGTTAAACAGTCAGAAGAAGGGATATTTGTGTGTCAGAGTACTTACGCAAGAAATCTGGTCAGAAGATTTGAGATGGAGACGTCTAAGATAGCCAGAACCCCGATGAGCACAACGAGCAAGCTTTCTAGAGATGAAGAGGGACAAAAGGTGGATGAACGACAATACAGAGCAATGATCGGCAGTTTACTTACCTAACTGCTTCTAGACCAGACATTTGTTTTAGTGTTGGAGCGTGTGCTAGATATCAGGCCAGTCCGAGGATGCCTCACTTACTAGCTGTGAAACGAATCATTAAGTACATTCGGGGAACTTTGAACTATGGATTAAACTACACTTTGGAGACTAACACGAATCTTGCAGGCTTTTGTGATGCAGACTGGGCAGGGTGTCTAGACGACAGGAAAAGAACATCTGGAGGATGTTTCTATCTTGGCAACAACAAGATATCATGGCACAGTAAGAAGCAGAATTGTGTGTCACTCTCCACGGCTGAAGCAGAATACATTGCACTTGGAAGCTGCTGCACTCAACTTCTATGGATGAAACAAATGCTGCATGACTATGGTATCATTACTGAATCCTTCTTAGTGCACTGTGATAATAAGAGTGCAATAGACATATCTAAGAACCCTGTGCAGCACTCTAGAACGAAACATATAGACATCCGACATCATTTTGTCAGGGAACTGGTAGAGGAGAAACTAGCAATCATAAAACATGTTGCATCTGAGAGACAACTTGCTGATATTTTCACAAAACCATTGGATTTCAATAGCTTTTTGTATCTGCGAAAGGCTCTTGGAGTCTGTGAGTTTTAACCACTATGAAAAGTGTTTTTGAGTATGACACACTGCAGAAAAAGTGGGGAACATAAAAGGAGTTCATATTCATCATAAACCAGAGAAGAGGGACAAAAGCAGGAGCATTCAACCCACGGTTCAGGTATGAGTAATAGACCGCTCAGATTGATAAGCACTCTCCTTGAGATAGGCTGCTGCAACAGTTTACACTTAAGAGAGATCACTGTTTTGACTGAGTAGTAAAACTGGATCATCATTTGATAAGAGGAGATAACTAAACTATCTAAGTGAAAGAGTATAAGCTAGAAGTGTCAGATGAAACTCAAATGTGTACTCCACAGTCAACGTTAAAACAAAAATATATATCTAGTGTCTCATAGATGAAAGCACCTCAGCTGAGGAAAGCTGTCTAGTTAATTGACTGTGGATACATGAAATCTGGTTTCCTATGGATGAAAGCACCTCAGCTGGGGAAAGCTGTCCAATTCTTGAATGTTTCACTAGCATACTCCACTAATGGATAAACAAGTTATACTCCTTCGATGTCCACTTTAATGTGTGATCCGGTCTTAGTTGTGTTTATTATAAATATGAGAAATCGGTGGATGGAGAATGCTCACTGTCTACATCAGATGAAAGCATCTTAGCTAAGAAAAGTTGTCTGCTATGTCGCTCTATGCTCAATATGAGAGTTGGATTGTGTGTGGATTCACACTTCTATGTGGTTGTGTCATACTTCATAATGTTTAAATTATGTGTACATATCTCTTCCTTATTGCAGTTTTTCTGTTGCAAGTAAATGTCTCTCAGTGCATAATGATGAGTTGATTAGCGAGGGTCACTCATAGCTCTTTCATGGATAATCGATGCTACATTCATGTTTCGAGTCTAAGTGTCCTAAATGGGTTTGGTTTCGGGCTGTTATAAATGGACCTTGAATAAATTAGACCTTGTGAATGTGGATTTTGGGCCTTGTGAATGTGTTTCTTGTCTACTAACTAAAAGCCCAACAAGGCCTTTCTAGGGTTGTTTTTGTCTCACTCGCAGGTTCAAAAAGAGAAGTGGGAAGCTCGTTGTGTCACTCAGCCGCATGCAGCTGACACCTCTCAGTCCTAGACACTCGTCAATCAAGGCCAAAGAGCGTTATGTGCTGATGAAGTCGCGAGCCTTTCTAGATCAGAAACTGCTTCAGTTGGATGAGCCTACTCTCAGTGAGGTAAGGAAGTTCATAGAAAAGGCTGGGTTAATTTACACTGTGTTGCATGTGTCGCCTTACTATCCGCGATTAGTTAAGGAGTTCCTGGCCAATCTATATGATTCGGAAGTTACAGAAACCTCTAGGCTTGTCTATGTTCGAGGAGAAGTGTATGATTTTACTCCGGATGTCATCAACCGGATGTTCCTGACTAATGACACAAGACAACCCACTGACTGGGAGGAGGAAGATGTAGACCAGGCTGTTGCCGTACTCACTGGTGGCCGACGGAAGCGATGGGAAGGAGTGCAATCCAAGCATCTGCTCCCAAAATTTCAAGTTCTCTACAAGCTGTGTTGTTCAAACTGGATTCCGAGCTCAAACACTACAACAATGGTCAGAGAGAGACTGCGGTTCTTGTACATGCTTCACCAAGGAAAACCATTCAACTTTGGCCGATTGGTGTATGATCAGATAATGGAGATGGCTCACTCACCACAAGCAGAGAAAAAGATCATCTTTCCCAATCTGATCTTTCAAGTCTTATACTTCCAAAGGGATGTGAATGTTTCTGGTGGAGACGGTGCACCAATTGGATATCCGCTAGACATCACGCTGGATCCCAAAGCCGGTCGAGGATCCGACAATGAAGAAGAAGCTCACGCGCCTGATCTTGCAAGAGACGTGGACAACGCCATTCGAAGCTTGCGTTACATTCAGAGTCGTATCCGCAGTATGTTTTCTTACTCTGTTTGATTCTAACCTTGAGCTATCTTAGAATGTGTCTTTGTATGAAATGTGTGTTCATCTCAGGGGGAGAATACCCACAGTATCCCAAGAAGATAGGTCCGGGCCAGTATGACTCAGGCTATGATGATGAGGAAAGCACTGAAGTCGAGCGAGATGATTAGTTCACTCTCTGATGTGTTTCAATGTTATGCTTGTATTTGCTTCTTTTGATATTTGTCTTGTGCTTTGACGTTGCTTGGTTGTTGCTTTGAGTTGTTGCTTTGAACTATTTTATGATTTCAAATGGTTTCTTTGTGACTTCAAGTTAAGATGATAGATCATTGAAACTAATTGTTGGCGTGGAGTGCTAGTTGTGTATCTGCTGTGTTTGTCTTAAGATTTACAGATGAGATGATGCACACATTTAGACAAAGAGGGGGAGAATGAAAGCTCAAGATATGATGAGGCATGGTGATGCGTGATACACAAGGATGGAAGACCAATGCAGCATATGAAGTAAAATGCAAGGAAGCAAAATGGGACGAGATGTGACGTGATCCGCAAGGATAGAAGATATGGCAATATTCCATATTGTGAAAAGATATGGAAGATCTTACTAGTGGAGCTGTGGGCCGTGGACCGAGGTATAAAGAGGAACACGCAACTAGATTTAGTGTTAGCCGTTTTGAGATGTGTTGAGCGAAATTGTTGTGTGAGCTAAGCGATTGAGAGCGGTGTGAACATTCGGTGAGTGAACAAAAGAGAGTTAGAGCAACTGTTGTTGTTCAGTAAGGTATTGGGTAGATTAGGATTTGGTCAGTAACGTTTCACGAGTTGTGAAGACGTGTTAATCTGATTGAACAAGATTATTGTGTAATTTGTTCAAGAGAATTCTAATAGAAGTTTGATTTCTGAGAATCATCGATACAAGTTCATATCTTCTGCTATTTCATTTGGTATCAGAGCAGGCAATCTATATTACAGGTTGAGATCTGGGAGAAGATATGGAGACAAAGGATTTGTTGGCAGTCTTGAAACCCATCATGTTGGATGAGCACAATTTTGGTCATTGGAAAGTCAGGATGAGACATATCATACGCTCTATTGATGAAACCGCATGGCATGCCGTCGAGTATGGTTGGACAGAACCACAGGAGATACTGGAAGACAAAAGTAAGGTTCGAAAACCCCTTGAAAAATGGTCGGATGAAGAAAGGAAGGCGTCCAAGTATAACTCCAAGGCGATATCCACCATCATGTCAGCTGTGGACACTGAGCAGTTCAAAATAATTCAAGGATGTGAGTCAGCAAAGGAAGCTTGGGATACACTGGTCAATCATTTTGAGGGAGATGCAAGTGTGAAAAGAACTCGTCTTGACTTTCTAGCATCTCAATTCGAGAACCTCACAATGGAGGAAAGCGAGACAGTAGGGAGCTTTACAGCAAAACTCAGCACAATTACCAATGAGGCCTCAGTTCTTGGCAAGAAGTACAATGAAAAGAAACTGGTTAAGAAACTCATTAGATGTCTCCCTGCAAAGTTCTCAGCTCATAAAGCAATCTTACAATGCTCTATGAATACGGATGAGATGAAATTTGACAAACTGGTAGGGATGCTTAAATCTCAAGAAATGGAAGTAACAGGGGATCAGACTAAGCAAAATCAGGGAATCGCCTTCAATGCTCATCTTGATGATGAAAGGATTAAGAAGCTGGAGGAAAACGTTGGACTGATTGCTAAGAACTTTAACAAGTTCTACAAGAGAATTGAAAAAGGTCAGAACAAGACTCTCAACCGTTTCCAAAAGAATGAACTGGATAGGAATGCAAACCGAAATTTCAGAACCGATGGTGAAAGATCATCAAGAAAGAAAGATATGCAGTGTCATGAATGTGAGGGTTTTGGTCATTTCAGAAACGAATGTCCCTTGGTGAAGAGGAAAGAACTCAAGTGCAGTGAATGCAGAGGTATTGGACATACTAAGCCTGAATGTCCGAGTGTAAGCAAAGGAAAAGAAAAATCTTTCTTATGCTTTAGTGACACTGATTCGGAAGAGGAAGAAGATGGTGGAGATTGCATGTTGAACTTTGTAGCCTTGGTATCTCAAGACAAAGGGGAAGTTGATGCTAGTGACTCAGACTCTGAGGAGGAAGTGGACGTTGAGAAAGAGTATTGAACGCTGTATGAGAATTGGACCAAACTCAGTCATGAGAATCTTTCATTGCTTAAGGAAAAAGCAATGTTAAGAGCTCAAGTCAATATTCTGCAAATGGAACTGACACCTCCTGGAAATATACTACCGACTATTAAGGAAGTAAGTGAAGGTGAAGATCAGTTTGAGCAAGAACTCACCAAGGAAAGGGAGAGCAACAAAACTCTGGAAGGCAGAATTGAAAAATTACAAGCGACGCTCACACAGGAACAGGACAAGAACAGAGGACTTGAGCAGAATCTGACTGAAAATCACAGAAAAATCAGGATGCTAAACAAAGGAACAAAGAGTTTGGATCAGATTCTTGCCATGGGACAACCTCCCAAAGCCAATTGGGGTCTTGGATATCAAGGAGGAGCAGAGTCGAGTCTGGCTGGAGAAAAGATTAATTTTATACGAGCTACACAAAAGATCACTTCTTCACAAGAAAGTGAAACTGGTCTGCGGAAAGGTTGGTCACAAAAAGGTGAGTTGCTGGACTTACTGGAACAGGATAGCTGCAGCGTGGAAATCTAACAAGTGTCATAATGAACCGAAACACTTTGGTATGGTGTGGATAGCCAAGACAGACTTGTACCCGGGATATATGAGTAATCTCAGCCACACAAAAGCTATAATCGGAGATGTGGTCTGCAATTTTTCCATGATTAGCAATGTTGCATACACTTCTCTTGAGAAAGAGGCAAAGGAGGCATGGTATTTTGACAGTGGCTGTTCAAGACATATGACAGGAAGCAATGATGTTCTTGATGAAATAACCCCAGTGAAAGGTGGCAGTGTGACTTTTGGAGATGGAGGACAAGGCAAAATAGCGGGAGTTGGGAAGATAGTATCTGATGGAAAACCACAGCTGGAAAATGTATACTTGGTACAAGGGCTGAAGGCAAACCTGATAAGTGTCTCGCAACTATGTGATGCGGGATTAAAAGTGATGTTCACCAAGGTTGATTGTCAAGCAATTGATGAGTTCGGAACTATTGTTCTTATGGGTGTTCGATCAGGGAACAACTGCTATATGTGGGAAGCAACCAATAAATGTCTAAGCTCTACAGAATCACAACTGGACCTATGGCATAAGAAACTAGGACACATGAGTGTTAATGGTCTTAGCCGACTGATTAGTGCTGAAGTAGTCAGGGGAGTACCAAAGCATGAGGCTTCAACTACTACTGTGTGTAAAGCATGTTGTCAAGGAAAACAAGTGAAAGTACAACACAAGCAGTTTACTGAAATAAGATCGAAGAAAGTACTAGAGTTGATTCATATTGATCTCATGGGACCAGTTAATCCAGAAAGTATCACCGGCAAGAAGTACATTTTTGTACTTGTGGATGACTTCTCCAGATTCACTTGGGTAAGGTTCTTGAGAGAGAAGTCAGAAGCTAAAATACTGGCCCTGGAGCTGAAGAACGAAAAGGGAGGTATAATCCAGATCAAGAGTGATCACGGTGGAGAATTCCAAAGTGAGATTTTCAGAAAGTTCTGTGAATCCCAAGGAATAAGGCATCAATACTCAGCTCCCAGAACACCTCAGCAAAACGGAGTTGTTGAGAGAAAGAATAGAACGCTCCAAGAAATGGCTAGAGCAATGCTCCATGGAAATGAGATAGCTCCTAGGTTTTGGGCAGAGGCTGTGAATACTGCATGTTATATCATCAACAGAGTATATGTTAAGCCAGGTACTAAGACAACTCCCTATGAGATTTGGAAGGGAAAGACACCCAACTTAAGCTACTTTCATGTGTTTGGTTGTGTCTGTTACATCCTGAATGACAAAGACCAACTTGGTAAATTTGATTCTAAAAGTGATGAAGGCATCTTTCTGGGTTATGCTAACAACAGTACTGCGTTTAGAGTGTACAATAGAAGGACTCGGATGATAAGTGAATCAGTTAACGTTGTGTTTGATGATCGGAACAAGTATCACATTGAAGAACTGACTCATGAAGCTGATCGAGATAAGGTTCCATCAGAAAGTGAAGAACCAAGACAGTCCAAGCTTGAGGATGTTGAGGCTGAAATTAGTCATAATACACGGAGAACTGGTTTTGGACAAGTTAACCGGGATCACTCGAAAGAAGATGTGATTGGTGATATACAAGAAGGAAGACAGACCCGGAACAGAAAGATTGACTTCAAGGAGATGGTCAGGCTAGCATGTTTTATCTCGCTCATCGAACCCAAGAACATACAAGAAGCTGTACACGATGAATACTGGATGCATGCTATGCATGAAGAGCTTGAGCAGTTCACTAGACTGGATGTGTGGGACTTGGTGACATGTCCTGAAGGAGTAAATGTAGTTGGAACTAAATGGGTATACAAGAACAAGATCGATGAAGATGGCAATGTGGTCAGGAATAAAGCCAGACTTGTGGCCCAAGGTTACTCACAAATTGAGGGAGTGGATTTCGATGAGACTTTTGCACCGGTAGCTAGACTTGAATCAATCCGGCTGTTGTTTGGAATAGCATGTTACCTCAATATCAAGCTGTACCAGATGGATGTTAAGAGTGCCTTTCTGAATGGGATGATGCAGGAAGAAGTGTATGTAGCACAGCCCAAAGGGTTTGAAGACCCAAAGTTTCCAGATCATGTCTATAAACTCAAGAGAGCGCTCTATGGTTTGAAGCAGGCTCCACGAGCATGGTACGAGAGGTTAACTCAGTTTCTTCTCAAAAGGAATTTTAAGAGGGGAAGTGTTGACAAAACCTTGTACATTCTGGATGATCAGCAAGGGATGCTCATAGTTCAGATATATGTGGATGACATTATCTTTGGAGCTACTCAAGAAGTGTTGATGAATGAGTTCGTTCGGACAATGACTCGGGAGTTTGAAATGAGTATGGTGGGTGAATTGAATTACTTCCTTGGACTTCAAGTTAAACAGTCATAAGAAGGGATATTTGTGTGTCAGAGTACTTACGCAAGAAATCTGGTCAGAAGATTTGAGATGGAGACGTCTAAGATAGCCAGAACCCCGATGAGCACAACGAGCAAGCTTTCTAGAGATGAAGAGGGACAAAAGGTGGATGAACGACAATACAGAGCAATGATCGGCAGTTTACTTACCTAACTGCTTCTAGACCAGACATTTGTTTTAGTGTTGGAGCGTGTGCTAGATATCAGGCCAGTCCGAGGATGCCTCACTTACTAGCTGTGAAACGAATCATTAAGTACATTCGGGGAACTTTGAACTATGGATTAAACTACACTTTGGAGACTAACACGAATCTTGCAGGCTTTTGTGATGCAGACTGGGCAGGGTGTCTAGACGACAGGAAAAGCACATCTGGAGGATGTTTCTATCTTGGCAACAACATGATATCATGGCACAGTAAGAAGCAGA
This sequence comes from Orychophragmus violaceus, assembly GCA_030180135.1. Taxonomy (NCBI): domain Eukaryota; kingdom Viridiplantae; phylum Streptophyta; class Magnoliopsida; order Brassicales; family Brassicaceae; genus Orychophragmus; species Orychophragmus violaceus. The sequence goes on from CM058229.1 coordinate 36,477,831, forward strand.
ATTGTGTGTCACTCTCCACGGCTGAAGCAGAATACATTGCACTTGGAAGCTGCTGCACTCAACTTCTATGGATGAAACAAATGCTGCATGACTATGGTATCATTACTGAATCCTTCTTAGTGCACTGTGATAATAAGAGTGCAATAGACATATCTAAGAACCCTGTGCAGCACTCTAGAACGAAACATGTAGACATCCGACATCATTTTGTCAGGGAACTGGTAGAGGAGAAACTAGCAATCATAAAACATGTTGCATCTGAGAGACAACTTGCTGATATTTTCACAAAACCATTGGATTTCAATAGCTTTTTGTATCTGCGAAAGGCTCTTGGAGTCTGTGAGTTTTAACCACTATGAAAAGTGTTTTTGAGTATGACACACTGCAGAAAAAGTGGGGAACATAAAAGGAGTTCATATTCATCATAAACCAGAGAAGAGGGACAAAAGCAGGAGCATTCAACCCACGGTTCAGGTATGAGTAATAGACCGCTCAGATTGATAAGCACTCTCCTTGAGATAGGCTGCTGCAACAGTTTACACTTAAGAGAGATCACTGTTTTGACTGAGTAGTAAAACTGGATCATCATTTGATAAGAGGAGATAACTAAACTATCTAAGTGAAAGAGTATAAGCTAGAAGTGTCAGATGAAACTCAAATGTGTACTCCACAGTCAACGTTAAAACAAAAATATATATCTAGTGTCTCATAGATGAAAGCACCTCAGCTGAGGAAAGCTGTCTAGTTAATTGACTGTGGATACATGAAATCTGGTTTCCTATGGATGAAAGCACCTCAGCTGGGGAAAGCTGTCCAATTCTTGAATGTTTCACTAGCATACTCCACTAATGGATAAACAAGTTATACTCCTTCGATGTCCACTTTAATGTGTGATCCGGTCTTAGTTGTGTTTATTATAAATATGAGAAATCGGTGGATGGAGAATGCTCACTGTCTACATCAGATGAAAGCATCTTAGCTAAGAAAAGTTGTCTGCTATGTCGCTCTATGCTCAATATGAGAGTTGGATTGTGTGTGGATTCACACTTCTATGTGGTTGTGTCATACTTCATAATGTTTAAATTATGTGTACATATCTCTTCCTTATTGCAGTTTTTCTGTTGCAAGTAAATGTCTCTCAGTGCATAATGATGAGTTGATTAGCGAGGGTCACTCATAGCTCTTCCATGGATAATCGATGCTACATTCATGTTTCGAGTCTAAGTGTCCTAAATGGGTTTGGTTTCGGGCTGTTATAAATGGACCTTGAATAAATTAGACCTTGTGAATGTGGATTTTGGGCCTTGTGAATGTGTTTCTTGTCTACTAACTAAAAGCCCAACAAGGCCTTTCTAGGGTTGTTTTTGTCTCACTCGCAGGTTCAAAAAGAGAAGTGGGAAGCTCGTTGTGTCACTCAGCCGCACGCAGCTGACACCTCTCAGTCCTAGACACTCGTCAATCAAGGCCAAAGAGCGTTATGTGCTGATGAAGTCGCGAGCCTTTCTAGATCAGAAACTGCTTCAGTTGGATGAGCCTACTCTCAGTGAGGTAAGGAAGTTCATAGAAAAGGCTGGGTTAATTTACACTGTGTTGCATGTGTCGCCTTACTATCCGCGATTAGTTAAGGAGTTCCTGGCCAATCTATATGATTCAGAAGTTACAGAAACCTCTAGGCTTGTCTATGTTCGAGGAGAAGTGTATGATTTTACTCCGGATGTCATCAACCGGATGTTCCTGACTAATGACACAAGACAACCCACTGACTGGGAGGAGGAAGATGTAGACCAGGCTGTTGCCGTACTCACTGGTGGCCGACGGAAGCGATGGGAAGGAGTGCAATCCAAGCATATGCTCCCAAAATTTCAAGTTCTCTACAAGCTGTGTTGTTCAAACTGGATTCCGAGCTCAAACACTACAACAATGGTCAGAGAGAGACTGCGGTTCTTGTACATGCTTCACCAAGGAAAACCATTCAACTTTGGCCGATTGGTGTATGATCAGATAATGGAGATGGCTCACTCACCACAAGCAGAGAAAAAGATCATCTTTCCCAATCTGATCTTTCAAGTCTTATACTTCCAAAGGGATGTGAATGTTTCTGGTGGAGACGGTGCACCAATTGGATATCCGCTAGACATCACGCTGGATCCCAAAGCCGGTCGAGGATCCGACAATGAAGAAGAAGCTCACGCGCCTGATCTTGCAAGAGACGTGGACAACGCCATTCGAAGCTTGCGTTACATTCAGAGTCGTATCCGCAGTATGTTTTCTTACTCTGTTTGATTCTAACCTTGAGCTATCTTAGAATGTGTCTTTGTATGAAATGTGTGTTCATCTCAGGGGGAGAATACCCACAGTATCCCAAGAAGACAGGTCCGGGCCAGTATGACTCAGGCTATGATGATGAGGAAAGCACTGAAGTCGAGCGAGATGATTAGTTCACTCTCTGATGTGTTTCAATGTTATGCTTGTATTTGCTTCTTTTGATATTTGTCTTGTGCTTTGACGTTGCTTGGTTGTTGCTTTGAGTTGTTGCTTTGAACTATTTTATGATTTCAAATGGTTTCTTTGTGACTTCAAGTTAAGATGATAGATCATTGAAACTAATTGTTGGCGTGGAGTGCTAGTTGTGTATCTGCTGTGTTTGTCTTAAGATTTACAGATGAGATGATGCACACATTTAGACAAAGAGGGGGAGAATGAAAGCTCAAGATATGATGAGGCATGGTGATGCGTGATACACAAGGATGGAAGACCAATGCAGCATATGAAGTAAAATGCAAGGAAGCAAAATGGGACGAGATGTGACGTGATCCGCAAGGATAGAAGATATGGCAATATTCCATATTGTGAAAAGATATGGAAGATCTTACTAGTGGAGCTGTGGGCCGTGGACCGAGGTATAAAGAGGAACACGCAACTAGATTTAGTGTTAGCCGTTTTGAGATGTGTTGAGCGAAATTGTTGTGTGAGCTAAGCGATTGAGAGCGGTGTGAACATTCGGTGAGTGAACAAAAGAGAGTTAGAGCAACTGTTGTTGTTCAGTAAGGTATTGGGTAGATTAGGATTTGGTCAGTAACGTTTCACGAGTTGTGAAGACGTGTTAATCTGATTGAACAAGATTATTGTGTAATTTGTTCAAGAGAATTCTAATAGAAGTTTGATTTCTGAGAATCATCGATACAAGTTCATATCTTCTGCTATTTCACCTTACACAAAAACACGCCTGAAACACACCACAAAAGAGAGAGAAAAACACAGGAAATATCCCAGCATCATCCAAGAGAAAACACAAGGTTTCAAGACAAGATAACAACGGTTTAAGGGCTGGAAATCTACAAGAGATTGGCCTGAAATTAGAGAGATATTGGGGGCGGTTTTTCAGGAAAAACCATGATCTCGACACGCAAGAAGACTCAAGAAAATGTCCTCCAAAAGCTCAGGAAAGAAACCGTGTGTCCTTGAGTGAAAGAAGCAAGGGATATGGCCAAAATCTCCAAGGGTATTTGTAGGCGGGTTAAAGGAGAAGTTTTTGTGCGGTTTGGGAAGGGGTATGGGTGCGGTTAGGACAGGCAATCTTGATACACCACAATCGTCTATAGTAAGAAGAAAAACCCAGAAAAAATGAAAAAAAGCCGTGAGGCCATGAGACTAGAAAAGCATAGGACTTGGCCGGAATCTTCCAAGAGAGTTTACCGGTGGTCTAAGAGGGTTTGTGGGGCGTTTTATTAGGGGTATCAAGGAGACATTCACAAGGAGACAATACCCAGGAAATCACAAGTCAAGGGCTTTAATGTTCAAGGCAAAAAGAAATGTAGTTGGCCAGATTCTCTTAAGGAGGATCACAAGTGGTTCAAGTGGAAGTCATGGCCAGATTTCTTCAAGGGAATGACCGGTGATTGTTTAAGCTATTGGCTGCGGTTTTAAATGGAGTTGAACATCGGTTCTAGGGCAAGGTTTGGCCTGAAAAACACGCAAAGAAATGCAGAGAAATGTCCAAAGAGGAACCACCAAGGTCTGAAGGAAAAAAAGGGTCTGATCGGAACCAAGAGGAGTTGGGCCGGCAGTTTGTATAGGAGATTGGCTGGTGGTTTTCTTCAAGATAAATCAGAGGTATACAAAAGGTAATAAGCCTCAGATATCCTTAAGGCAGACCGTGACAAGGATGGAGAACACATAGGACATAGCCGGAATTGATTAAGGGGAAATAGTCGGAGTTCTTAAATAAAAACAAAGAGGGAGCGGTTGGCGGATTACCAAGAGGAAATGAGGCGGACTGTTGGAGAGGAACTTGAGTGCGATTAAAGGAGGATGGGCAAGGACCATGGACAGATCAGGCAAGGATTCACCTTGGCTGAGGACCATGACATCATAATAAAATGCCCAGGTGTGTATCGGACGCTCAACCAAACCCTGACCACGGTAAGGCCATGGCCGGCATATGACTTGAGTTTCTGATTGGAATCTCTCTATCACTTTACTGGATTTTTTTTTAGAATTCCATAGTCTAAGTTCCTTGACCGAATTGTTATAAGTTGCCTTGGTTTGAGTATTGGATCATACCAGGGTCAGCTGACGGGGTCAAGGGTCTAGGGCCGATCGCGAGAAGAAGGATCGCATGGATCGATAGGCAAGAAAACTGGCGGATAAGCCAAGAAGAGCTGGGTCGGCAGTTTGATCTGAATCGACCATGGATGGATCCCTCGTAGGATCAGTCTCGGATGGACTCTCACATAAGTTGGTATGGATCACGATCAATGCCTTGGGTGGAGATCAGATCACTTACCAACCGGTTAAGAGCGTAGGCATGTGAATATGAAATAACAAATGGTTTGGGAACATGGAATGTATATAGATCGAATGCTAAGTTGTTGGGCTATTTATCTAATCATTGTCAAGTATTCTTAAGTATTTTGGATGCATGTATAGAGCTTGCAACGGAGCGACGGTTGGAGGAATCGAGAAGCAGACTTACGAGTTGAATGGTGAATTGACCAAGAAGGAAACTTGAAGATCTCTCTTATACTTAGTCATGTGGGGATGGTTGGTTGAATGACTAGGTACAAGGGAGATATGTTCTATAGATTCAAAGAACGAATGAGATAAGCTGGACATCGAACTAGCTTCTTACCGACTTCACCTAAAAGGCTAAGGTACGAGTTCAAGTACTCGAATGATCTAAAAAATTATTAGAACCAAATAGGTGAACGGAACAATCTACGCAAGACTTAGGTGGTTAGAACGGATAGATAGGATTGGGACCTCGAAAGAGTTTTATGGAAACTAAATAAGGACGTAGGAGGTTCACGGATGGATCGTTCTTTAGAAGTACGATATCAAAGTTAGATAAGTATTTTCAATGTGTATTGTTAAGTATGAAGGATGTAAGACTAGAAGTCAATAGGAAGATCCGAGGAATACTTGTTCTAGAAGGAAAATTTAACTAGGACGGAATTTAGGAAGGTTTAGGCCAAGAAGCGGCATGACCATTGGAACGCATCGACCGCGGCCTATGAAGGCCGGGTCGGGGTGTTTCAACTGTTACTCTGCTAGGATCAGAAATTTCTCGGAGGATGGTCATGGAGTTGGCCAATTTACAGATTCGCAGCAACCAACGACCATCAATTCCGGTAGCCTTCTTTTTTTTGCCCTACATCAATTATTACGGCTAATTGGAGTATAGCTTATTGATAATGGTTAGGTTTATGTTAGATCTAATTAATGTTTGACATGATTTTTCCTACAAAATCACCCTTTAAAGGTTATTCATGTATTATGAGAACTGAAAGATCCAAACGTAAACTATCTCTGATCCAATCTATCAGAAAAAAACTGGAAGTGCAAATCAATTGATTGAAGAGGTAGATGCTACTGTGTGAGTTTGAATCCAGTATCATAGAGGAGCAATCATTGTATGAACATTACAACGTTTTATTGGCCTCTCAAATGTAACTTCGAATTAATTTATTTTCTTATGTATTTACAAATGCAAAGAAGGGAGACTTTGTTCAGCATTAAAATTATTGAACCAATGGTCCTCGCTGTTATATCTTTTCTGAAAGAATCCTAGTCACTGTGTTTGGAAGAAAAGGAAGTGCATACACCCTTGGATCCAATGAGGTTTTTCTGCTTGTCCATTTGCAAATTAAATAATTCATCTTTTTTATCACCCTTTTCAGCAAGACAAACATACACTTTGTCCAGCGCTTGAGGCAGCTATAGATTATCAGCTGAAAGTATTGTCAGTTGCCATCACTTATGGAGGCAGTTCACTTCTTCCGTACAAAGATCATTTGATCAAAGCTACCTCTTCTGCATCTCTGGAATCAAATTTTTCTTAGCGTGTGACATTTTTTGTGATGTGAACTTTTAACTGCCTTCTGATGATTTGATTGTTTACTTAAGGTTGATGGAGCTCGGGATCATCTTCTTGGATCTCTCCTTGGAAGTCTGATTTTTTACTATCATACTGATTAGTACAAGTGCGCAATAACTCGAGAATACTTGTCATAAATATCTAGAGAAGTTTCTTGAATGTCAGAACGATGAAATGATGCAAAAACATCAGGAGTTTCTTAAGCTACATAAAGATACATACAAATTATTAGAATATCACAACGATATGTTGAGGCAAAAACAGCAAGTTCCTCTCTATGGACAACAAGAGCAGTGTGCGTATTCCACCACAAGTGACGTTGTAGCTGGCCTAAACATTTGTAAAACCTGAGTGTAAATATTCTAAGCTCAAGGTAAAGTAAATTCCTGAAATTTAAGCGACTAAAGATCTTGTTCTCTGTCGCAACTCAAACGCATTAGCTCCCACATAACATACAAAAATTTAAGTCCCACCTCAAATGAAATTCACTAGCATTTGATAGATTCTACTTGAGATTTGCAGACATTTTTAAATTAATGTGCAAGACTATAATTTGAAATAAATTGATCTTGATTGTCTTCTCTAATGGAACTGTTATTGTGACATGATTTACAGGAGGTTTCAGTGAATAGTGAAGATTCAGAAGTAATGAGGTTCATACTCATGTGTTCATGATCATTGGAAGAACAACAAGGAGTGTCCATGGGCGGAGCCACTTGTATGGGAGGGAGGTTAGATGACCCCGGTAAAATAGCCTAAATTAAATTTGTGGGCTTATTTTATATAATATCAGTGGCACATTTGGTATAGATTTCCTCTACTGACCCTCCTTTCTGAGTTCAAATCCCCCGTATGACCCTATTTAAATTTTTACACCTCATTATTTTCTTCATAATTTTTGTACGTTTCCTTTTTTTAATAAATGTTTTCATTAGATTTTAATTTAATATACTTTCTTTAGGTTTGCTAGTCTGTATCTTCCATGATATTTCTTTTCTGTGTTTTTGTATTTTCACCAAATTCCAAAAAACACTTATTTTTAGTCTTTTACTTTTTTACAAATATTTTTTCCATAAATAATATTCTTTCCTCTTGTTTTATTTGTCTTCTCACAAAAATATATGTATTTCTTCCTTATCACCATTAACTTTAGTTCATTTCTTATTTTTAAACAAACCATTTATATAACAATTAAATGTATATTTTAATAATTTTAGATAATATATTTTATTTTAATTTACTGAGTATACTCATTAGAAACTGAAATAATATACTAAATTTATTTATAGTATTATTAAATTTTTAAATATAAATAATATTTTATTTTAATTATGACCTCGGTTAAAAAAAATTCTTGATCCGCCATTGAGTGTGTCCGTTTGAACTGGAGGGTGGGCTACACGAGCTCATGGAGATAAGACAAAAAGATGAGTGAGCTGAAGAGTGCATTGGAAGATGCTAAGCAAAGGGTTCATGTGAAGGAGGCTGAAGCTTCTTGATGGAAAGACACTGCTTATATAGTCTCTGAAAATATTCCAGCACCTTGTAGAAGAATCACTTCCAACTCTCAAACTCGTGGTTACCTTCTCTCTCTCTAGGTAAGAAATTTCGGTGTTTTAAGTTTCAATAGAAAACAAAAGTGTATGTAATCTACATGTTAATTAATTAATTCGCCTGATACTCTGATACACAGAAAAAAGGGTAAAATTTAGATTTCATTGGAACATATTTATTATGATCGTACCAACGTGGGGTCACTCATGTATGTGGTTCTCTTTGTGTTTTCAGTTTGGATAGTGATCTAATGAGCGTATTTTGGTCATGTTCGACGTGTAAATTATCATATATAAAAAAGCTATTCGTGGTCTGCCATCAAATGTAGCCATTGAATAAAAAATTCATTGATACAATGCACTGGATGAAAAAACAATTTTGGGTTGTATAATTTCATGACCAAACTACAATAGTGTCACATCATTGTATTTCAAATATTATATTAATACTAATAATTTAATATATGTAAGATAAGACTGTGACAATGTTAGCACGAGTGAAGAAGCAAACTGAAAAGAAAATCAATCCAAGAAGAGAATATGAAATTTCAACCCAGTAAATGCAAGTTAGTAGTATCAGACACCCATTTCATAATAATAAAATCAAATAAATACATACTATTTTACATATATTACAACAAAGTTACCAAGGTTTCCATCAAATAAAACAAAGAAATTGAGTCTCAGAGAAAAACTTACATACACATGTAGGATTTCAAAAATGAGTAAATAGCTTAAATGAGAGAAACACCTAAAACAGGAAACAAGTAAAGTGATATTACAAAAAAAATACAAAGGGAGGAAAACTTAACGTATGCCCCTTTTTAAAAAAAAAAGAAAAAAATTTAACGTACCTTTTCCAAGAACAATTACTACTAACTATGAGAAGCTGAAAAGAGAAACATATGGTATATTATTACGCCTAATACAAAGAAATTGTTGAAGAGATTTCAAAGCATTTGTATTTTTAGGCACAAGGGATGAAATTTAATAAATCATCTAATTTTTTAGCAATTAGTTTCAAGATTTTAGCTCACGACACATGTTCTTACTCGGAAGAAACTAAACTTAAAATTCAGTACGAAGAAGTAAATTGATTTACCTTAACAAATTATTACATAATTGAAAAAAGTTTATTGCAAGTTCCTAACGGTAGTTTTCCACAAAATACTACCAACATTAAAAAAATACAAACGTACAACTTTTTAATCTATAATAATGTTTTAAATACGATTCTACATGAAATAATACTGAAACGATATGTATGTTTGTATTTTTAATGCAAAGCCTTTTTCAAGTGTTTCTTCTCTGGAAGTCAAAGTTATAGTGGATTTCTCAAAGCCGTTACCGAGCACTATTGAAATAGAGCGTGAAAACGGTGTGGTAGATGTGATGAGTGTTTCTTATCCTTGACTTCCACCCCTTTGCCCGGCCTGTAAAGAAATTGGGCACAAAAAAAGCATTGTGTCCTCGTAATCCGAAGACTTTCGATGTTCCTCATCAGGTTCCTTCCTCCAAAGATAAGAAGAAAGGTCTGCAAAAGAAAAGCATGTATAAGGAGGTTCCTGTCTCAAACAGTTTGAACACTATACTAGCTGGTATTGGTAACCATAAAGTGGACAAACTTGACCGTGAAAGTGTGCACAGGGATGTTCATATATCTCTTGCTCAGGCTCAACCCGGTATTGTACCAGAAAATCAAGGAGCTCTTGTTTCTCAACCAGACGTCGCTTCTCTGATAGTCTCTAATGGGGTTGTCCCTAGTGAGCCGGTTGTCCCTAGTGAGGTTGCTAACCAGGAACCGGTTGTCTCTGATATTCCTTATAAGGAAGTGCAATGCTCAGTCTCTGAAGCAGCTTTCTTGCCAGCACAGAAACCAATTCTTCGCAAAACCAGTCCTGAAGAGAAGAGTGATCGTCAACAGATTATTTCCTCAAATCTGTTTGAGGTCTTGCAGTTGGATCAAGAAGATACATGGTCGGCTTCTTCAGACAATAATCTTTGTCTTGCTGTTTCCGATTCACAAGTGAGAATCTCTCCTTCAAATGATAATTATGCCTATTGCTTCTGTTTCTGCTCCAGAACTGCCTGGAATGATATCCGAAAAGCAACAGCAATTCTTCTATGTCTCTCCTTCTTCCTCTGGATCTTCCAAAAAGAAGAGTAAGAAGCGGAAGATATATCAGAAATCCCCGTCCTCAGGTGGTGATCTTCCCCTTGCTTTAGGTGTCAGTCACCAATACTAATCTTCCATATGTCAGATACGTTTTTTTGGAATGTGTGCGGCATCAATGATTTTACGAAGCATAGTCCTTTAGCTTCTTGGATTTCATCAAGAAAATTACGCTTTGGTGTCCTTTTGGGAACGCACGTTAGAGAGGACAATATTTCTAATGTTTTATCGGATTTAGGAGTGGACTGGAAGGTTTTTGCAAATTACAGTCACTCGCCTCTAGGAAGGATTTGGATCATATTTAAAAATCCAATCCAAATTTCGGTTTTGTTTATGGACGCTCAGTCTCTGACCACTCATATTGTTTTGGAAGAGGGTCAATCCTTCTATTGTACATCGGTGTATGCTTCTAATGAGCTTGAGGAAAGGAGAGAGCTGATGTGAGATGGTGTGGATGGTAGAGAGAAAGATGGACCGAGAATGGTTGCTGGCCGGCCGAGAGTGGACAGCTAGGGCGGGTGGTGATCGAATGGGACGAGAAGCTGGCCGATGGCACTCTCTTCTTGTCAAGGGATGATTAAGCGATGATTTGTGAGCTACTGAATCTGTGTAACATTTAGGATGATCGAGGCAGCAAGCAAAAGCCAAGAAATCTACTCTTCTAAGGGGCAGCCGCGCAGAGAAGGAGATAGATCGAGAAACCTTAGGGTTTTTCCTGGTTTAAACTTGCTTGCTGTTTCATAAAACCAAAAGAGCATTTAAGTAATACAACTGGAAACAAATGGGCCAAAAGAAACAAGGCCATCGAAAATTAATTAAGAAAATAAGAGAAATAAGACTTAAAAACGAAAGAGGAAAGTCTTGGTCGAAAATAGATAGGAGGCCGGTCTGTCTCTCTAATGAATGGGCCTCGGATCACCTCGTTAAAAACCTTGTGAAGAAAACCCATTTGGGACAAAACTTCACGAGGGGAAAAGATTATGATCTTTATCCCAGAGGCAGACCGGTCAGAGAATCATCTGGTTCGATGCAGAAGATCATGGTCGGTCCGTGCGTCCGGAGTATGGGCCAGGGTGTGGTTGTTGGGATTATGTCCTGAAATCACATTGTACGAACTCTAGAGATAGTTGTATTGTCGAGATCGGACAATTCATGTGGTATTGGGTAGTCATAACGTTTTGCTAGAAACCGCTTATGATAAATGAGTTGTAACTCATTTCCAGTATCGTGTGAACCTACAGGGTCACACAACTAAGCAAGTTGGATATACTCTGCATGGGATAGATCATTGGCATATGGTCTGATCGATGTGTATTAGATACGCATCGAATTGAGTTTCAAAGAGGTGTATCGATCGACACCATTAGGTGCGTCGGTCGATACAAGACTTGTGTCGATCGACACCAATGGATGTATCGGTCGACACAAAGGCGAAACCGAGACTGATGTTTCGGTTCACTTTAGGTCGATATATAAACGCGTTTTGTACATTCGACCTAATTGATCTGTGCGCCGCCCAGACTGTTTTTCTCAGAGAGAAAACACAGAACCTCAAGAAACTAAAGTCCCAGGGAGATCCGAGCACCGGTCCTAGCATCCCGGCGGATTCCAGCTTGTGTGCGTGTGGACTACGATAGAGGCGCAGCATCTGAGGCGCAATAGATCTCGTGCTACCTGATCAATCTTCCGTTGCCAAACACCAGGTAATCACGAGGTGAGATCCATGATTCAATTAACTAGACCCTAGATCCTAGGCTATCGGGAACTCGCGAGAATTCTGAATCTGTAGAATTGGCTCGGATTCTCAACAGTGGTATCAGAGCCTTAGGGTTTTATCATTGAATCAAACATGTTTAAATCGAATTTGATGATTTAGATTCGCAAACTAGGTTTTTTGGTTAGAACAGGTTAGATCGTTTTCGATCAGAAACGAGTCTGTATTTTCGCATGGTGTCGATCGATACACTGGGTGTGTCGGTCGACACAGAACGGCGAAAACGACAAGATTCGGCGGCTAGGGTTTTTCGCGAAGAAAAACCGAAAGCCTTCTGTGTCGATCGACACACTGGGTGTGTCGGTCGACACAGAGCAAACTCGGTCGAGTGTCGATCGACACAGTTTGAGTGTCGGTCGACACAGGACGAAATTCGGCGGCTAGGGTTTTCTCGAAGAAAACCTAAAAGGCCTACTGCGTCGATCGACACAGGTTGAGTGTCGATCGGCACAGGCCGAGCGAATGGTTAATCGGTTCAATTGGATTGGACCGGTTATCATGCTTGGTTAAGTCCGAATAGATAGGTTTAAATTGGATGAATTAGTTCAATTGGATTGAACTGATTATCTCAATTAGCATGAACCGATGGGATAAATCAGTTTGATTGGATAAGTCGGTTCAATTGAATTGGACTGGTTATCGCAATTGGTTGAAACTGGTTTAAACGGTTTAAATTGGATGAATTGGTTCAATTGGATTGAACTGATCATCCCAATTAGTATAAACCGATTGGTTAAGATCAGTTTGATCAGATAAGTCGGTTCAATTGAATTGAACCGGTTATCAAAACGATCTTCGGTTTAGGTCTATGTCGACCGTCACACATGGGTTGTGACGATCGACATGACCGGTTCGATGAACCGGGTTAATTAAATTAACTGGTTATTGAAGTCCGGTTTTGTTTGGTAGTGTCGATCGACAGACATAGTCTGCGTCGATCGACACAGTATTCGAAATTCTGGTTATTGAACCTTGAATTTGCAGAAACCAAACTAGACTTAAACATTGATCGAAGATTAGCTTCAATACGGTCAACTGTCAAGACTCATTTAGTTGTGTGATATCTAGCCAAGAGCTTGGTGTCCACAATTACGTGAGTAAGGCAGGTAGTAGAGTTGATGAACATGCAGTGCTAAACATCAACAATTACATGACCTAAGAGATTGATTTGCTAAACTTTTGGGTTTATATTCCTCAACCAAAATATCAAGTGACCTTGATGTCTTGCCCAATTTTGTCTACTGTGAAAACTTGTGTTGTTTGTTGGATAGTCTTGGAGTCCTTGGTATCCACCACAACATGAGTTTGGCAGGTGGTCATTGACAGACTTGCAGTGCGACTGTCATTTGATCACAAGACACAAGAAATTGGTTTTACTTGACTGGGCTATCAGAAGTTCTGGGCCCAGAGACATCAGAGTGGATTAGACATAGTTTGTCTCATCTGCGACCAAGAGTTGTATTGGGTACAATTAGCAATGATTTGCTTACCTAGATAACTAAATTTTGAGTAACGGCGAGTCGCCCACTCGAATTTTAGTAATCTGAGGATCTTGGATCATTATATTCGTAGAGGAAACATTGCTTGAATATAATGCGAGTTTTCTTATTCGATAAGATTTCTCATCATACACATAACTAAATCTTTGTTTTTCTTGGATTTCAGCTTATGTCTATGACTACTTTCTCGTTGCGATCCGTCCTGGAAAAGGACAAGCTAAATGGATCCAACTTCCTGGATTGGTATCGGAATCTGAGATTCATTCTCAAGCAGGAGAGCAAGGACTATGTCCTTGAAAAAGCTCTTCCAGAAAGGCTTGAGACCAATCGCTCGCATGCAGCATATAATGCTTGGAATAAGCATTATATTGATGTGGTAGATGTGCGTGGTCTGATATTGGCTACCATGAACTCGGACTTGAAAAGTCAATACGAGAACATGGAGTCGCCAATAGAGATGATCACCAGCCTGAAACTGAAGTTTCAGGATCTGGCACGAGTTGAGAGATTCCAGATGGTGAAGTCTCTCACTGAGTGCAAACTACCAGAGGATGCTCCAGTAAGTCCTCATGTCATTAAACTGATGGGTTACGTTGATAACCTGGGGAAACTGGAATGTCCTGTCAGCTTAGAGTTGGCTACTGACATCATTCTGCAGTCACTGCCGTCAAGCTATGACAAGTTCGTTAAGAACTATATCAAGAAAGGCTTGACGAAGACGTTGACTGAGATGCATGGTATGCTCAAAACAGCAGAGTATGACATCATAAAGGGTAAAAGATTTGAGGAATCTTGTGTTGGCAAGGGTAGAGGCTGGGCCATCCAGATTTGGAATCAGGATAAGCCTGTGTCATCTTATAAGCCCAAGTCAGGCCCATCTGGTGTCAGAAAGTGCTTCTACTGTAATGAGTTGGGGCATTGGAAGAGAGATTGCATAAAATTCTTGGAAGATTCACAAGAGATGGAGAAGATGTATGGTACTTCTTCTTCAGGTATTGTGTTATTAATTCAAGTTCTACATAAGTATTGGATACTTGTTGTGGTACTGATATTTTTGAAATATGCAGGACCTAAGCAACAGTAGAACGTTGAAGAAAGGACAAGTGGAACTACGTGTCTGGTTGAAGCAATGGTTGCTACATAAGCCGTAGAGATTCTTCACTTGTAGGAACCTTTCATACTTGGTTTTAGAAATTAAGTAATTGCTACTATGTATCTGCCTTGTGCAGAAATGTCTTTCATTTTCTTTTGAGAATTTGGATGTTTTTCATTTTGATAAAAGACAAGTTCTTTGGATCTTAATGAAATATTTAATGGTAGCACCCCGTTTAGAATGGGTTTTATATCTTAAACCAACATGAGTTAAAAATATAACATAAATACCAAACGGTTTAAGTCTGATGACTCGAACTCGACCTTTCTTTGGTATAGTCGTTTAACCACAAAAGTGAAGCAGATTCGGTAAATCCATAGTTTTGGACTCATTTGATTGTTAATCATTTGAGATATGAATTCCGTTCACTAGACCAAAATGACTAAGGCCCTTTTAGCAGAGCTAAAGGAAATGGGCCAGAAGCTTATTGGGCCTTAAACATACTGATGTATGCGGCCCAAACGAGCATTAGTGCCAGAGGAAATCTTCTGTACTTCATTACCTTATTGATGGTATCAATAAGTATTGCTGTGTTCATTTGATGAGACACGAGCAGGAATCCCTTGAGGAGTTCCAAGATGAAGTGTAGAACCGATTTGACAGAAGTATTGAGATCCTCGATTGGATCGTGGAGGAAAAATACTTAGAATCAACAATTGGGTGATCATCTAACAGAATGAATCGGATCTTATTGGATATGCTCCAATTAATGATGAGTCACAAGAATCTTCCATGAACGATTTAAGAATACGTTCCAAAATGTCTGTCTTTGCGCAGAAAAGTGTTTCTATCAGAATCAGTGAAAAACACCACATTGGATGTGGACTGGGTGATTTCCAAATTTGTTTTTTGATTAATTGGGATTGCAAGGTTTGTGTAAGACAGTAGTCAACAAACAAACTTGAACCCACATATGATGAGTTACACATCGCTGGTTGTCCTAAGGAAACCAAGGCTTAGTACTTTTATTGCCCAGAACTGTGTCTTTTAAGAAAGATCATACTTTCAAAAGGAACAGTGGGAGTAAAAGTACACATCGAAGAAATTCGATAAACACAGGAGGCTGCTCAACCTGTTAAGGAAGAGCAGCGGTGAGATCTACAAAGTGCTGTAGGATCTGCACCTGTGGAGCCTGAAATTCGCAGATCCGAAAGGATCCGTCACTAACTCGAGAGTGATATCTCGTAACCTATTGTCGTGATCTGCTGATCATTGAAAAGTGACGAACATGCGAAATTCGAAGAAGCGATGGTGAGGCCCAACTCCGAAAATTGGCTGGGTATGCATGTTAGTTTCACCGATCCATTTCTGGATTGAAACGAACATCTTGGAGTTGGAATCAACATTCTGACAGATTGGTCAAAGGTTTTGACTTGATCAGAAAGAAAAAGAAACCATGCGTTTACAAGGAGACTAGTGGGAGCGTAATGGCAATTCTCACACAGTATGTAGATAACATACTTGAATCTCACAAACGACGTTCCGACGCTAAAGTCTTGTCAAGATTTGGGTCGGAAGTCAAACTTAAACGATAAACATGGGAGTAGCCGAATGAATTCTTGGAATAAGAATCTATTGACATAGATTAAGTAGGCTAATTGGATCGTGTCAAAATCCTTATGTTCATAAGGTATTGGACAGTTCAAATGTGCTTAATTCCAAGAATGGCTTCATACCAAAGGTCTTATGGCAATTATCCAAGCAAGATGCAGTGTCTTGGACACTGGCTGAGCTAGTAACGATATTAGCAAGAAGAAGTGTTTTGAACACTGTCTGAACTAATATTAATGAGTGTGAGTTCTAATGCTGCTGCAATAGAATCCATCATAAATGCCATATTTTGCGCTCGTCTAGATGCAGCTTAAGCATGACGAGAATATACCAATGTACTCCGGTAATAGTCACTGAATAGTTACCAGAAATATCCCAAGTGTTGAGAAATACTAAGGATAGGTTCGTGGTGAACTGATAAAGTGACGAACCAGTTGAAAGTAGTTAGTCGGACAAAGACGATTCCCGGTTCCCACCTGGTTATATCTCTTTGTCTGAATAGCGGTACTAACTGTTGGAAAGGCTCCAAGCAGTAGACCGTAGAATAGTGCTTTTATCTGAATGGCGGTGTAATTTGTTGAAATTGTTTCAAGCAATAGCACCGCTCTCTCTCCCACAACCTAAGCACGGAATTTATTCTGTTGCTATAGGTATAAGATATCTGAAAAGATGATCTTGATTCTAGTGGGAGTTATTTTAGTTATGTTGTAAACTTTACATAGACATGCTTTGACAGTGTTTGTGTAAGTTAAAACTGACATCAGTATTATTTAATTATTGGATAATTAAATAATGGTCCCAAAGTACTTTATGGTCATCTTATAGGTCATCAAGTTGAAGACTTGATCATGAAACCCTATAAGTAAAAGATGACATAAATTATGATTGTCCCTAGTCAAGGTTGTTAAAATGGGACACTAACAACCGCGCAGACTAGTATGTGAGGTGACTGTTGGACTAAGTTTCATGGAGTCAATGATATGATTATCACAGTCAGTCACATAGATATATGTTGGTGAACATATGATCGGACATGACCCGCTTAATGAGAACTCCACAGGATAGTTATATATAAGTGTCATGGGAGGTTCTCATTACGACTATAGAGTATAGTCCTTAGACCTGAGTTCATCATACTTTCTGGCATATGAATTGGTGCGCTTTGACCTTGTCAAACGTCGTTCCGTAACTGGCGGCTATAACGGCATTGTTTCGACGTATCATGAAGTATGTGTAGAAACAGGGATGGAACAAAATGGGATTTGTCCCTCCTGTATAACGGGAGATAAATATCTCAGGGCCCATCGAAGATTTGATACTGAGAAAATGCATGGCCGTGCTCAAACGAGGTGATTGTCAGTCGTTTGTTTATCAGTATAGATCAGAAGTTCGATGAACATGATATTGGTTATAATAAGGATGACACAGTCTCTTGCCTTATGCCAGTTCGAGATATAGAGACGAAGGGATTATAGGAATAGGTGATTCCAGTACAAGTGGGAGATTGTTGGGATTATGTCCTGAAATCACATTGTACGAACTCTAGAGATAGTTGTATTGTCGAGATCGGACAATTCATGTGGTACTGGGTAGTCATAACGTTTTGCTAGAAACCGCTTATGACAAATGAGTTGTAACTCATTTCCAGTATCGTGTGAACCTACAGGGTCACACAACTAAGCAAGTTGGATATACTCTGCATGGGATATATCATTGGCATATGGTCTGATCGATGTGTATTAGATACGCATCGAATTGAGTTTCAAAGAGGTGTATCGATCGACACCATTAGGTGCGTCGGTCGATACAAGACTTGTGTCGATCGACACCAATGGATGTATCGGTCGACACAAAGGCGAAACCGAGACTGATGTTTCGGTTCACTTTAGGTCGATATATAAACGCGTTTTGTACATTCGACCTAATTGATCTGTGCGCCGCCCAGACTGTTTTTCTCAGAGAGAAAACACAGAACCTCAAGAAACTAAAGTCCCAGGGAGATCCGAGCACCGGTCCTAGCATCCCGGCGGATTCCAGCTTGTGTGCGTGTGGACTACGATAGAGGCGCAGCATCTGAGGCGCAATAGATCTCGTGCTACCTGATCAATCTTCCGCTGCCAAACACCAGGTAATCACGAGGTGAGATCCATGATTCAATTAACTAGACCCTAGATCCTAGGCTATCGGGAACTCGCGAGAATTCTGAATCTGTAGAATTGGCTCGGATTCTCAACAGTGGTCTGCTCAAATGGGCCGTCAGCTTCGGTATGGATCATCCTCTGGGCCAACTGGTTCAGGACAGGTTGTCCTTGGTCGAGATGGCCTATCTGGGTCGTGATGTCTTCTAGGCTTGTCCTTGAGATCAGCTGCTCCATGGCATTGTTGAATTCGGCATGTATCTGTCGCTGTCCCGAACGCGTCCTTGGTACATCTCGCATGGTCGGGAACAGGTTGGTCAGCTTCTTGGTAGAGCCTGGTCCGTCTTGTTCATCCAACTCAGTGTCGGCCAAGTTGATGTCCTCATCATTCCCTCCCTCTTGAAGAGGTGCTGGCCTCAGAACAGTATCACCTGCACAATAAGGAGACAAATCAGCAACATTAAAACTCGACGATATGCTCATCTCAACTGGGAGTTCCAATTGGTAGGCGTTGTCGTTGATCTTATTTAGGACACAGAATGGTCCATCTCCTCGCGGAGCAAGCTTGGACTTCCTCTTGTTCCTGAACCGTTCGGGTCGCATGTGAACCCAAACCCAGTCGCCTGGCCTAATGTCAATCTCCTTCCGGTGTTTGTCGGCTTGCTTCTTGTACTGCTTCGTCCTCTTCTTGATGTTCTCCTTAACCGCTTGGTGTAGCTTGGCGACGGCCTCAGCCTTGCACTCTCCATCAAGATTGATGAATTCCAATGTTGGCAGTGGCTTCAGATCAAGTGGCGTATCTGGCTTAAATCCATAAACAACCTCAAAAGGAGACATCTTAGTAGCAGAGTGTTTGGCACCATTATAAGCAAACTCAACAAAAGGAATGCAATCCAACCACTGTGATAAATTTTTACCAACTGTGGCCCTCAAGAGGGCTGAGAGAGTCCGGTTCACGACCTCGGTTTGTCCATCAGTCTGTGGATGACAAGTGGTCGAGAACAGTAGCTTGGTACCAAGCTTCCTCCACAACATCCTCCAAAAGTGACCTAGGAAGGTCGGGTCACGGTCCGAGATGATGGTCCGTGGCAGTCCGTTCAATATGACCACTTCTTTGAAGAAGAGATCGGCTGTCTGGGTCGCATCATTCGTCTTAGAACACGGTATGAAGTGAGCCATCTTTGAAAACCGGTCGACCACAACGAAGATCGCATCCTTGTTCCTGATCTTAGCTAAACCAAGCCCAAAATCCATAGAAATGTCGACCCATGGTCGGTTAGGTATAGGCAAAGGTAAGTAAAGACTGTGAGGATGTGCCCTGGACTTGGACTTAAGGCATGTGACGCACTTGGAGCAGAAACGCTCCGTGTCTCGCTTCTGATGTGGCCAATAGAAGTGCTCTACTAGGAAACTCAGTGTCTTGTCCACGCCAAAGTGTCCCATCAGTCCTCCTCCATGGGATTCTCGGATCAGGAGCTCCCTCATCGATCCCTGAGGAATGCACAGCCGCTTACCCCTGAACAGGAAACCGTTATGCAAGTAGAAAAATCCTTTCGGTCCCTTGCTACATTCCTGAAAAATTTCACCAAAATCAGGGTCAATATCATAATCTTCTTTGATGAGTTCAAACCCCAAAACTTTGGCCTCCATGGTGTTGATCAGTGTGTATCTCCTGGACAATGCATCAGCTACCACGTTCTCCTTTCCCTTCTTGTACTTGATGATGTACGGAAAGGTCTCCACGAACTCAAGCCACTTAGCGTGCCTCCTCTTCAGATTTGTCTGTCCTCTCAAATGCTTGAGCGTCTCGTGGTCGTGTGAATAACAAACTCCTTGGCCAGCAAGTAATGCTGCCAAGTCTCCAAGGATCTAACCAACGCATACAACTCCTTGTCATAAGTAGGATAGTTGAGCGTGGCTCCACTCAACTTCTCGCTGAAGTAGGCGACCGGTCGCCCACCTTGTGTCAGAACAGCTCCAATCCCTAAACCTGAAGCATCACACTCAATCTCAAACGTCTTATCAAAATTAGGCAAAACTCAAATAGGAGCATAGATCAACAAATCCTTGAGTTTCTGAAATACGGCCTCCTGCGACTGGCCCCATTTGAACGGGACGTCCTTCTTGATCACGGCTGTGAGTGGGGCGGCCACTGTGCTAAAATCCTTCACAAACCGTCTATAGAAGCTGGCTAAACCATGGAAACTCCTGACATGGCCGATCGTGGTCGGGGTCGGCTACTCCTCAATAGCTTTGATCTTTTCTTGGTCAACCTGTAAGCCCTGCGAACTCACAACAAAACCTAAAAAGACAAGCTTATCAGTGCAGAAGGTGCACTTCTTAAGGTTCGCATAAAGACCCTCCTTTCGCAGAGTATCTATTACTTGCTGAAGGTGCACCAGATGATCAGCAAAACAGCGACTATAGATCAAAATATCATCGAAGTAAACAACGACGAACTTACTGATGTAGGTCCTCAAGACCTGGTTCATGAAGCATTAACGTACTGGGCGCATTGATAAGGCCAAATGGCATGACCAGCCACTCGTAAAGGCCCTGCTTAGTCTTAAAAGCCGTCTTCCACTCGTCGCCTTCCTTCATTCGAACTTGATGGTGCCCACTGCATATATCGATCTTAGAGAACACGGTCGCTCCGTGTAGCTCGTCCAACATATCGTCTAGTCGTGGTATGGGATGTCGGTACTTGATGGTGATGTTGTTGATGGCCCGACAATCGACACACATCCTCCAAGACCCATCTTTCTTAGGAACCAACAAGACTGGTACCGCACACGGGCTGAGGCTCTCGCGAATGTAACCCTTGGACATGAGGTCCTGCACTTGTTTCTCCAACTCCTTAGCCTCGGTCGGATTCATCCTATATGCAGGCCGGTTGGGCAGAGCCGCTCCTGGCACGAGATCGATCTGATGCTCAATGCCTCGTATGGGTGGTAGACCGGCTGGTATCTCGTCCGGAAAGACTTCCTTAAACCTGTCCAACAAAGAAACAACTTCTCTGGGGAAGCTCAACATCGTCTGAACACGAATGTAAAGCCTCCCTGTAGACCATTAGTAGCACCTGCGTGTTCTGATCAATAGCTCTAGAAACAGAATGTGAAGAAATAATTAAATTGGTCTTACGGTTCTTCTTATCCTTGTCAAGGTGTAGTTGCATCTCATGCACTTCCTGCGGCGTAAGAGGCGCGAGCTGATACTTTCGCTTGTCGTGCATGAACGAGTAGTGATTGGTCCGCCCGTTGTGCAAGGACTCCTTGTCGAACTGCCATGGTCGGCCGAGTAATAAGTGTCCAACCTGCATAGGGACCACGTCGCATACTACCTGATCGTGATATCGCCCAATGCTGAAAGGTACGGTTACTTGATCTGCGATCTGGATCTCTGTGTCATCGTTCAGCCTACGAATTCGGTACGACCGCGGGTGCTTAGTCACTTGCAGCCCGAGCTTCTCAACCATGTTCCTGCTGGCCACGTTAGTACAAGACAGTAATAAGACTACATACCTTGCTGTTCACGGTACAACGAGTGTGGAAGATGTTCTCGCGTTGAAACGTCTCGGGATCAATAAGTGTACTGAGAGCTCTCCTGATCACCAATAACTCTCCAGAGTCGGGATACTCTATGGGCGTCCTGTTGGATCGCCTAGGATCTAGGGTTCGTTATATTGAAAAATATCAACCTCGTTCTTACCTTGAACTGGCAGTGGAATGATTGGTGAACGAGATCAGTAAGCGACTCAGATGCTTCGCCTCTACCAGATACACACGCACACAAACCTGGAAACCGGGATGCTAGTGCCGGATCTTTTGGGATCTCTGAGTTTTGGTGTTTTCTGCTTTCTCTGTCAAGAAAAAGACGACGGCTACTGATCCAGGTCGAAACTCTCAGGTTTTATTCAGACCTAAAATCATTCTAAACGGGCCAACTTGTTTAAGTCACAAATCGAAACGTCTGTTTCGAAAACCCGATCTGTGTCGACCGACACACATACTGTGTCGATCGACACAACACCATTTGCTCGATATTAATGTATATCCAATACACATTAACATGATCATTACCATAATGATCATTCCCATATTTTAAGCTTCCAGTTTGCTTAGGTGTGTGACCCTATAGGATCATATAATAAAGAGGCTTCTAGCAAAACATTGCAACCGCCCAGTATTATACGAATGTCTGATCTCGACACACAACTATCATCAGGAGTGAGCACAAGTGTGATTTCAGGACACTATCCCAACAATCTCCCACTTGTACTGGAATCATCAATTCCTATAATCCTTTTGTCTCTATATCTCGATTTGGCATAAGGCAAGATTAGTGTCATCCTTATTAAGTCAATATCGTGTTTATCGAACTCATGATCTTATATTGAACAATCCAAACAACTGAACTACAGTTCGTTTGAGTGCGGCCACACATTTTTTCAGTATCAAATCTTCGATAGGCCCTGAGATATTTATCTCCCGTTATTCAGGAGGGACAAATCCCTTCTTGTTCCATCCCTGTTTCAACACATACTACATGATATACCTGAGCAGTGCCGTTATAGCCGCCAGTTACGGGTCGACGTTTGACAAGGTCAAAGTGTACCAATTCATATATAAGAAAACATGATGAACTCAGGTCTAAGGACTATACTCTATAGTCGTAATGAGAATCTCTTATGACACAGATATAACTATCTTGTAGACTTCTCATTAGCGGGTCATGTCCGATCATATGTTCACCAACATATATCTATGTGACTGACTGTGATACTCATATCATTGACTCCATGAAACTTAGTCAACAGTCACCTCACAAGCTAGTCTCTCGCAGTTGTCAGTGTCCCACTTTGACAACCTCGACTAGGGACAAATCATAATTTATGTCATCTAAGCTTTATTGGGTTTGATGATCAAGTCCTCAACTTGATGACCTATAATGTGACATAAACTTATTTTGGGACCATTATTTAGATCACAATAAATAATGCTGAAATCAAATTTCATTAAACATTTCCAAAAGAATGTTCACAAGAGCATCTTAGTATAACTAAAATAAAACTAAAACTCCCACTAGAATCAAGATTACATCTTAAGATCTCTAATGCCTACAGAAGTCGTATGACTCTCATGCTTAGGCCTTGGGAGTGGCTTAGTCATAGGATCAGCGACATTCTCGTCGGTCGGAACTCGGATGATCTTCACATCACCTCTATTGACGATATCACGAATCAGGTGATATCTCCTCTCTACGTGTTTGGACTTCTGGTGTGACCTGGGTTCTTTCGCCTGAGCAATGGCTCCATTGTTTCACAAAACAAGGCCACTGGCTCCAAGATACTAGGAACCACACCAAGTTCAGTCATGAACTTCTTGATCCAAACAGCTTCCTTTGCCGCTTCTGAAGCAGCAACATATTCAGCTTCCGTCGTGGAATCAGCTACGGTATTCTGCTTAGAGCTCTTCCAGCTCACTGCACCGCCATTTAGACAGAAGACATATCCAGACTATGATCGGAAATCGTCTCTGTCCGTCTGAAAACTCGCATCTGTGAATCCATTCACCACAAGCTCTTCACTTCCTCCATACACCAGGAACTTATCCTTGGTATGTCTCAAATACTTGAGAATATTCTTGACTGCTGTCCAGTGTTCTTCACCTGGATCAGATTGGTATCTACTCGTCATGCTTAACGTGTAAGCTACATCTGGACGAGTGCAGAGCATGGCATACATGATAGATCCTATTGCAGAAGCATAAGGAATCCTATCCATGCGCTCTCGCTCAGCATGTGTCGCCGGACACTGCTTCTTGCTGAGACTAATGCCATGAGACATTGGTATGAAGCCTTTCTTGGAATCATGCATCTTGAATCTGTGCAACACCTTATCAATATAAGTGTCCTGGCACAATCCAATCAGCCTATTCGCTCTATCTCTGTAGATCCTGATTCCAAGTATGTACGCGGCTTCTCCCATGTCTTTCATGGAAAAACAACTTCTGAGCCAAGTCTTAACAGACTGAAGCAACAGAACGTCATTACCGAGAAAGAGTATGTCATCGACATACAGTACAAGAAACGCAATTCCGCTCCCACTAGTCTTCTTGTATACACATGGTTCTTCTTCGTTCTTGATGAAACCAAATTGTTTTACTGCTTCATCAAAACGAAGATTCCAACTCCGTGATGCTTGCTTCAATCCATAAATTGATTTATGAAGCTTGCATACCTTCCTAGCATTCTTAGGATCTACAAAACCTTCAGGCTGTGTCATATACACATCCTCTTCCAGAATACCATTCAGGAATGCGGTTTTGACATCCATCTGCCAAATCTCATAGTCATAATGAGCGGCAGTTGCTAGAAGAATCCGAATGGATTTAAGCATAGCGACTGGGGAATAGGTTTCATCATAGTCAATGCTATGAATTTGCTTGAAACCTTTAGCCACCAACCTCGCTTTGTAAATTTGCACATTGCCATCCACGTCAATCTTCTTCTTGAAGATCCATTTACACTCAATGGCTTTTGCACCATTAGGTAAATCGACCAAGGACCATACTTGGTTTTCTGACATGGATCCCATTTCGGATTTAGAGGCTCCAAGCCACTTTTCGGAGTCCGGTCCCATCATTGCTTCCGCGAAGTTTGCAGGTTCGTCACTTTCAATGATCATCAGATCATTGGAATTGGTCACGAGAAATCCATAGTATCTCTCGGGTTCATGACGGATCCTTCCGGATCTGCGAACTTTAGGCTCCACAGGCGTGGGCTCCACAAAACTTTGTGGATCCACATGTTGCTCTTCCTCAGCAGGTTGAGCAATCTCCTGTGCATCTTGAATTTCTTCTAGATGTACTTTACTCCCACTGTTTTTCTTAGAAAGAAATTCTCTCTCAAGAAAAGAACAGTCCCGAGCAACAAATACTTTGTTCTCAGATTGGTTGTAAAAGTAGTATGCCTTGGTTTCCCTAGGATAACCAACGAAGTAGCATTTATCTGATTTGGGTGCGAGCTTGTCAGAGATTAAACGTTTGACATAAGCCTCACAACCCCAAATCTTCAGGAAAGACAGACTAGGAATGTTCCCAGTCCACAATTCATGTGGTGTCTTTTCCACTGATTTAGATGGCACCCTATTTAGTGTAAACGCAGACGTTTCTAGAGCGTATCCCCAAAAGGATAATGGAAGATTTGAATGACTCATCATAGACCGAACCATATCCAATAAGGTTCGATTCCTCCTCTCTGACACTCCATTCCATTGGGGTGTTCCAGGAGGAGTGAGTTGTGAAATAATTCCACACTCGCTCAGATAGTCGCTGAACTGTTGGCTCAAGTATTCTCCTCCGCGATCCGATCGCAGAACTTTGATACTTTTTCCAAGTTGGTTATGTACTTCGTTCTTGAATTCTTTGAATCTATCAAAGGATTCTGACTTGTGTCTCATCAAATAGACGTAGTCATACCTACTGAAGTCATCAATAAAGGTAATGAAGTACTTGTAATTTCCTCTGGCAACAGTGCTCATCGGCCCACATACATCAGTATGAACAAGGCCCAACAAGTCACTGGCCCTTTCATTCGGTTTGTTGAAAGGGGCCCTAGCCATTTTGCCCATCAAGCAAGATTCGCATTTCTCACATGATTCAAAATCAAATGAGCCCAGAAGCCCATTTCGATGGAGTTTCTGAATGCGTTTCTCATTGATATGGCCCAAACGACAATGCCATAAGAAAGTTGGCTTTTCGTCATTTGACTTAAACCGCTTTGTATTTATGTTAAAGACATGCATTTCTTGGTTTAAGACATATAACCCATTATCTAATGGGGCGCTACCATAAAATGTACCATCACGATTAAAAGAACAAACTTTATTCTTAACAGCAAAATCAAAACCTTCCAAATCCAAAACGGAAACTGAAATTATGTTTCTGCTAATCGCAGGTACAAAGTAGCAATTATTCAAAGCTAAAACCATGCCCGAAGGTAAAGACAAATCGTAAGTGCCTACGGCCAGTGCAGCAACCTTAGCTCCATTCCCGACCCGTAGCTCCACTTGTCCTTTCTTCAGCGTTCTACTGTTTCTTAGTGCCTGCATATTTGTACAAATATGAGCACCGCAGCCGGTATCCAATACCCACGAAGTAGAACTAGAAGACATAACATTAAGTTCGATAACATAAATACCTGAGTCAGACGCATCATACGTCTTCTTCAGCTTTTTGTAATCTTCCATGAACTTCTTGCAGTCTCTCTTCCAATGCCCTAACTGCTTGCAGTAGTTGCATTTGTCCTTAGGAGAAGGCACATATTTGGGCTTTGGCTTGGGCTTGTCCTGACTCTCAGTCTGGACAACTTGGGCCTTTCCCTTATCCTTCTTAGGTTTCTTGAACCTTTTACCCCCTTGTACCATCAGTACATTGGGAGTTGCCTTCTTGAGATTCGTCTCTGCTGTCTTCAGCATGCCGTGCAACTCAGTCAATGTCTTAGTCATGTTTTGCATGTTGTAGTTCATGATGAACTGATCAAAACACGACGGTAAAGACTGCAGAATCATGTCAGTGGCTAGCTCCTGGCTAATGGCACAGTCCAGTTTCCCCCAGATTATCAATGTAACCCATCATTTTAAGGACATGAGGACTCACTGGACTGTCCTTAGCCAGCTTGCAATCCATGAGAGATTTGACCGTCTGGTATCTCTCTGTGCGAGCTTGCTCCTGAAACAAAGCTTTCAGGCTGTTAATCATCTCAATGGGTGACATCACGTTCTCATATTGCTTCTGCAGCTCAGAGTTCATAGTCACCAGCATTAGATAATTAACGTCTTTGACATCAGCTGAATGCTTATCCCAAGCATTCTTTTCTGTCTGCGGGGCATTGGAACGTGGCCTCTCGGGGAGAACTCTTTCAAGGACATATTCCTTGTTCTTCTGCCTGAGAACTATTCTCAGGTTCCGATACCTTTCCAAGAAATTAGATCCATTTAACTTGTCTTTCTCAAGGACGGATCTCAGCGAGAAAGTGTTGATGTGAGTTATGACAGACATAGCTGTAATTAAGAGAGGTAGAGGTTTTTAGTTATGATGCTCAAGGAAATGAGTAATCTTATTTAATAAGAAAACTCGCATTGTATTCAAAAACTATGTTTCCTCAGATGAATACAATGAACCAAGATCCTCAGATCACCAAAATTTGAGTGGGCGACTCGCCATCATCCAAACTTTAGTTATCTAGGTAAGCAAATCATTGATAATTGTACCCAGTACAATTCTTGGTCGCAGATGAGACAATCCATGTCTAATCCACTCTGATGTCTCTGGGCCCAGAACTTCTGATAGCCCAGTCAAGTAAACCAATCTCTTTCTGTCTTGTGATCATCGACAGTCGCACTGCAAGTCTATCAATGATCACCTGCCTTACTCATGTTGTTGTGGATACCAAGGACTCCAAGGCTATCCAACAACAAAACGAGTCTTGACAGTAGACAAGATCGGGCAAGACATCAAGATCACTTGATTTTTAGTTGACGAAAAGAACTATTTAATCTTGATGTATATCCAATATACATCCAAGAAGTTATTAATTTAATTAAAACATTCAGTTTTATTAAGTTTAGGTTCATTTAGAACTTTAGGACTAAATTTGGTCTGGTATATACAAATTTGAGGTCTAACCATCAAATTTGCGAATGGTGTGTCGATCGATGCCAACCATTGGTATCGGTCGACACAATCCAATTTAAACCGGTCTTCGATAACCGGTCAAACCGGATCGAATTTCCTTAACCGATTCAATCTAATTGAACCGGTCCGGTTTAATGGTCCATGTCGATCGTCACACAACTCTGTGTCGATCGACATTACCAAACCAGAACCAAATTGGTTAATTAAAATTAACTGAGCGAGATAACCGGTTCAATCCAATTGAACCGATCTATCCATTCGCATAGTCTGTGTCAACCGACACATGGAGATCTCCAAGACCGAGTGAGCGTCTTCGCGGTGTGTCGACCGACACAAGATTAGTGTAGATCGACACTATGCAATAAACCTCAAATTCTTTTACGAGTTTTCGCGGTGTGTCGACCGACACAAGATTAGTGTCGATCGACGCCATGCGACAAACCCTAAAATTATTTACGCGTTTTCGCCCTGTGTCGACCGACACACGCTTTGTGTCGATCGACACTCTGCGAAAGCACATACATCGAATTTTCAACAGAAGCTT
The DNA here is from genome assembly GCA_030180135.1 of Orychophragmus violaceus. NCBI lineage: Eukaryota > Viridiplantae > Streptophyta > Magnoliopsida > Brassicales > Brassicaceae > Orychophragmus > Orychophragmus violaceus. The sequence continues at coordinate 36,506,287 of CM058229.1, forward strand.
TAATCCGTGATTAACAACATGAAAAAGCGATTTAACAAGCAACAATCTATTCAATTACATCAGTATTCGAATTAAGTGCTTCAGATTCAATAGACTAAACCCTAACACGCTCTGGTACCACTGTTGGATCGCCTAGGATCTAGGGTTCGTTATATTGAAAAATACCAACCTCGTTCTTACCTTGAACTGGCAGCGGAATGATTGGTGAACGAGATCAGTAAGCGACTCAGATGCTTCGCATCTACCAGATACACACGCACACAAACCTGGAAACCGGGATGCTAGTGCCGGATCTTTTGGGATCTCTGAGTTTTGGTGTTTTTTGCTTTCTCTGTCAATAAAAAGACGACGGCTACTGATCCAGGTCGAAACTCTCAGGTTTTATTCAGATCTAAAATCATTCGAAACGGGCCAACTTGTTTAAGTCACAAATCGAAGCGTCTGTTTCGAAAACCCGATATGTGTCGACCGACACACATACTGTGTCGATCGACATAACACCATTTGCTCGATATTAATGTATATCCAATACACATTAACATGATCATTACCATAATGATCACTCCCATATTTTAAGCTTCTAGTTTGCTTAGGTGTGTGACCCTATAGGATCATATAATACTGGCAGTAAGTCTACAACTTACAGATTGCAAGAGGCTTCTAGCAAAACATTGCAACCGCCCAGTATTATACGAATGTCTGATCTCGACACACAACTATCATCAGGAGTGAGCACAAGTGTGATTTCAGGACACTATCCCAACACGTCCATGTATCAAGATCCTCCATGTATTCATCCTCCTGTTCATCCTGAGACTCGTACTCACCGGCTTCGTTCAAGATCATGACTCTCCGGTTTGGGCAGTCTCGAGACATATGTCCTTTACCCTGACACTTAAAACATGTGATATCTCTAGAACGGTACGTACTAGTAATCTTACCTGGGTCTGGTCGGTTGGGCTTAGACGTCTCAATGGTCGGCTTCTTGAACATGGACTCGACCTCAACCGACTTACCTTTGTCAACGGGCCGTGGAGCTGGTGCAATCCATGGCGTGTTGGTCCTAGGCCGGGTCGTGGTTGCGGACTTTCGCTTGTTGTGATGCTCAACCTGTATATACAAGTGCAACAACTCGGGCATATCGTGATAAGGGTGAATTTCTACCTTTCTAGCGACCCTCTCGTTCAGCCCGTCCATGAACTGGGCCATCAGAGTCTCTTCTGAATCGTCGAGCTCAAGCCTATTCTGCAATTGCTCGAACTCCTCGAAATACTCTTCAATCGTCTTAGTTCCCTGCATCAATTTACGAAAATGTTTCTGCAAATATCTATGGAAATGGGCAGGAACAAACCTTCGCCTTAACTGGAACTTCATGTCAGTCCACGTAGCGATCGGTTCGTACCGATGGCGCCTTCGTTCTGCAGCGTCCCGATCCCACCAAGATAGTGCTGTCCTGTGAACTGGGCCACTGCTAAAAATATCTTCCTGGCTTCGGGATATCCATAATGGTCGAAGATGTGCTCCATCCTCCGCTCCCAGTCTAGATATGCCTCCAGGTCCTCTTTCCCTGCAAAAGTAGGAGGCTTTAGCTTGATATCATTAGGATAGGGACGTTGTACCTCTTGTTCTCGTATGTGTCCTATGTGGATAGGATCACGCTGGTATGGTGGTCGAGGCCAGTGGTGTCCATCCTCAAACTCGTTTGTATCATCGTCCAAATCGTCCAGTCGGAAGTCCTGGAAGCGTCCGGGTCGCTCAACTCGTCCATGGTGCTGGTCGGGTCGACGTTGCTGGTAGTTCTGAGGACGTGGGGCCTCTGGTCCGTGTGGACGCACTCCTGGCTGAGGCTGAAAGGCACCGGGCCAAGGTTTCTGATCTTCCGGCCGAGGCTGATGATCGCCGGGACGCTCCAAACGGTCCAGTCGGGTTCCAATCGTCTGGATAGCAGCTAGGATCTGAGTGAGGTCAGTTGGAGCGCCTTGCTGGTTTTGTTCGTCTGCCATTACTCTCTGCGCACTTAAACAAACAGATCAAACGCACCAAAGAAGAGAAACGAGCAGAACAACAAAGAAACGAACAAATGCAAACAAATCGGAAAGAGAACAAGGCAATGAAACAAAAAAAAAATTTTTTGACTAATGAACTGAAAGTAATCACTAAAACAAAACAAGAATGAAAAGCTCACTTAAATCAGATTAGTAACCAAGCAAACAGAGCGCAATACTCAAAGCACAATCAAGATGAGCAAAGAACAAAAACAGCCGGTTTTCTCTTTTAAAATCCTATCAACCGAATTTTTTTTTTTAAAACTAAAGAACTATAAAAGGAAAGAGCTAAACCAGGATTTAATGAAAGATATTAACCCAAATTAAACCAAGTTCAGATCAAATTAAACCGGAAAAAAATCGAAGAACCCTAGCTCTCTATCTAAACTCACGGCCGCAAAAGATCCCCAACCTAGCACTCGATTTTCTAATCAGATTCTTTTGAGTTCTCAGCTAAATTCAATCAAAACAGGAGCAATGAAACAATAAAACAGCAAGCAAGCAAGCAAGAGGTTCTGGTTCTAAAAGAAACTACTCGGCAGAGAAGTAAAAGAGAGCTAACAACTAGATTTTTTTTTTGAATTTTCGGTTGAGAGAAGAACAAAGCAAAAACAGACTTGAAACTAACAGAGGAGAAGGAATAACCAGACTGGCCAGGAGCCTTTAGCTCTGATACCAGAGGATGTGAGATGGTGTGGATGGTAGAGAGAAAGATGGACCGAGAATGGTTGATGGCCGACCGAGAGTGGACAGCTAGCGCGGGTGGTGATCGAATGGGACGAGAAGCTGGACGATGGCACTCTCTTCTCGTCAAGGGATGATTGAGCGATGATTTGTGAGCTACTGAATCTGTGGAACACTTAGGATGATCTTAGGGGTTTTCCTTGTTTAAACTTGCTTGCTGTTTCATAAAACCAAAAGAGCGTTTAAGTAATACAACTGGAAACAAATGGGCCAAAAGAAACAAGGCCATCGAAAATTACTTAAGAAAATAAGAGAAATAAGACTTCAAAACGAAAGAGGAAAGCCTTGGTCGAAAATAGATAGGAGGCCGGTTTGTCTCTCTAATGAATGGGCCTCGGATCACCTCGTTAAAAACCTTGTGAAGAAAACCCATTTGGGACAAAACTTCACGAGGAAAAAAGAGTATGGTCTTTATCCCAGAGGCAGATCGGTCAGAGAATCATCTGGTTCGATGCAGAAGATCATGGTCGGTCCGTGCGTCCCGAGTATGGGCCAGGGTGTGGTTTGCTCAAATGGGCCGTCAGCTTCGGTATGGATCATCCTCCGGGCCAACTGGTTCAGGACAGGTTGTCCTTGGTCGAGATGGCCTAGCTGGGTCGTGATGTCTTCTAGGGTTGTCCTCGAGATCAGCTGCTCCATGGCATTGTTGAATTCGGCATGTATCTGTCGTTGTCCCGAACGCGTCCTTGGTACATCTCGCATGGTCGGGAACAGGTCGGTTAGCTTCTTGGTAGAGCCTGGTCCGTCTTGTTCGTCCAACTCAGTGTCGGCCAAGCTGATGTCCTCATCAAGAGCTATGGCAATCTCTAAAGGATACTTTTGTCTCTTTTGACTTAGGTTCTAAACCATGGCTGGTTTGTGGCGATTTTAATGAAATCAGAGAGCTATGGGAGACTTCCAATCCTTCTATCATATCTACTACTCGATCAATGAGAGAGTTCAGCACTTGTCTAGCGGAAGTTGGCTTATTTGATATGGCTTCTCAAGGTCCTCGCTTCACTTGGTCTAATCATAGACCCTCTGCACCTACTGCTAAACGTTTGGATAGATGTCTGGTAAATGATACTTAGGTTGTTGCCTTCCCATCTAGCCATTGCTCTTTTGATCCTCCGGATTTTTCTGATCACACTCCATGCCACAAAAGGTTATTGTCGCAGAAACCTTCTTTTGGAACCAGATCATTCATGTTTCCCAGCTTATTAATCTCTCATCCGGCTTTCCTGCCATCAATGAGAGAAGCTTGGGAATCTCAAGGTGCAGCAGCAGGTTCTCTCACCAGAATTTTCTTTAAGCTTAAGGTTTTGAAAGGGCCAATAAAGTCGCTATGCAAAGAGAATTTTAGTAACTTAGAGCAAAGAGTTGTGGATTCTAAGTTGGCTCTGAACGAACAGCAATTACTGGCCTTAAATGATCTGACTCCTGAAAACTTGGCAAAGGAAAAATCTGCTAGGGATCTTTGGATTTTCCTTCGTTTGGCTGAAGAAAAGCTTTTCAGGCAGAAATCTCGTCTAAAATGGCTGGAAGTAGGAGATTTTAACACAAGGGTGTTTTTCTTAATAGCGAAAGTGAGAAATGCTTGTAATGCTATTAAGTTCCTCCGTCGTCCTGATGGATCTCGATCTTCATCACTTGAGGAAGTGCACAAAATTGCGATTGACTACTTCTGTGGAATTCTCACCTCTATTAAGGGAAGCTTCTTCTCGCATCTCTCTGGTTTCTTAGCGAGGATTGTCTCGTCTGTCATCCCTGACCATCAGAAAGTCTTTCTAGCTTCAACAGTTACAAGGGAGACCATCACAGGAATGTTGTTCAGATTGCCTCTTAACCGCACTCCTGGCCCTGACGGGCTAATAGCGGAATTCTATAGATCCACTTGGGATCTTTTAGAGACTGAAGTTTTTGATTCTGTTCAGGATTTCTTTCAATCGTCTTTCATGCCTGCGGCTCTCAATGCAACCTCGCTTATCCTAATCCCGAAGCGTCCTGGTGCGGATGACATCTCTGAGTTTTGCCCCATTTCTTGCTTAAATACGTTATACAAGCTCATCACTCGTATTATTTCTGCCCTTATTAAGCAGGTTCTGCCCTTGATAATCCTCCCTAATCAAACGACATTCGTGAGGAATCGACTGCTATTGGAGAATGTGTTGTTGGCTTCAGAAGTTATCAATGGATATCACAAAGATAAATCTCCTTCCATCACGCTCAAGGTCGACATCTCGAAAGCCTTTGATTGGTTCGTTGGGATTTCGTTTTGCACGCTCTTGAGGCTTATCAGTTTCCATCTACCTTCATCTCTTGGGTAAAGGCGTGCATCACTACTCCATCTTTTTCTTTGTGCATTAATGGAATAACGTCGGGCTATTTCAAAGGGAAGTCAGGATTGCGCCAGGGTGACCCCTTATCCCCTCCTCTCTTTGTTCTCGTTATGAACATTCTGTCTATTATGCTTAATAATGCGGCAGAGGCAGGAGTTTTTGAGTATCATACAGGCTGTAAAGACTTGAAACTCACGCATTTGGCCTTCGCGGATGATCTCCTTATTTTTCTCAACGGATCAGAAACTTCTCTTGCGGGTGTTCTATCTGTTTTATCTCAATTTGAAAAGCTCTCTGGATTGTCTGTAAATATTACAAAGACCTCGATGTTTTGTTCAGGCATTGATCAGATTCTACCCCAAACTTTCCAAGATAAGTACCTTCTGAAGTCATCTCCACTGCCAATCCGCTATTTGGGTTTGCCTCTATGTTCAAAGAGACTTTCAGTTAGGGATTGTGACCCTCTTATCTTTCAAGTTAGGAGGAAGCTAAACAGCTGGATGAACAGGCGTTTCAGCCTAGCAGGACGCCTCACTCCGATCTCCGTTGTGATCCCCGGTATCCTGAGTTTTTGGTCTTCAGCATTTTTTATCCCTAAAAGGTTATTAAGCTGCTCCAGTCGCTTATCTCATACACGGAAGTTTTTAGAAAAAGGTGGTTATAAAGTCTCATGGTATGATTGCTGTTTCCCAAAGACTGAAGCTGGTTTGGATTTGCGACCTTTGGATTCTTGGAATACAGTTTTTGGTTTAAAGCTTATATGGATCCTATATTTTCGAGCTGGTTCCATATGGGTTGCGTGGATCCGAAAGAAATATTTGAGCAGGGGGAGTTTCTGGTCATTAAATGCTTCAAATTACTCCACTTCATGAATGTTTCAGCGTATGATAAAGCTTCGTCCGGTGGCTATATCTTTCCTCAGAATCAATGTATGCAGGGGAGATGGAACTTACTTTTGGTGGGATCCGTGGACGCCCTACGGATCTCTCATTCACTTCCTTGGCCCAACTGGACCATCTGTTCTAGGCATACCTTTAAATGCGCTTGTGAGTGACTGTATCTCGGGTATGAACTGGATTGTGCCAGCTGCGAGATCAGACCGGCAGTTGTAACTGTTATCCTTCCTGACTTCAATAAATATTGGTCCAGGTAGTGATGCCCCTTCTTGGTCAATAGGGAATAATTTGTACTCTCATTTCAGTGCAAAAGATGTTTGGAATTATATACGTTTGCGCAAGGAAGAAGTGCCTTGGGCTTCTTTGATCTGGAATAAGGTCTCGGTACTGAAGCAATCCGCAATGACTTGGCTGTTCATGCTCAACCGCAATCCGATGCTGGACAGGTTACTTTCTTGGGACTTAGATGTTGAAAGTACTTGTCTCTTATGTGGTTTGGCTCAAGAATCTAGGAACCTATTTTTTGAATGTGCTTACTCTTCTCTAGTTTGGAAAGAAGCAATCACTTTACTATCGATTATCAATTCTCCTTCTTCTTGGGAGGAAATTGTCCTCTGGATGCCTTCTGTTTTTTCCAGCAGGAGGCTAACGCAGGCTCTTATCATGTTGTGGCAAACTGCAATCTATGAGCTCTGGAAAGAGCGAAATCTGAGATATCACAATGGTCTCTCCAACTCCCATCTGATTACTTTTCATAAAATCTTCAAAGGGGTCAAAACCAATTCAATGGCTCTTCTCAACTCAGGTCGTAAAGCTGGTGAAGAGCTCGTGAATCTTTGGATTAGGCCGTAGCCTCTTCTCATCCTCTCTCAGTTATATTTCTACATGGAATGCTCTGCTTTTCCTGTGTGACCTTCTCCCCCATTTCTCTGTTTCTACTTTTCAATGTTCGTTTCTTTTCCTTAGTCTGTATGCAAGTCTTTTATTTAATTAATGTAATCAATGGTTCGGGTTTCATTAAACCACCAAATCCAGAACCGGTTTAGGATCAAACCGAAGACGAGCTGCTTACTTGGGCAAGATTCTCTTGTTAGCCCAATAAGCTTATGACGATGGGAAAAGGGATTTGGGCTTCGGTGATTATGAAGAAGGCCCAACTCCGAGTTTGTTTAAAACGACTTCGGATTCACGAGTCGTGTACTATCCGTTGTAACGACTTTTCCCAGTCATTTTCTTGAGCTGATCTTGATCGATTCTTTGTGATCAAGCTCAGGATCTGTGTAACTCAGAAGCTCGTAGTGTATTACCAGGTTCCGATCCTGAAGAGAGAAGTACCCATAGTTTTGGAGAACTCTATAATCTACGGTCAACTAGTGAACATGGCAAAGGGAAACACAGATATGACCAGGAGGTGGCACTCAAGACTAGATCATATGGGGATATCTTCTATGGAGACACTGGCCAGGAAAGGTTACATGAGAAGGGAAGATGTGACAACTTTGGGGTTCTGTGAGGCTTGCACCATGGGAAAAACTCATAAACAAAGCTTCCCAAAGGAAAGCACACAACAAAGGGGATTTTAGACTATGTTCACTCAGAGTTGTGGGGTTCATCAAATGTAACTCCAAGTCTATCAGGGAATCAGTACTTCATGACTCTTATTGATGACTTCTCAAAGAAGGTATGGATCAACTTTCTTAAGACCAAAGATGAAGCTTTCCAAAGATTTACTGACTGGAAAGCTCTAGTGGAAAATCAGACTGGAAAGCTCTAGTGGAAAATCAGACAAGAAAGAAGCTAAAATGCATAAGGACAGACAATGGGTTGGAGTTTTGTAACTCAAAGTTTGATAAGTTGTGCAGAGATTCAGGCATCAAGAGACATAAGACATGCCCATATACCCCACAGCAGAATGGGGTGTCTGAAAGAATGAACCGGACAATCATGGACAAGGTAAGAAGTATGTTATCCGAGACATGGTTATCAGGAGAATTTTGGGCAGAGGCAGCTTCAACGGCAGTTTACATCATCAACAGATCTCCAGCAGCATCTCTAGATTTTTAAATCCCATAAGCAGTTTGGACTGGAGGAAAACCAAATTACAGCCATCTCAGGAGTTTTGGGTGTCTAGCATATGTCCACACAATCAAGGACAAGATAAGACCAAGGGCAACTAAGGGAGTGTTCCTAGGATATGCTCAAGGCACAAAGGGATATAGAGTATGGCTACTTGAGGAGGAGAAAGTAATCATAAGCAAAGATGTGATCTTCCATGAGGAAAGCTCATACAAAGAAGTGGTAGCTGATAGTGGTAAGAAGGAGATAGAAACATAAATAACTAAAAGGAAGAAAAAAGTAACATTCAGAGAGAACCTGGAGGAGGTCCTTGAGGAAACAGCCACGGAAGAAAATGAACTGGGAGAAGGCGCGGATCAAGGTGGAGCTACTGATCCAGATTATGAAGATACTGAGACAAAAGTAGAAGAAGACTCAAGTTCTTCAGATGAATCAGAAAAGGAAGGAAACTCAAAAACTACCTCAGAAGAAATTCAAAGCTATCTTTTAACAAGAGATAGAAGGAAAAGAAAGACCAAAAAACCTGCCAGATATGAGGATGGAAACTTTGTAGCCTACGCACTGTCAAGTGCAGAAGACATGAATTTGGATGAACCAAAGTCTTACAAAGAAGCAATGGCTAGCAAAGAAAGGAAACTCTGGAAACAGCTTTAGATGAAGAAATGGATTCACTGAACAGAAATCATACATGGGATCTAGCAGACAAGCCAAAGAAACAGAAGCTCATAGGATGTAAATGGATATACAAATTGAAGCCTGGGATACCTGGTGTAGAGAAGCCAAGATACAAAGCCAGGCTTGTGGCCAAAGGTTTCTCCCAAGTAGAAGGTGTGGATTACAATGAAGTGTTTGCTCCAGTTGTAAAACATGTTTCAATAAGACTCCTACTATCCATTGTGGCTAGTTATGACATGGAACTTGAACAACTTGACGTGAAGACAGCTTTCCTTAATGGATTCATGCGTGAAGAAATTTACATGAATCAGCCTGAAGGGTATGAAGTAAAGGGAATGGAAAACAAGGTTTTCTTACTAAAGAAGTCAATGTATGGCTTGAAGCAGTCTCCCAGGGAATGGAACCACATGTTTGATTCTTTCATGGTTGAACAGAATTACACCAGAAGCGAGTATGACCCATGTGTTTATCAGAAAGGATCTAAATTGGAGGAAACAAGCTACATGTTACTATATGTGGACGATATGCTGATAGCGTCAAAGAGTATGACAGTAATCAAGAAATTGAAAGCTCTACTTCACAAGGAATTTGAGATGAAGGACTTAGGTCCTGCTAGAAGAATTTTGGGCATGGAGATAAACAGAGACAGAGTTAAAGGAGTCATAACCCTATCACAAGAAACTTACTTGAATCAAGTTATAAAGAACTTTGGTATGTGGGATTGCAGAACAGTTCAGACACATATGGGATCACAATTCAAGTTAGAGGCTCTAACAAAAGACCAAGAACTAGAGCAAGTAGCAGAAATGGATATGATCCCATACGCCAGTGCCGTGGGCAGTTTAATGTATGCAATGGTTGGATCAAGGCCAGATCTAGCATATGCAGTGGGCCTTCTAAGCAGATATATGAGCAAGCCAGGAAGAGACCACTGGTTGGCAGTCTAGTGGATTATGAAGTATGTAAGAGGAGCATCAGGAGTTGTCTTGAATTTTACAAAAGGATCAGACTTCAAGGTTCAGGGATATTGTGACTCGGATTACGCAGAAGACTTAGATAGGAGGAGGTCAATATGAGGTTATGTTTTCACAGTGGGTGGAAACACAGTCAGCTGGAGATCATGCTTACAAAAGGTGATTGCCTTATCAACAACAGAGGCATAATATATGCTCTAACTGAGGTTGTGAAAGAAGTTATGTGGCTCAAAGGAATTTGTGAAGAGATGGGATTCAAACAAGAGGCCATAAGAGTTAACTGTGATTCTCAAAGTGCTATATACCTTGCACATAAATACATGTTCTATGAGAGGACCAAACATGTAGCTGTCAAGTTCAACTTTGTGCGAGATATAGTTGCAGAAGGAGATGTGGATGTGGTTAAGATTCACACCTCAGAGAACCCAGCCGACATGCTTACTAAAGTTCTACCTACAAGTAAGTTTGTCAAGTGCCTCAACATTCTAAAGGTGGTAGTAGCCTGAAAAGGCTACGGGATCCGTTATATCCGGAGGCTAGGAGGTATCAGGATCAGTTCTGAAGTTAACAGAACAAAGGGCTCAAGCTAAAGACTCGAATCAACAGGTGCTTTGTTCAGCTCGAGTGTTATTCTTCTGGTGGCCAGGAAGTACAGAGGAAGATGTTGATTACAGATAAAGTGTTGACAAGTAATCAACGGATTGATCTCAGGAGTATAAGAGATCATTGTTACCAGGATCGGACACACTAACAGGATTTGACCGTTTGAAGGTAGAAACCAGAACCAAGGTGGAGATTTGTAATAAATGGTTCGGGTTTCATTAAACCACCAAATCCAGAACCGGTTTAGGATCAAACCGAAGACGAGCTGCTTACTTGGGCAAGATTCTCTTGTTAGCCCAATAAGCTTATGACGATGGGAAAAGGGATTTGGGCTTCGGTGATTATGAAGAAGGCCCAACTCCGAGTTTGTTTAAAACGACTCCGGATTCACGAGTCGTGTACTATCCTCTGTAACGACTTTTCCCAGTCATCTTCTTGAGCTGATCTTGATCGATTCTTTGCGATCAAGCTCAGGATCTGTGTAACTCAGAAGCTCGTAGTGTATTACCAGGTTCCGATCCTGAAGAGAGAAGTACCCATAGTTTTGGGGAACTCTATAATCTCGTTGTGCATTTTCATTCTTTCTTTCAATCAAAACAAACGAGTGAAATCGAATCGATAAGTGAGAGAGAGAGAGAGAGAGATCAAATTGCGAGAAGCTCGATAACAATTAAGAAGGCCCTTTTAAAAAAAAGTTTAAGGTAAACTAAAAACATACAATAGTTTTGAAAAAATAAACAAATAGCATACATGCGCAAAGGGTTTTAATCCCTAGAATAATAAGACTATTCACATCATCAAAATCATTAGTTTCACAAAATATATTATATTTATTCATTAATTCTACAAAAAATTCATTGTTTTTCTTCATTAATGTCACTTATTTAAAAAGCCATCAAACTAAATATCATAAAATCTAACTATTATGCATATATTAATCTTAGTATTAAAATTCATATAATTGTAATTATATACTTAAATTCCGAGAAGATAAAAATTATGAGATTGTAGTATAGAGCAACAATAATTTTTTTAGATTATGAAATAAATTACAAAATTTTAAATGAAATAATTATATGAAATAAGTGTTTACAAATTTATGATGGAATGATATTTTAGCAAAAAACGATATTTATATAAGTTAATATATAAAAACCTCTATGATAATAGAAAAAGAAAAAGTCTAGATTTGAAACTGAAATTATAATTAAAAACATTTAATGCCACATGTTACTAAAATTTATATTTTATGCTACAAATGAAGGATAATAAACTAGTACTTTGATCAACAAACAAAAATATGGTCAAAAGGTGGTTGTTCCAAAAAAAAAAAAACAAAGCTCATATAATTAAAATTAATAGATAATTAAATTGTATGAAAGAAGCATCTCAAATATGAATGAATCAAAAAAAAACTAAATGAAAAGCGTTTATTTAAAGAAAAATTCAAAATTAATACAAATAAAATAATTTGAATTGCTTGAAGAAAAGAATGAAAAAAAAAATAGAAAATATTATATTAATAAAACACACAAAGAATATAAAATAAAAACATCATAATTATAAAATTAAATATAAAACTCAGTGATACATAAAAATCATGCGTGAGCACAAGGTTGTCTAGATCTTTAAATGTAAGACTTTACTTGGATCGAATGTAAGACTTTAAATATAGAGAAATTAAGTGTGGTGGCTAAAAATTAAGAAAATAAAAATTGCTTTTGAAATTGTGTAAAAATGACTATTTAGTACACCTTCTTTTCTTTTTCCTACAGTATCTCTCTCTTTTATATTTTTTTTGATGTTTATTTCTCTCATAATCTTTCTCATTATTTTTGTAACTTTACTTCACTCATTTTTTCATCGAACTCTTTTTAATGTCATGTCTCATCTCTCTCATGACATAATATACAGTAGTAGTAATATTTTATAAAGTATATCTAAGAAATCTTAGTTAGTTGACTATTTTTATAAATTATGTTATCGTATGTGTTAGTTAATTAAGATTAGGTGTCATAATAGCTAACTATATGTAAAACATGTAAATAAAAATAATTGGCAAAAAGTTCACTTATATTCTAAGTATCTATATATTTAAAATTGTAATGATCTAGAGATCTATATAATTAAGATTGTGGGTCATAATAGTTAACTATATGTGAAACATGTAAATAAAAAAAAAACTTGACAAAAAATAGTCTGCTATAGATAATTTAAATAATGGTTAACTATTTTACAAATAGATCGGAGTATAATTAAAATTTGATGTCAAACATATCCAACTACGTTTTCAATAATTTATCCAAACGAAATAGTCGTATACTTTAAAATATATGATGTAATTTATCTTATCTAAATAGTTAATTATTGATGTTATAAAATAGCAGTTGACTATTTTATCAAAGTATTTCAGTGTAATTTATAAAATAGTTGGTTATGTACATCTAGAATTCGATTACATTATAAAGTAGACAACTATTTTGGACGAAACATAGTTACTACTTTGTTAATTTTATTCACTTATAATCTAGAGATCTATATAATTAAGATGTGTAATGATCTAGAGATCTATATAATTATGTTAGACGTCTTAATAGTTAAATATATGTGAAACATGTAAATAAAAAGAGTTGACAAAAAGTAATCCATTATAGTTAATTAAAACAATAGTTAACTATTTTACAAATAAATCGAATATAATTATGATAGGATGTCAAACATATCCAACTACTTTTCAACACTTTTTCCACTTGAAATAGTCGTATAATTTTAAATATATGATGTAATTTATCTTATCTAAATAGTTAACTATGTACGCTATAAAATAGTAGTTGGCTATCTTTACAAAGTATTTCAATGTAAATTATAAAATAGTTCGCTATTGTGAGAGTCAGAACTCGCACGGTCGATTCTTGTAAAGCTAGCTTTTAGGAATATAAGATTCTAAGTAAACAACAAGAATGTGTTCTACTCGGCACTTCTGAGGAATGTGTTCTGCTAGGGAAATCCAAAAGACTGTGCTCGGATTCTCCGAGCAGCTTGTCTGAGGGTCTAAGCTTGTATGTAGATTATGTGGAGTGATACGCCTTTCCGAGTGGTCTTGATTGCTCGGAAGTTCAGCTAAGTTGTTTCATACATTTTATATGAAACAATATTTATATGAAACGTCGTCCATATGAAGCGTTTTTTTTTTTGCTGAGCTCTACTGCCCACTTCGCTAGTCTTCCAGATTGGCTCGGTCTGTGAAGGATCGTCCACAATTTAGTTTCCGAGCGGACATTTTTAATGCGAGTGCCCGCTTTTCGAGTTGAGTATAGCGAGTTTTCACGTCTCTCAGCATTTGACTTACGTAGAAGATTGGTTTCTGTTCGCCTTGATGTTCTCTGTTAAGGGCTCTGCTTATTGTCGTAGCTGATATTGATGAGTACAATAATAGCGGATATCCTTATATCGGTTTAGCACTGGCTGATTTGCTAGGTATTTTTAACTTGTTGGAAAGCTTCTTTGCATTTCTCCGACGACTTGAACGTTTTGTTACGTCTCAAAGTATCGTAGAAAGATAAACACTTGTCTGTTGATCGTGAGATAAACATGTTGAGCGCTGCTACTCGTCCCGCCTGGACTTTGCGTTTTATCATTGGCGAAGACATTTGGATCAGAGCATTGATCTGCTTTGGATTTGTTTCGATACCTCAATTGGCGATGAGGTATCCAAGAAATTCTCCAGAAGCGACTTCGAACCTGCACTTGGCTGGGTTGAGTTGCATGTTATGCGTGTTCAGTTTTTCAAAACATTCTCGGAGATGTTCCACGTGATATTTTTCGTCCAAAGACTTAACCAACATGTCGTCTATGTAGACCAGTGTTTATGAGTTTCTCAGCGAACATCTTATTTACTAGCCGCTGATACGTCGCTCCGACGTTTTTTAAGCCGAAGGGCATGACCTTGCAGCAATATATTCCTTTGTCGTTGACGAAATCCATTTTGTCTTGGTCTTCCCTATTCATCATGATCTAGTTGTCACCCGAGAAAGCGTCCATAAACGTGAGCAGTTTGTTTCCTGCAATTTCTTCACTAGTTGGTCGATGTGTGGAAGTGGGAAATTTTCATTAGGACAGGCCTTTGTTTAGATCGCTGAAGTCGACACAAACATTCCATTTTCCGTTCATCTTCTTTACCACCACAGGATTCGCGAGCCAGTCCGGATACTTGACCTTGGAGATTGAGCTGACTTTGAGTAATCGCTTAACTTTGTCGTTGACCTCTTTAGCTCGTTCCGATCCTAACTTTCTTATTTTCTGCCTTACTGGTTTAACTGTTGGATCCACGTTTACCTCGTGACAAGCGATGTCTATGCTGATTCCGGGAATATCCTCTTTAGACCAAGCAAAGCTGTTTATATTGTCCCTGAGGCATAAGACTATGTCCTTTTTGATTTCATCATCCAATTTTCTCCCACATCTACACAACGCTCCGGATGGTCGTTGTCTATGCATACCGATACCACCGATTCACAAGACTATTCGTCCTCTTCTTCTTCTTTCTTCTTGGTAGCCTTCTTTGTTTTCGCTACCACTCCTTGATTCGCTTCTGACCGTGGTCGCTTTGCTTTTTGTGAGATGTAGATTGTCGGCTTTTTGAGTTTATGTTCGGTCATGAAACAAGTCGAGATTGTTCCTGACTTCCCCAAATCGCCGTGACCCCTCCAGGTGTTGGGAATTTCAAGCAGAGGTGATATGTTGACGGAATGGCTCTCATAGAATTTATCTAAGGAATTCCCATGATCACATTGTAGATTGCTGGGGCATCTGCTACTAAAAACTCGACAACTTTGGTTATCCCTCCTGCTTGTACGGGTAGCCTTATTGTCATGAGGGTCATCGTTTTGTTCCCTGTGAATCTTGTTAATGGTTTTGGGAACAGAGACACTTCGGATAAACCAATGTTCATCCTAATTAGAGTGCCGTCCACGGAACTTCATGTATCGACTAGGATCCTTGCTACGTTATGATCTTTGACGACCAGTTAGATGACAAGGGGATCGTTGTGCGGTCGATCGATTCCAGCGTTCTCCCACTCCTCAAACGTTATTACGTCGTTTGGGAACTGAGAAGGAGCGGACCAATGAACGCTTGTTCCGGCTCGTCACTGGTAAGCTTTGATTGAGGATACCGTGACTCAGCAGTATTGTGATCCTCTAATGATCATATTGTTGGTCGTGGTGTTCGCCTCCTCCTGATTCTGAATCTTCCGCACCGGTACTACTACCATCTCTTCTAAGTTAGTCAGTGTTACCTCGGCTGTTGTTGCAACAGTTTTGGCTTCGTCTATTGCAGCGTTGTCTGTCATGGTGGTGTGTGCCGCGTCTACATCGCTGCAGCGTTGATCACCAGTTGGTGATTTGTTATGTCTCCGTTTCTTTTGGTTTCCATATCTTCAGATCTGCTAATCGGTGTTTTTAGGTGTAAGAAAACTTCTCTTCCCCATAGACGGCGCCAAACTGTGAGAGTTGGAACTCGCACGGTTGATTCTTGTAAAGATAAAGATTTTAAGTAAACTACACGAAAAGAGATATCTGAGAATAGTTTTATTGATTTGTTTGACAGAAAACAGAGTACAAAGGCGTAAGAACCAAAGAAAAATTCTAAGTGTTTATGCTAGGGTTTTCAAACTGTCTTGATCTAAGGAAGTCATTCGTCTTATATAGTCGCGGTGAGTCTGTTTAGAAGATATTCGCTTGTAAGATTTTAGGAGATCTTTCTGTTATCACATATTCCATTTTCGTTCGGATTTACTTTTCTGCTCAGATTTTTCTCTTCTTGCTCGGATTTACCTTCCACTTTTCTTCTTCGAGTTTATCTTTCCATTTTTGTATTTATCTTTCCGCAGCTTGACTTTATCTTCCGAATGCCGGAAAGGGACAATACGAGATCGTTTGAGTATATGTCTTCTTGGTTTGGCCCAATGACTATAGAGTACAAACCTTGTGGGTTTGGCCCAATTTGTATTTCGTATAGTTTATTCGGCAATTATGTCAACGAGTAGAAGTGTCGAATATGCATAAGTTGTCGTTATGAAGATGGGTTGCAGCTAGTCGCGCATTCGGAGGAAGATATTTGCAATCTAAGCAAAGTGTCTATTTGGAACGTTCGGGAAAATATTTTACTCAGAACTTCCGAGGAATGTGTTCTACAAGGAACTTCCGAGGAATGTGTTCTACAAGAAACTTCCGAGGAATGTGTTCTACTCGAAAAGTCTGAGGAATGTGTTGTGCTCAAAAATTCTGAGGGAGTGTGTTCTTCTCGGAACTTTCGAGGAATGTGTTATGCACGGAACTTTCGAGGAATGTGTTTTGCTCGGAAAATCCGATGGAGTGTGCTCGGATTCTCTGAGTAGCTCGGCATGCTCAGATTTTCTGAGCAGCCTTGCATGCGCGGAATTTCCGAGCAGCTTGTCTGAGCGTCCGAGATTGCTCGTAGATTTTGATACGCCTTTCCGAGTGATCTATCCAACCAGTCTTGATTGCTCGGAAATTCGGCTAAGTGGTTTCATACGTTTTATACGAAATGTTATTCATATGAAACGTTATTCATACGAAACGTCGTTCATATGAAGTGTTGTTTGTGCGGAAAATGTTTGTGTCCGATTGCTCAATCCATATTTGACTACTGATTTTGTCGAGAGTGATTTTGATGGAATTAGAAGCTAAAGCGATTAAACGAGTTACCTAATTGACTAATTTACCTTCTTGATTGCTCGGAAATTCGGCTAAGTGGTTTCATACGTTTTATACGAAATGTTATTCATATGAAATGTTATTCATACGAAACGTCGTTCATATGAAGTGTTGTTTGTGCGGAAAATGTCTGTGTCCGATTGCTCAATCCATATTTGACTACTGATTTTGTCGAGAGTGATTTTGATGGAATTAGAAGCTAAAGCGATTAAACGAGTTACCTAATTGACTAATTTACCTTCTTGATTGCTCGGAAATTCGGCTAAGTGGTTTCTTACGTTTTATACGAAATGTTATTCATATGAAACGTTATTCATACGAAACGTCGTTCATATGAAGTGTTGTTTGTGCGGAAAATGTCTGTGTCCGATTGCTCAATCCATATTTGACTACTGATTTTGTCGAGAGTGATTTTGATGGAATTAGAAGCTAAAGCGATTAAACGAGTTACCTAATTGACTAATTTACCTTCTTGATTGCTCGGAAATTCGGCTAAGTGGTTTCATACGTTTTATACGAAATGTTATTCATATGAAACGTTATTCATACGAAACGTCGTTCATATGAAGTGTTGTTTGTGCGGAAAATGTCTGTGTCCGATTGCTCAATCCATATTTGACTACTGATTTTGTCGAGAGTGATTTTGATGGAATTAGAAGCTAAAGCGATTAAACGAGTTACCTAATTGACTAATTTACCTTCTTTTTTTTTTGAACTGATGACTAATTTACCTAATTAACCAGTTTGATTGCTATAAAATGAATTTTGAACTCATTTTGCTAATATTGATGCCAATTACTTTTAAATATATAATTCTTTTTTGGGAGATTTGTTAAAAAGGGATGAAAAAAAAAGATTATTGTCCCTTTACCCTTTTTTCATATTTTACCATATTTTGACATGACTACCCTTATAATTATTTTTAAAAATTCATATTTCAAATTAAAAATAAATCCAAAAAATACTGAAAAATCTCTAAAATAATAATACACCAATCCGGGTTTTTTTATAAAAAAATTTCGGCTATTCTCGAATTTTAATAATTTTTTAATTATTTGTTCTAAAATAATAGAACTTGAATTCTACCATGTAGAATACGTTTTCTACTGTTTTCACTAATATCCAAAAAAATTAGAATCCAAAATCTACTACTTGCACTATGATCTACATTTTGTAGATTGTAAATTCTACGGTTATAAAAGAATTCTATAAATGTGGAATATGAATTCTACGCTTTTCACTATAGTCTAAAAATTAATTTTTTTGTGGAATATGATTTCTACACGTTTCACTACATTCTAAAAATTGAATTATTTTGTAGAATACGTAATCTGAAGTTTTAACTTTATTCTAAAATTCCGTAGAATTTACATTCTACAAATTACTCATTATTCTAACTTTCGTGGAACATACAATCCACAGTTCTCTCTTTCTTCTATATTTTGTGGAATATAAGTTCCACAAAATCTGTTAAAAATTTGAGAAAATCTAGGAACAAAATATATGATAATCTTTATTTTTTATCTTTAATATTTCGAAAAATATAATTTATTTTCAGAAAACAATCGTGATATACATCCTTTTTAGGTTGATCAATGAATTCTTCTTAGTTTTTTGTTGATTTTGTTCTTATCGATCAACATGATTCATGTTTACGCAACTTGCGGTGTTTGGAAATCATGTACCAGTAAGCGTTGGAGTTTTGAGGTTGATGAAGAAAAAGGAGGGAGATTACTTGCTTTGGATTCTAATACTACTCTTGAACAGCTGAAGATCATGGTTTCGGAAGACTATGGAATCGAACAGAGCATCGGTGATATCAAGTTCAGCTATTTTCCCGGAGGTTTGATCAATACGAACTATCCGCCTGTTATTATTGCTAATGATCGTCAGCTGGCAAATTTTGTTGCGTATGTACGGAAGACATCGACGCAGCTTTGTGTGAGCTTTGCATTTGTAACTAGCAGTGAAACTAATACGGTCAACAATGAGGATCAGTCTGAACCGAAGAGCGGAAAAGAAGATCAGTTTCAAGGAAATTTCTTTGATGTTCCGATTGTTGGTGATGATGGTGCTGATGATGTTGATGATGTTGCTGATTGCGTTTATGATGGTGCTCATGGTGCTGATGGTGTTGGCTATGTAGCGTCTAAGAAGAACGACCTAACCAAGAAAACAGAAGACATGGGAAACGTAATTCGGTTTTCTTTGGTGGATTTTGTTAAAAAGCAGCAACACTTCAGTAGCAAAAACGTGTTGAAGGCGACAATGGAAATCTGCGCGATGAAGCACAACTTTGACTACAGAGTTGTAAAATCAGACAAAAAAGTTTGGTCAATACGATGCGGAGACAACATTTGCAATTGGTGTGTTCGTGCAGAGTGTTTAGAGGGATCAACATATTTCGTTGTCAAGAAGTATGTCCCTCATCATACATGTGCTCCTTCAACCAAAATCAAACATGGCAGGACGCCTTCGGCAAAGACAATTGGGAATATGATTATGCATAGATATGCAGGTGTCAAGGAGGGCCCTAAACCGAATGATATCATTCAGATTATGCGCTCAGAACATGGATGTGAGATCTCCTATGATCTAGCGTGGGATTCTCGAGAGTATGCGGTTAACGCTGTTAGAGGTATTCCTGAGAAAAGTTATGGTAGAATACCAAAATACTTGCAAATGCTTAAAGAAGCAAATCCGGGTACGCATTCATCTTATCAGACTGATTGCGATGGTAGATTCAAATATCTATTTATTTCCTTTGGGCAATCTGTTAGAGGATTCTACAAAGCTATTCGCAGAGTTGTTGTTGTTGATGGGACATTTTTGAAGAGTAAATACAAAGGTGTTTTGCTTGTGGCTACAACTTTAGATGGAAACTCGAATTTGTATCCAATTGCATTTGGAGTTGTGGACTCAGAGAATGAGCACGCTTGGGAGTGGTTTTTCAGGCAGCTAAAAGTTGTTATCGGTGACGATCATGGTTTGTCTTTTGTTTCAGACAGGAACAAATCGATTGCTAAAGCCATTGACTCAGTTTACCCGCGAGCTATGCATGGGATTTGTATCCACCACTTGTTGAATAATGTGATAACCTTTTACAAGGGGAAGGGTGTGGCAGCCTTGATATCGAAGGCATCAAAATCATATAGGATTTCAGAATTTGAAAGGAGATTCAAGGACATTTGCAACATTAGCCCCAGCATTGGTAAATATCTATCAGACGCTGATGTGACCAAATGGGCTCGTTGTAAATTTCCAGGTTTCAGATATGATATCAGGACCACTAATCCTGCTGAATCGATTAATGCGGCTTTGCAGTCGCCCAGAGAGTTTCCTGTAATTCCTCTGTTGGACAGCATACGGGAAATGATGACTCGATGGTTTCATGAGCGTAGGACGTTGAGCTCAAAGCATAAGCTCCCTTTAACTGTTGAGGTTGAGAAAAAGATCGATAGAAGGATAGGGAAGGGAAAAACATTTATTGTTCACCCTGTCAACGAGAATAGATTTCTTGTTCAAGGGGATGCATTTGACTGCCTTGTTGATTTGGAAAGAAGAACATGCACTTGTGGGAAATATGACTTGTTAAAAATTCCTTGCAGACACGCTATTAAAGCAGGGTTTTCAGTAGGAAGGGAACCACACTTACTCACTGATGACATGTATACAACTGCTTCGTGGAAAACAGTTTATGAAGAATGCATTAATCCTATTACTGTTCCTGAGGATACATTGCTTGTCCCAGATGATGTTGACAACGCCTTAGTCCTACCACCTGAAACAAGAAGAGCTGCTGGTAGGCGAAGAAAAAGAAGATATGAAACCGTCGAAGACAAGATACGGTCGTCACAAGGATCACAAAGGTCTAAGAAAGTCAAGTGTAGCCGCTGTGGAGTTTTGGGTCACAACAGAGCAAGTTGTGATAGAGCCATTTAGACTGCGATTACTTATTTTCTTTTGCTTTTTATTGTTTTCTTATTCAACTTTTTCTTTAGTATTTTCTCTTTGAGTATTGAAACTGAGATAATCTTTTAGGATACATTATGTGTTTTCATATTTTTATTGGTGATGGATGCTTTTTAATCATGCGTAGATCAGAGCAGTGAACATCGAAACAAATACTCCCTGATATAAAAAAAAGTGTTAAATTTCTGAAGAGCTTATTGACTTTTCCTTTTCAAGTTCCAAGCCAAGTTATGTTTTTGTATAGTTATTGATGAGAGAAGAGATTGATAGTGTTTTAGTGAGTAACTTTGTTGATTGTGGTCACATGTCAGGATTGCTAGGATATTCAACACTTACGGTCCAAGAATGTGTATAGATGATGGACGTGTTGTCAGCAACTTTGTTGCGCAGGTTGGTTAATATTCTAGTGGCACAAACACTGAATGATTTTAAAATGGTTGAGTGGATCATTAGAGTAATTAGTGGTTTGTATTAACAATATAAAACAATAACAAGAGCACCATATACAGATAGTATTGCGCCAATGATAGCCAATCACAAGTTGCTTGTAGCAAGCTGCTTTAGTTGGTCATGTTGCATCATTTTACAGGTTGAATCCATTCCCTAAACTTTCTAAATGTTTAACGTTTCTCTCTAGGATCCACAAAAGAAGATAATTAGAATTCTTAAAACTGCGAACGCAAAATAGTTACCTGTATCAACCAACGTAGCTAACTAAAACAAAAGCTAGAATTCTAAAAACTGCTAACGAAAAAAATTACAAATCTCAATCGATATGAGTAACTACATCAGAACGTCTTGGCACTGGAGGCTTATAAGCAGACATTCTCTCAACTAAAACTGGATCTAGGGCCGCCTGAAATAAATCGAAGACAATCTTTTGTCGAGCGAATTTAATATTTTCATCGTCCAGGAGAGCAAAATCCATTCCAAGCACGTGACACTCAATGAACTTCAGAGCATACACTCCGCAGTCACAACATCTAGAGTTAATACGTCGCTGCATCGGCACATAGAAGACAGAATACTGATTATCCTTTAGGTGTACCTGGGTTTTTGGTGGCTGAACCTGTTTCACAATGCGAGGGATGAGGAAAGCAAAGGCTTCTACTTCTTTACAGTTTTTCTTGCCACTACAATCGAACACTTCAATCCTCCGATCAACAAAACTGATGCACAAAGATATCCAGTGGTTCCCATTCACAAAAACGGGAACATAGATACGATCGACGTCCATACCCCACATCTTATATGTTCTACCGTGAGATGGGAGAACACCCTTTCCGTAGTCTAGAAGGGTCTCACTAAGCTTGAACTTCTTTTTATTCTTCTTGTAGTTTGTATATTCACCATTTATTGTGTTGCTGAACAAACACGTCATGAAAGCAGCAGGGCCCGATTTCCATCTTCCAAGAGATGTCTTCTCTTGGAATAAATACATGATCGCATCCATGTCCTGAAAAAAAATCCAGGTACCATTTAGACATTATTATATTAAAAAGTTTTAAACAAATTCGAAAGACAAAAACCTGAGTGGCAAGCCAATTGGTAAATCCTATTATACGATCTGCTGCTTCTATATCTAACACACTTGGACCAATTTTAAGGATCCTGAAATATTAAAAACCATTGATATAATAACTATATTAGAGGTTGAACATTTTAAAAATCATAAATATACAAAGTCTGTGACTTACATTGATGAGTTTCGCCATTTAAAGAGTTGATCAAATTGTTCTTCCGACACGTAGATCAATGGATCGTCAGGAAGCGGTCGACGCGGACCGGTTCGAGGCACTTCCGATAAGACTGGAATCGAGGATGGCTCTTTAATTTCTGAAATGTGTTCTTTAAACGAAGTTTTTGGGGTCAACCACTCTGTTCTCTCACGGGCTTGAGAATGTTGTGATGAATCAAAACCATCCACCACTGAATCTTGGGATAGACGCCCCACAGTTTTTTGGAGGAATTCTTGAGTATCCAAGCCCGCTAAGATGTCTGAAGACTGTGTCAAGTTGACTTCGAATAGATTATCGTAGCTAAATAATTTCTCTCCTTCTGTTTTTTCGACCTGTACATTTTTGATACATTAATGAATAGCTAAGAATAGTAAAAATAGACATCATAACACGTGAAAGTTCGCCCGATTACAAGAGTTAATATTTTAACATCACGTACAACACCTAGATTACAAGAGTTTCTGCCCGATTCAAATACATAATGTTTACACATTATTACACATAACACATTACAAAATGACGTGAGGGTGACAGAAACACAACATACATCACAATATTATACAACAACATGGCATGATTCAACAAAAGACCTTAAATCTGTCCCTCACAAATCTATCTAGCGTCATTCATTATTTAGAGATTTTGTTCCTTCTAACCTTTGCTTGGGCTGGAGAGCGGGTCCCCTTAACGGTCGCAGACGTAGTTGTCCTTGTACTGTCCATTGGCGCCCCATGGTATTGACTGGATAGTTGATCGATGGCTTCTTGCATTCCCGTGACCTGCCTCTCTAGCTTCTCAAATCTCTCCCTATATTTCTTATCCATACTCTCCTCAAGAGAAGAGAAAGAAGCCTTAATCAAACCTTGGATGAAAGACTTAGTGCTTTCATCCAAACTCCCACTTTTAATGGCTGATCTTTGGCACAAGAGTTTCCGCTTCCGGGATTCTGCACCATGATCAGGGATCCTTTTTCCACTCCTCCTCAAACCGGAAACTGATGCTGCTGGAGCATTTTGCGTTCCAATGCAATCAATATCCTGCACAATAAAAATCAGGGGAATAAAATCAGTGAAACTCGTTGTCATTGTTTCCATAATTTGTCAAGGAGGACAATTCAATAGCTCTTTAATTCCTCTCAATTCGGATCATTATCATCATAATAGAAAATGATAGAAACATAAACTGCAAGATAAAAACCGTGCAAATATCACCTCATTGTCCACTGGAACTGGCTGTTTTTGTGCTTCTGCGTCACGCTTAGTGTTCGTTCTTCTACTCTCCCGCAGTCCGGAAGCTGATGATTCCGTACCATTTAGTGTTACAGCGATATCAACATCCTACACAAAGAAAACACTTGTTTAAAGATCAATGTTACCATAGTATACTGAATAGAAACGTTTGCTAAATTTTAAAAATCACCTCATTATCTACAGCTTCTTGAACTCCACTTTCATCTTCTTGATGCGGATTTGATTCATTCCAAGTTTCATCCACCTCCCAAGTATGAGCAGTCCAGTCATGTCCTCTTCGGACTAAGTCTTTAATAGCTTCAACTCTTACATCCCTCATCTCATCAGCTCTAATAAACTCAATACTATCGACGACTGTGTTATTCCCATCTATGGAGATGTACGGGTAAACAACAGCCTACACAAAGAAGACGATAGTTAAAACAAGAGATATTACAAAATGAAAAGAAAAAAAAAACAGATTTTAATAGAACAATACTTACCTCAGAATCAAATGCGCCCTCAAGCTGGGTAATCTGATCATAAGAAACCCTTGCTGCTCCTGTCCAATTACGACATCTCACACCACCTTCGAGTTCCTCATTAAGTTTGCGTCCCAACATAGTCCCGATGTCAGGAATTGCTTCCATGATCCAAATCTGAAGCGCGTAAGAGAAACCATCCAAAGCATAGCTGATCTTGTTGTTCAGCTTCACTCTGGACTTGGTGATGGACTCAACAAGAAGGTCGTAAGAGTGAAGACCCCAAGGATATTTCCGCAGCTTATCCAAATTCATCGCCAGTTTGATGTGTGTGTGAGAGATATACTTTGTCTCGCTCCCAGCCATTACCACACTAGCAATCACAGCCAAATACACCAAACGTGTCCTGTCAATAGGAAGCCAACCATTAACTTTACCACTCTCTATCTCTTTCTTTAACATATGAATGTTAATCTTCCCACGTCTCTTCAACACTTTACTCCAGTAACCCCTATCGTCACGCCAGTCATCATAGTAGCGGTCGTCATCCTCGTCGTACTTGCACTTCAGACCCGTAATTGCATGAAACTCTTGCATTGAGAATCTGAGAGGGTTCCTAGCAAACGTAAACCAGTGCTCATGACGTCTTGAAGTCGAGAGTTGGTTACACATGAACCTATGCACCAATCTTCCCGAAAAGCCTAGGCAATTACTATGTATTGCCATAATATCAGCAAACACCTTGTCGTTTTTCACCTCTGCGTACTCTGACGGCATAGCAATCTCCAACGTCGACAGTAGCGACGTACAACATCTGTTGTTGATCTTTTCCACCTCGGGTTCGTGACCACTCCTAAAGAGACGTTTTGGAAGCTCTACCTCCATATCTATAACACAAAAACACACATAAAAGAATTAGAAATCTGTTTATTAACATAAACAAATAAAAAATCATAAATAAATGGGAGATCGTGCAATCATATACAAGAAAGAACAAAGGTCATCCAAATAGAACACAAAAAACACCCATAAATGAATTAGAAAACTGTTTATGAAATGAAACAACATAAAAAAATCAAAACGAGTATAAATAGTGATTAAACACTATGTTTCAGACATACAAAACTCTCTGAAGCCAAGGCTATCTAAGACAGTCATTGCCCATACAAGAGCAGCAGAGAGGTATAAGTCTTGGCTCCGAACCACCTGACCAGTGACCATACCCTGTGTTGTCCCCTAAGAACCCAAAACATATTACAAAATATTCGAGACTGATATATTGCTTGGTTAATTAAACTAACTCTAATACAAATATATTTCGGGATTGGTATACTACATGCAGCAAAAATCCATGAAACTGTGAAGCAGAGAGATCGACTAAAATTTAAAATTTTGAAAAACTAGAATTTGATAAGCAGCAGAGTTATGTTTTTAGTTTTACAATTGAAAGGTTCTAATATGTTTCAGAAAACTGAAAACACAAAGAGTTTAACTCTGAAAGAGAGAGAATCATAAACGCTAGCATACTACCTGCCAAAACCAAATATTGCAAAGTTCGATACAAGAAAAAAAACCAGACACCACTAAGTTTTGCAATGAAATCATAGGTATTTAGTGAACTCACCTGACTACAACGATAGATGAAACTTTATTCAGTAACCTTAGGTAGCGTTTCCAGAGACTGCTGCCTCCTGTGAAAACAAAATGAAACAAAAAATTGAAAAATATATATACTATTTCAAAATCATGACAGTGTTCTTGCAACAAAAGAAGCTTTTATTTGAAATTGCTTCAACGAGAAATAAAGAAATTGAATAAAAACATTATCAACGAGAAACAACGCCTTCAAAAAGATGTGAAAATCTAATTCCATAATCATAAAAAGAATGAGCAGAAACTAAACACAACTAGCACAATCAAAGGCATAAACACAACTAGCACAATCAAAAGGCATAAACATGAAACAACAGAGAAGAGAGATTGAAAAATTTCTGTTTAAGATATAGATCTTTGTTGTCATTTATTACACTGTGATCACCATGAAAAGGCTTTTCTATAGCTAACTGAGATTGATCCTTTTGTGTTTCATTCTATAAAGTAGAGCTTTTTGATCCTCATATTCACAAGTATAAAGGGGTAGCAATCAAAACTGTTACGGCACAAAGGAGAAAAAAAATTTACTTTGTCTAACCTCTTTGGTTATGAGTCTTAGATTCTCGGTTTGCGTAGTGCCAAGCGATTTAATCTCACAAGCTTCTCAATCTCTTGCTTGTTCCTTCCTTGTAACTTCAAGAAGAGGTCAAACAACTATAAGAATACAAATCAATTACATAAACAGCAAAATAACAAAGGCTTTAGCAGCGAGTAAGATCGAACATAGTTTCCGGAAACTCGCTAATCCATGCAGAAGATTGGTCAAAATTGAGAATTTGAATCAGAATTAAGTAAACCAAGGCCAACCCATTATCAAATAAGCGCTCATAGACTCAAAAGCCATCGTTGCACATAAAAAATTGAGACTTAGAAGAGATCGGAGAAGATACTAGAAGCAAAAAAAGAGAAATTTTACCTTGCCCAGGTACCAAATCTATGATAGCAGTTCGGGTTTTCTGTTCCACAGCAACGCAAGCTCTTACGAAGCCTGAACAGCTTCGTATTAGGTGAGATTTAGATGAAAACGGAGAAGTGGTCGGACGGAAGCGAGAATCAGATAGCTGAGAGGAGAGATTCAGAGGCGGATTGCGGTTCTAGCGACGAATAAGGATGCTATCATGCCGGAGACCGCCGGAATTTCAGCTGTCGGACGGAGAGGAGAGACGAACATCGGATTGTTGAAGCTGGAAAATGACGGGGAACAAAAGGGGGTTAGGGTTCTTTAGTTTTTTAATTCTTCATCTCTTTTTTTAACAAACGTATTAAAAAAAAACATAAGGATAAAAACGTATTAAAAAAAATTAAAATAGTATAAGGACATTTATGAGTGTAGAAAGTTTTACTAGGACAACTTTCTTTTTTTTTAAGCCTTATTAGGCAATTTTCCCTTCTTTTTTTAAAACGGTATATGATTAAATTGACTCGTTTAATCGCTTTAGCTTCTAATTCCATCAAGAATCAGACTTCCTATGGACAGTATATCGATCGACTTTGACCCAACTAAACTGTGAGCAAGTTTTCTGCCTTGAAGATACGTTCTTGAGGGTATTGAATGCTTTGCGCCCTTTTTCTATAAAGCATCAATCTCTAACTAAAATTCTGTCACTTCCAATGATGATCATACGATCAATTAAGACGGATTAAGAATCCAACAAAGCATATAATGAAACTCAGAATTAAAACAGGTCCTAGAAAGAGAACAAGTTCAAACTGAGATAACGAAGAATTCGACAAAAGATAAACAGAGTACCTACGGATATAAGTAAGAAAAGAGTGTTCACAATCTGATTCATGTTAACAACAGACAGATGCAACTAGAAATGAGGATCACAGTTTTGTTCTTCATGCATAAGTTATTAAAACCGACTGGAAAACGTGACCTTGATCTTGCACTTGGAAGAACCTCGCGGAATTATTAACTTTTTCTTGTCGACACATCGTCTTTTTTCCCACGAATGAAGTTTCACCACCTCAAGACATGACAGTTTCTCTATAAAATGATTCAACTGCTCCACCTCTCCATTTGTTCCGCGGTAGTCTGTTATCTGTAGGACCTTTAGAGGCAGTGCCGTGCTCAGGGTTTTGGAGGCCTAAGGCTAATTTAAAAATATAAGATCTATTATCTTAAATAGATTTGTCTAATTATTACAATTTAATGTAATAATTGACTAAGATATGAAGTCAAATACATTTTCATTTGTTTAACCAATTGAACTAAGTAAAAATTTGAAAATGGGGCTCCAAAATCTACACTATTTAAGAGTGGGGCCTGGGGCCATTGCCCTTTTTTTAATATGCTTGGCACGGCTCTGTTTAGAGGGCATGACAATAAGAAAGAATATCCCAGCAAGCAGTCGCAAACAGACTCAGGTTGTTCTTTATTGTAGTGCAGTGGACCCTGAAGCGAGAGGGACAATAAGAAATAAAAGTTAACGAGTATCTAAAAGGTAAGGCATTTTACCAATAAGCTTTTAGGGTTTAGGTCATACATCGATGACAAGAGTCTCTAGATTTGGAGACTTCTTTAGCAAAAATGGTAGAAATTCCATACAAGGCTCCACATCATCAGATCTAACAGTTAAATAATACAGGTTTGTGAACACCGGGATTGCTTCACGGAAGTAATAAAATGCCTGAAACAAAATAAATCAACTTGTCTTCAGCTTACTGCATTATTTAGATAAAAAAAAACTCTATGAAACATTCATCCAGACAATTGGAATATCCTATGAAAGTGAAACAATAATGTCTCAACGATTATTAGTTATCCTTTTCATATCTTTTTTCTAAACTCAAATTGTAATAAGATGTCACAGAGAAAGAAAACATTAATAGCACACTTACCTGGTAAGTATTTTGGGATGATATGTCCATGATTTCAACATTTCTTAACCCTTTTATCAGATTTGTTGGATTGCTGGTAATATTATCGTAATCACTTACAAATCCATCCTACCGCCAACATAAGGTCTAGATTAGCTTCAACAAGGGAGTCAAGATTAACAATTGGATACTCATCCGGAACAACATCAGAGCACTCTAAATAGGTAAGGCTTGGAGTATCCAAAATTATTGTCGTAAAATGAGACTGATAGAATTCTCCATGACGGATAACAAGTCTTTGAAGGGTTGGACTGGACAGTTTGCCAGACCATTTCCAACGTTCCCATTCCATCTCATTTATGGTCAATTCCTCAAGCACAGGGCAAGCAGAGAGAAGTTTTTCAAACGCACAACCACGAAGATCCTTGAACCGAATTGCGTTAAGAACGAGGGTCTCAAGTGCTGGAAGAAGAGCATTCTCAGGGAGATCATCAACAACAAAACCACCTCCCAGTTCCATCTTAGCGACTGTCTTGCAAGTGAAAACCTCAAAGGGCAGAGAATACTGTTTTCCAACATATATGTCCAGTTCAAGATCCAATATACCACGCTTCAGCACAGCACACAGACAACGGTTGACATGCGCATACTGAGCAGGATCAACACGATTCTTTTCACATCTTAGATAGAATTTCCTGACGCGAGTACTCCATCCACGAAATCGGTGAAACTCCCTTGAATCACATCTCTGTCATCAAACTTACGGTGTGGTATGATGGTAAAGAGACTTTGCCACCTCTTTGAGAGAAGAGATGTGAAAACAGCCTCCTTTG
The DNA here is from genome assembly GCA_030180135.1 of Orychophragmus violaceus. NCBI lineage: Eukaryota > Viridiplantae > Streptophyta > Magnoliopsida > Brassicales > Brassicaceae > Orychophragmus > Orychophragmus violaceus. The sequence goes on from CM058229.1 coordinate 36,536,086, forward strand.
CAGAAAGAAAAGACACAATGTGGCAGATAATCTCATTTGCTAGACTACTAATCCTATCCTTCATATTGCAAAGTCCTCTTAAATCCTAATGATCTCTTTTACCAAACCCCCACACCTTAAGTTCGAAAGGTTTATTGTCTCCAGAGACCCTCCGTACACGAAACAAATCCCGTATACCCCTCTATTTATTAGACTTTTTATTAATATTTTCTTTTAATTGAAAACTTGTGAAGTTACCAAAAAACCTTATGATTTTCGTTGAATTACATGGCAAACCAGCCGGTTTTCTCGACCAAACCGCAATCCAATTTTGAACCGTAAATAAACCAAGGAAATCAAAAAATCGGTGGTTCACCCGATTTACCCGGGTCGGGTAACCCACAAATTGGATAATCCGCCCAACTCAAAGATATTTGAAATTACGATTTTAACCTTACTGAACACAAAGAGGGAAAAATGTGACACCGATCGGATTCGAACTCGGGTGGCTAAACTGATAAAAACAGACCAGAGCCACTGAACTATCGTGTTATATTGTTAATTTACTCAAGCTATATTACTTATAAAGTGATTTGGGGAGAAGTGATCAATTCAAAACAAAAGGGTATCCCAAAATTAAATCTATTTTTTGTATAAATAAACCAAAAACAATATTTTATTATGTTTTTAAACTGTTCCGTTTTTATTCAAAATTTTAAAAATAACGCGGATATAGGATATATTAATAGGGTATGTTAAACTGGTAAAACTATGAAAACTGGTAAAACTATGAAAAACGGGTAAAACTAAGTAAAACTATTGTCGTAAAACCGGTAAAACTGAGTACAACTGTTTTCAGTATAGTCAGTTTTACTGGAACTTTAAATTTGATTTTACAGTTGTACAGCTGGTTATACTCAATTAATCTATGAAACTAATACTTCAGTATATTAATATGAACAATTTTGGATTTTTACTTGGAAAATGATGGAGACATAGCCGAGAAATTTAAAACAAAAAAAGAGTACTACATAGGGATCCTACTACATAACCGAGAAATTAAAAACAAAAAAACCAGAGTACGAGAAAAAAATTAATTGAGATAAGGAACAAATTGATTCATGAAGAATAACTTCATGCACCGTTTGTACATGAAGCATTCCGGACAATTGATTTCCATATCCAGAAGATGGCAAGATGAAGGGGGCTTTCGGTTCCGCAATGTTTCACTATAAACCGGTATCTTATTTATAGTGATTCCATGAAGTATCCTCCTCAAGTTCTTCCAAACGCTGGCCACCAAATCCTCCTCATCTTCCCGCCAGTCACGGAAAGCAACATTATCATATGGACCTAGAGGATCGTCATGGAGGAAGCGCAGAACACCCCAGAGGTAAGCAGCTTCCAGAATCTCTTCCTTCCCCTCTCCCATGGCGGAATTGTGTATATGTAACAATCCGAATTCCACATCACCCTGATGGAAGTATGTGAGGATACCTGATGTAAAACCGGCAGAACTTAGTAAAATTATTTACGTAAAACTAAATAAAACTGAGTAAAACTATCGATGTACCTTTCACGAAGTTTGCCGTGCAGTTGGAATGAACTACGCATTCGTCCAGAAAATCCATGTTTTCATACGCACTGAGGGGATTCTTCACCATGGTTGATAGAGAGAGATAACGGAGGACTCCTTCACTCTTGCCTGTTTCGTTCATAATTTTGCATGTTTTTCGCAGGTTGAAGTAATCGACCGGCGGATTTTTCTCGGCTTTCAGTAAGACATTGGTGAGGATCGAGATCGGAAACTGTTGAAATCGGATCACCCTTTTGTTGGCCATGGTGAGTCTCTGTTTTTTCTCTAACTTCTCTCTGTTTGTTTTGTGTGGAAAACGGTTATGAGAGAGACGAAGAAGTTCTCTCTATTTATAGACCCATATGTGACGGATTGCGTCCATAAGACGCAGACAGATATGTGACGGTTCGCAAGCTTGTAATAATGAGCATCTTTCTTGGGTTTGTCAAGCGACGGGTTGTCATCCGTGTAATAATGCTCCGTTTAATAATGCTCCGTTTAATGCAGGGGAACGCGATGTGACGGTTCGCCGGCTTGTAATAATGCTCCGTTTAATGCAGGGGACAAAAAAGCAAGAAAGATGCTCATCATTACAACGCTCTTCGAAAAACAGAGAATCACACAGTTTTACACAAGTTTTTCTCGGTTATACTAGTATACGAAACAATAGAATTTTGGCGCCAAAAACATATCGAGAAGTGTTTCGAGAAGTGTAAACGTCATATCGATTTATTAATACATGAATTAGGTCATTAAAGGCATAAATGGGTAAACGTCCATGTCATATCGATTTATTAATACAGAGAAAACAGATGTAAGAGAGTGTTAAATTTTGGCGCCAAAACTTAAGACATAGTTTTACAGGAGTTGTTAGTTGTACAAATTTTCTTAATAGTTGTACTTTGGCTGTTTTCAATATAATCAGTTTTACTGGAACTTAAAATTCGATTTTATAGTTTTACAGTTGATTTTACTCAATTAATCTATGAATATAATGCTTTTGCATATTATTATGTAACAACTTTCGATTATTGTAAATTTATACTCGTATTATTAAAATGATCTTGAAACTGTATGAACATTGTTGGTGGAATTGGTGTATAAACATTGTTGGTGGAATTACTTAGTCGATCGAATTTTCCCAATCTTATTTGATGTAATGTCACCCATTGGCCATAGTTATGATTAGAGTGATTTTACAAGTTCAAATTTCATAAGGTTATATGTTAAATATTTTTTATCCAATGATATTAATTATGAGGAAAAATGGGGGAAAATGTTATTTAAACCATCAACCATCAACTTTCGGGCCTCACGGATACATGACCCGGATCCACACGGATTCTTTCAATTAAAAAATCCCAAATCAACCCTAGATCGAAAAATAATTCTCCATCTCCTCTCAATTGATTTCGTTCCTCCATGAGCTGCGATACATCTTCGTCGACTGTTGAAGATGGAGACCGAGGGTTTCCGGCGAAGTGTCACTGTGGTAAAGGCGTTGTCATTCTCACATCTAAGACGAAAGACAACCCAGGAAGACAATTCTTCAGATGTTCAACCATGAAAGATGTAAGCATATTGTCAAATAATTTGATGATAATGATTTTATGCTCTGTTTTTTGTTTATGATTCATTACATATTGCTTTTGTTTTTAAACCCAGAAACATTTGTTCAAATGGGTGGACGATAGCATGTATGAGGAAGTCAATGATGCGTTGCACAAAATTTCGAGTATTGATATTGAGATTGAGAAAGCCAAATCCGAGATTGGTTTCGAAATTGAAGCCTTAAAGTGTAGGATCCATGACTTGGAGGAAGACGCATTAGTGACAAAAAGAGACCTTAACAAGGGGAGAGTGATGATCAAATGTTGTTGTGTTGGGTTCATCTGTGTTACTATCATTGTCATTGTGATGGGAACAATGGTTGTTAAGGCAAATAAGCATATAATTGAGTTTGGTCGTTCTATGTAGTTCGTGGCTGTATTGTTGATTATTGTTGTCGTCTTTGTATGTTTTCGTTGGCTTTGTGTGGGAGTGTAACTTATGTTTAAAACGTGAAACATATGTTTAAAACGTGAAACATATGTTTAGTGATCACTTAGTTTTACACAGTTTTACACGGTTTTACACAGTGAAGAGAAATTAAAAATGATATAGACATAACATTCCAAAAAGAGTAGTACATAGCCAATAAATTTAAAACCAAATACAGAGTACGAGAAAGTAAATTAATACATATAAGGAACAAAATAAGTCATGTAGGACAACTTCATGCCCCGTTTGTACATGAAGCACTTAGAACAGTCGATTTCCATATCATAAAGATGGCAACATCTAGTGGGCCTTTCGTTCCGCATCGTTTGCGTAAAAACCTTCTTCTTATCGACAGGGATTCCATGCAGCATCTTCCTCAGGTTCTTCCAAACTCGGTTTACCAAAACCTCCTCATCTTCCCGCCAGTACATGAAGGGCATTTCGTCAAAAGGAGAGGTCAGAGGATCGCCGTGGAGGTAGCGCAGAACACCATACAGATAACAAGCTTCGAGAATCTCATCGTCACCCTCCCCAAGCGCTGCAATGCGTAAATACGCAAATCCGTCTGCTACCTTGTTTTCTACAAAGTAAGTGAGAATACCTTCAATGAAGAATGCAGCGGTGTTCTTCCAATATAAGCATTTACGGAGAATCCGGTCGTGCAGCATCGCACGGATAGGCTTATTCACCAGCGGAGAGAGACAGAGAGATTGCAGGACTTCAGGTTTCTCTGAGGCTCGTCGCATAATTTTGCAGGTTGCTCTGAGATTGCAGTAATCGGCGGAGGAAGCTTTGCCGGTGATTTGAACAATCTTGGTGAGGATCGAAATCGGAAATTGTTGAAGAGAGACAATCGATTTCCTGTTCGCCATGGTGAGTCTCTGTTTTTTCTCAAACTTCTCTCTGTTTTTTTTATAACTTCTCACTGTTTTAACGAATTACTCTTGTGAGAGAGAGAAGCATAACTCTGTATTTATAGAGTGGAATCTCGTTTGATGGGTAGCGTTCATAAAGGATTTGTAATGATGAGACGTGACTGTTCGCCGGCTTTGAAGAGACTCGAGGTGCGTAAACGTCATATCGATTTGTCCCCTGCATGCGCATGCATCAAATGCGCATGCATCAAATAGGGCATTAAACAGATCCTCCATTAACTTGATTTGATAAAATTTAGAGAAGCGTAAACGTCATATCGATTTATGACTAGTTTTCTTTTACGGATTTGTTGTGCCAAATATACCAGTTTTACAGCGTTTTACAGGTTGTACCAGTTACACACAACGATTCTTAGTTTTACCAGTTATACTAGTTTTACCGGTTATACCAGTTTTACAGGTTGTACCAGTTATACTAGTTGCACTGGTTGTCAGTTCACCTTCAACACAAATTCCAATTTGATTCGATTTCCGCAGCCATCCGCCAATATTGCCTCTGATTCTACTCAATTGGTAGTCCCAATGGTGACGAGAAACGACGGACCCGGCAAATGGTGGTCGGAGACGCGAGGCGACGGCGCCGACGAGCAAAACCCGGTTGAGGCGAGACGAGGATGCAAGGTTCGGAGGCGAGGCGAGGTTCGGAGGCGAGGCTCGGAATTTTTTTTTTTTCATAAACCAAATCAATCCAATTAAATGGATTTAAATCCCAACCAACTAAATTCATTCAAGACCCAATTCAATTAAACCAGGATCCGTAAACCAAGGGTAAAAGGGTCAAACAACATTTCATTAAACAAGGAAGGGTATGGGAGATTAGTTGGGGGTAGTGTAGATTTTTTCCAGAGCCATAAGGCTATAAGAGAAGTTGTCCCAGTTCGAAAGGACATGCAAATGAGTCCTGAGATTTTTAAGAAGAAATCGTCTTGGAAGAAGAAACTGCATCGCACCGTTTTGTGCTTAACACAGCTTCTTCCACGTGGCTACTTTAGCCGAACATATCAGACCAAATAAACCAAACCGGACTAATTTCAAAACCAGAAATTGTGGTCCAAAATTCGAAACGTTTTGGGCCTAAATTCAATTTGTATTCGAGCTGATTGTGGCCCAATAATCATGGCTTCTTTGGAAAGGTTTTTACTGCTTATTTATAATAAGTGTACTTTTTAGTAGTCATGTGGGTCCTTGTAGTTGTTTTCGATGTATCTGGTAATTCTCTTCTTTTTTTTTTTTTTTCGCTGGAAGATTATATTCATACTAAATTAAACGAGAGTTATTACAAGCGGAAAGACCAAAGCCGACAGGTTAAACAACAACCTTCGGAATCAAAAGCCGACAGGTTAAACAACAACCTTCGGAGTCAAAAGCCGGCGGATTAAAAGTAAATCCCCAGAGCCAAAAGCCGGCGGACTAAAAGTAAATCCCCGGAGCCAAAGATAACACAACTAATTAGCATCTAAACATCTGTCAAAGAGCAATAAAATACAGATCAAGCCATAACAACAAGACACCCAAGAAAACAAATCCACCATGATCCTCAAGAACCGAGAAGAGAAGCTTCTACAGCCGAACTTTATTGAGGTTGATCCATCGGAACTCATTATACTGCTCCAACACATTAGGAGCCATGAGACAACCGTATACAGACAACCAAGGGAGACGAAGGAGCACACGTTTTTACCATTCGCTCACCGACGACTAGAAGCGGAAAGAGCCAAAGCTTCAAATCCTGAAGATTGAGCCGGAGAATCCATGCTACAATGCACCAGATAAAGATCGCAGGAACAACCGTTGCAACTAAAAAACAGGATAAGCACTCTCAAGGAACATAGCATCATCATCACCCGAAGCAAACTAAATAAAATCCCAAGAGCCCAGCAAGAAGACAACCCGCGATAGAAGCCATAACCTCTAACCACAAAACCATCATCACCAACACGGGCAGCACAACAAGCTTAAGATCTGATAATACCACACTCTAGACAGAAGGAACCGAACAGATGCTAACACAAAGGAAAACACCATAAAACACAACTAAAACAACCCAGAAAACAAGATCTAATCAAGACCTAGAAATCCTAATCGCTAATCCCACATCTAAATCAATCGGAACAAAGGACCCGCTTGGAAACAAAACCAAGCAGGCTCATCCCTCACAAACCTCTACCACACGACGAACAAGAGAACCACCGGCGAGCATGAACCATGGAGACGGCGACCACGAGCAGAGACAAGGGACACCTTCATAGCAAACACACCTCATCCGTCACCAAAGAAGCATAGGAGCCACTAGCACCACACGCCAGGAGGATAGGACGACACGAACCACCGGTGAGAGACGACGAGCTCCGTGGACCGAAGGATGAAGGAAAGCGAAGAGACAGCCGCAAAACGAAAAAACAGAAGACACAGGGGAGACTTCCCGGCTCAGGCAAGGAGCGCCGTCACCGGGAAGCTCATGGAACCTCAGATCTGAAGACGACGGCGAACCTCGAAACTCGTGTCAGAGAGAAAAAAATTAGGGCGAACCCGATTTTCTCCTGGTAATTCTCTTTTCTATTGGGTGTTTATTTTCTGAAAATTGCGGGACAAATTGGTTATATAGCCGCCCTTTCGAGTCCGTTATTAACCGCCTATCTAATGTAAAACTGTGAAATATAAGTAATTCTTTCGACCCGTTTGTTTAATTAAGACCACCTTGTTTGATAGAAATATATTTTATTGTTTAGTACAGTATTCTCGAACCATCATTTGTCCTACTTGATTCTTAAAACAAACAGAACAACATATAAGATATTAGAACTAAATTAAATAGCTAAGGTCGTCCGCATACTGGTTTTTCTACCTCGTCATCCTTCCTTTTCCTTTTCCGCTAGATCTGAATGCCCTGCATTTATAGTTAGTTAGTCATGGAATATGATTGCACATGATGACCTCCCCATAGGTGCGTATATTGTATTTTTCCGGTTTCTTTTTTTTTATAAAAATGTATGCAAAAGGGGATAGGTTTATTGTCTACGTTTCTATATATGTTTTCACTTCGTATTTCCCCATGTACAAGGTAATTCATTGTCGGGTTCTTGTTTTCTCAAGTCTAGAAAACAAACAAATATTATGTTTGATCATTTTCGGTATAGTTACGGTTTAGTATTAATTCTGGTTTTATTGTGATCACTATTTTCGGATTGGGCCCATTTGAAAACTGCTACTGGGCTTTGATTAAAGGTCAAATCCATGATGATTTATTGGGGCATCTTGTCCTATTTTTGTTGGCTGCAATTGACGGCCCAAAACTTTTTTCGATGTTTATCACACAATTGCGAATCTACCCCATGCTTTTCGAAAAGTCCAAAGTGTTTAAAAAAAGAAAAATGGACACGTAGAGCGATGGTTGGAGAGATTATCTTTCTATTATATATATATGGTTTGTCCTGTTACAACACATTACAATTGGAATTTCATCTTAGGATGTTATACACCAATCAACTTGTGCTCTATGTCTAAGGGTTAAGAAAAGCATTAGCATAGGTGAGAATAAACAATCAAATGAATCCAAAAACTTTCAGATGTTCATATTTGTTCAATTACTTTCATTAACTTAAACTAGAAACGGACCAAGAAACCTTAAATACTCTCTCTCGGGAAACTATCGCCGCCGAGTCTAAAATCCGATCTGTGTGTGGCCGGCGTCCGTCGGCTCTCATAGCGCCGGCGCCGGCCCTGTTTCGCTCTCCATCTTCTTTCCTTCTCCTTTTTCGGTTTGTTTGGCCTTGGATCCGGGAACTAGAGTTGTGGTGGTCCAACGACTGGAGATCTGTTTCCAGTGACGATTCATGCTCGATATCTCCATCTCCGGTCCCTCCCGAAAGCTTCTGTGGTGGTTCTGGTCATGGAAGTGGTGGATATGTTCCTGGCAGAACTCAGATCCCGGCTTTGTCTCCGTTTTATCCTTGTTTGTCGTCGGAATACTGGCCGGAATGCTCTGGTATTGTAGATCCGATCAGGTTTGTTCGTATCATCTCTATTACAAGCTCCTTCCTCTTCGGTTAGATTGGCTATGGGTTTGTAGTTCAGATCTGGTTTTGAACGAATTTGGAGGTTAAATGTAAGATTGGGTAACTTTGGAGTTCCTGATTTCTACAAAGGAACATGAACCTTTTGGCTGGTGATACCTCGACTGGCTATCTGGATCGGCTCGGCCATCCGGTAGAGTCCACTAACGTGTCTGTCTTACTGTTCAATGGGTTTCGATCTTCTTCCGGTGGTCTGTAGCTTTGGTGTGATTTTATCCTTGCTTTGCAGTTTATTCTCGATCTTTATTTTAGATTAAACCACTGAAAATCCCGGATCTTTTTGATCTACAGTACGGCTTGGCCGCAATATTTTCTAGTTTTGACAGTCCAATTATCGATTTAAGTTCGTGTTCATTGTGTTCGGTCCTTCTTGGGTGTGTTCTTGTTGTTTGAAAGGAAAGTACTAGCAATCTTTCCATAATATCTGGATGGTATCTCCGGTTCAAACTTTTTCAATGAGGCTTCAGAGAAGTTATATTTGGAGAAAGTTGAATAAGACGGTTAATGAAGCGGATTTATATTATCTATGAGATGTATCATATCTGGTAAAAGATCTTGGAAGTCCGCCTGCTAGTGTAGGATCGGGAACATCAATCTTTTATCTTGTTTCGTGAAATTTTTGTGTGTAATTTCTCTATTATGTCTCAGATGAATGTATCACTATTAAAGTGAGAAAAGACCAATAATTCTGATGCTATTTCATATATTGTATTTCTTCAAGTATGTAATTTGTACTCATCCAGATATCTTTATTCAGTTACGTATTCGTTTTGGGTTTGGTTAGTTAAGTTAGTGAGGATGAGAGGATTCGTTGATCTCTACTTCTCTCCACTTCCAAACATTTCTCAGTCATATACTCATGTATATTATTTTTTGTAATTGCTTTTGGTCTGCCAACTAATATTTTAGTATGGTAAGTATATTGGTAAGCTCCCCATAACTCTACTTCTCCCTCTCTTTGTACTTGCTTTTTGATTTCATGAGATTAAACTCTTGTTTCTTTTTTCTTTTCGTTAAAGAAGTGCTTAGCCAACTCTTTAATAACTCGACTTACAAAGCCAAAACTTTTCTAAAATTCAATAAAAGTTAAAAACAATCTGCGCGAGGACCATCGTTTTTATTACCATTGGAACTGCCAATGAAAGTCGACTCCATGATGCATAGAGTTTGATAATATAAACTCCTTAATTAATAAAACTTTCGCATATGTAATGATCATGTGCAAGCTTTATGGAACGAAAGTTCCAACGTGTTTTGATAGGAAGATTTATGTTGCAAAGTGTTTTGTTAAATCTTATTCAATGTATAAGGTTATAAAAAAAATTGATAGATATCCCAATTCTGAGACACAGTCTTCATATAAGTTTCATAGAACAATGAAACAAACAAACCTTGGGAGAGGCTCAGTCCTTGATTTGTTGGCTGCAGTTAGGTATAGATCAACATAATCATTGAAAGATTTGATTGGAATTCATTTTCCATTCAGCTCCACCTTCACGGTCTTTCCCAAACATCAAACAATATCCAATACCCTTTTACTCATTAGAGCAACCACATCGCCTTATAAATGAGGCATGCCGAATTTCCCTAAGTCAGGTTAGAAAGAGACTTTTGTCCAGTTATCACTCTTATTGCACTTGGTTATAACTTTATAACCGGTTCTGACTTCTTCCCCATGTTGTTTTCAAACACCTACGCATCACCATAAAATGTTAATCCCCAACACTTATTGTTATCAATCTATTACTGAACATGAAAGAAATGTAAATTTCGATTCATATATGCCACAAATGCAACAACACAGAAGCTAAATCCATAAGATGGGAGAGGAAAAACTCTACCTTGAGGCTAGTGCTTCGGATCTTGTCATTGGGTTGAGGATAATAATACATTGTCCCTAAAACATCAACAGTGTGTGAAGGATTATTGTTGCTGGTTTGCTGCCACAGGCTTGTCATAGTGTAGTCTATTGGTTTTTGCTTTAGCTTTATGGGCTGGGAAATTCCTAAAACTGTTCTTGAATAGAGGTTAGACTTGGTTAAGCTTGGTGTGTGAAGGATTGGTTTGTGGTTAGGGTTTTGTCTGTGTTTTTTTTCTAGGCTTTGATTCTTTAGATTAGGAGGTTGTAGTAAGGCTACGGTCGTGGTGATGCTTCAGGTCTATGATCTTTTTCTATTAAGCTTCGCTTGCTTGTTCAATCCCGTGTCTAAGTCTGGATCCAGGAGTTTTTGAGACCGATCTTTGATGTAGAGGTCAATCTTCGATCGAGGTTCTCTTGACTTACTGTCGAATGGTCTTAGTTATCGGGTTGTCGGATGAAACAACTTCCTAAGATATTGTTTTCGGTTCTTTAGTCTTCTTCTGGTATACACCCTCCTAGACTATCTGCTCCATCCCAGGATTCCAAGATGGATACTAATAATTTTGTCCTAATTGCTTTCGAGCTAATGGGTCAAATTAGCGGTTGTTATAGATCTCATGTTTTTTAATCTTTTTTTTTTGGGCATGAGTTCTTCTATTAAGTTTTGTAAATTGTGTATTCAATATGTAACACCTAACATTTCATTTTGATTAATGATATTAACATTCTTATCAAAAAAATAAAATATCAACAGTGATCCTGCCACAACCAAGCTGCCAAAATCACACGAAGACGACTTTTCTAACCTAGCCGTGTCTCTCATTCTTTTTGTGAGGGTGCCGAATCGGGAAGGGGTGATGGGATCCTGTGTGGCTTGTTTTGTGCGTAAGTAATGACATGTAAGGGAAGTTTAGTAGCCATGAGTTGAGGTAAATCGGGAGTTTCTGAGAGGGAAGCTCTGTTTTTTGGAATTAGATTTTTCTTCTGGACGGTAGAGAGAAAAGGGTAGAACATGATGACAAAATAAGAGTGAGAGATCGAGTGAAACTCTTGAGATGCATGAGGAAGAAGAAGGAACGGTGGGGAAGAAGATGAGAGGGTAGAAGATAGTGGGTTTAGTGAAAAAATTGGGCTTGTTGGTGTTATACGTAATGAGGTTTGAAAGATGGGCATTATTGTGTTAATTGTTTTGAAGGCCCATCTAAAAAAAGAACAGGTGGTACAATGATGGAGAGTTTGGTTTCTCATTATATATAAGATTATTATTATCATATGCGAATATTGGTGCTTAATGACGTAGTCTCTCATCTCTTTCATATACTTGTGAAAAAAATTAAATCAAAATCCCAAAAAGAAAAAAAAATGGAAGCAATCGGCAGCCATGGCTGCCTCTGCTTCAAGCACTGCCACTCTTTCCCTGATTCCTTATTCAAGTTCGTCTCTCCTTCTTCTTCTTCTCCATCATGTAAAAATACCTTTTTCCCGAAAATTTTGATGCGAAATTAGTAACCTTTTTTCCGGATTTTGAATGATGATATAGGAATATCAAGTAGCTATCAACAGCCACGCCAGCTCAACTTGGACGGAAATATAAGCGGACTTGTAACGCCCCTTTCCCATTATCCGCTGACCGTCGAGCTGACCGATCAACTATCAAACAAGAACATGACCAAGTCGAGTCCGAGCAAGTCAAACAGGAAAAGTTCGTCACAAGACGAAGCCATAGACAGATCGGTTTGAGACAAAGGCTAGTACTAACCCGTCCTTGACCCTGCTATCCTCACTTCCACGGTACTGAGTGATAGGTGTAGTTTTAATCCCTATACTAAACTGCAAGTGCACAGTGATGTAGTTGTAGTACTTAGGGTATCGTATCCACAGGGACTCTGGTCAACGATAGATAAGAACAGAAGTGATTAAACTAGGAGAAAGCAAAGATGATTAAACTAAAAGCAGAGCAGAAAAGTAAATCAATAGCAGGCGAGTTTGTGAGCAAGGAAGCGAAGCGTTAGGTTTCAGGAGTTCTCAGGAAATCAGGAACGCAAGCAATCAATCAGTCTAGATCTAATCAATAACTGTTCTAGAACTCAAAACACGGATATAGAATTAACCAAATTCCTTTGCGATAATTCTCTAAGTCTAAGTGCAGCAAACCAAACTTTCGTTTGCGAGAACTAACAGATTAAACCAGCATTAATTCCAAGTTTGATATGTTCACAATTAACCTGAACCAAACTTCCGTTTGCGAACAGTTTAATTGCTTATCTAAGTTCTTTCTAGTTAAATTAATCAACTTCCGCTGAATTAATCAACCTAACATCATAACTCTGATTAGCTACTTCAGATTTAGCATTAAGAACAACTTAGATAAAGAACTAGCAGATATAAATCTCTACAGATTGATTTAAACTATAATTCTCTGAAATCCCTAATGAGAATCCTTCAACCTAACAGGTAAACTACTCAGACATGTTCATCGAAACAGAAAACATCTTAAGTAGAAAACCAAATATCATAAAACAGAATAATCAACAGGGGTTCGAAATCCTCTCTCTTTCGAGAGCAAGATCAGCCCCTAAGGCTCTCTGAAAATAAAATAAGACTTAAAAGTAAAGTGTAGCCTAAACAATGGCTTAAAAACCCTTATATAATAGCTAAAACACGTTTTGGGCTTCTGTGTAAATATCTGGGCTTTTCTGCAAAATCAGCATTCTTCATTAAATCGGCGAGTCTGGCCCATTCGCATATGCAACGATCGATGCAGGTGTGCAACGATCGACGCAGTCTTCAAAACTGGACAGTGAACTCTGTCTCTCGGACCAAATCTCCAAAATACACCAAACAGCTCCAAAATCTCCACTTCTGCTCCAAATGTGTCTAAACCTGTAAACATACTAAAAAGACTCCAAAACATAACATAAGACTCGATAAATAAGGCATATACCATGGTTAAAACCGGTAAAATCCATGGTATATCAACTCCCCCACACTTAGCTCTTGCTTGTCCTCAAGCAAGTAAAGAACCAAAGTATAAGCGAAGAGGTTTGAAAACACAGAAACTCATTTCGTCCTAGGAACTTTCACAATCACATTCACTTAGTAAGCCACTGAAAACTTCCCTACAGAACTCAAGACCACAATATACTTCCCCCACACTTAGCAACTGTCCTAAGTAAACTCCACAATCACATTCAAGCATTCAAATTCACCCTACTGACTTCTGCAAGTATTTAAGTGCGGTCTCACCTAAGGAGTATCGATCAAAGGGCACATGGATTCTTACCTTATCAGCTCTAGACCACCATACTATCTTTCTCTAGTCCCTTTCTTCTCTTTCCCTTCTTTAACAACTGATTTTTCCCCACTGGGTATCATTTTATTTTTTTTATCAGTGTTCTTCCCGTTATGGGGTGTACTTTGGACACATTCCATGGATCACATGAGAGAAAATAGTGTTTGCTACCCTTCCCATGACCACTTCGGAGTTACTAACTCATCCTCAGTTTATTATTATTTTATTTTATTTTACTTTATAGAAGGGGAGAAGGGAACTAAATAGGATAGGTTGACAGGCTGTGTCAGAACTAACAAGGGAATCCGACACAAAGTATACCAAGCCCTTAGGTGAGAAATCTAAGTCAGTATTAAATTGAAGTCAGTAAAAGGATCCTCTGATACCTGAAGTGATGTGGGTGTCCTCAGTAGGCTGATCTGTGTATGGGTTTTCTAACAGTCATAGAGGCTCTGCAAGTCTGTCCAATGGTCACTTAGTTCCTGTTCAAGCGAAAAGTTTCCTCGAAAAATCATAGTTTTATACAAATTTTGACTCAATAAAACAAATTTTGAAAAACTAAGAAAACAAAAGCGTGCGTCAGTAGCTTCCTCCCCCACACTTAAACTACACTGTCCCCAGTGTAATCGAAGCATGAGCTCGGTGAAAGAATAATCAAATTGAAGAACAAACCGAAAAGTTGCAGAATACTTACCTGTCGTCGCCCTGCGTCGATCGATGCCACAAGGGTGTCGATCGATGCAAGGCGGTTATCGCTCGCGGTTATTTAGATAACCGATGTCTGAACCGCAATCGAATCGGTAAACCACAAATCGTGTCTGCATCGACCGATGCACTATATGTGTCGATCGATGCAGTGCGATTCTGCCTGTTTCTCACGGCTCTGAACACACTTAAAAGAAAAATCAAAACACCAAAATCAAAACGAAAAATGAAAATAAAAATGAACCTACTAGTGGGTTGCCTCCCACTCAGCGCTTGTTTTTAGTCATTAGCTTGACTATTGGAAAGAGATTGGATTCATGGTGGTTTCAACAGAGACTTTGAGTGTCTCTGTGAATATCTCTTCATCCAAGGAGGTGTATAGGCATTATGATCATGGGGCTTTTCAAGGAAAGAGAAATCAGAATCAGGGCGGGAGCGAAGCTTGGGCGGTCTACTGCGTTTCCCTGCATTCAAAACAATGCGGTCAGGAGGTTTAAGCTTATGTGATTTATATCTTACCTTTGGTGCAGATCTGATGTTTGGGGCTTTCTGTTTATGAGCAGTTGCAGGTACTGAAGATGTTAGAGCAGGTTCAAGAGGAACTGCCATCTTCTTCTTTCCACTATCAGATACTGTAGTTCCACCAATCTGAACTTCTTCTTTCAGATCACCTTCAGTGGAGATCATCTTCTTTGCATGAACTCGCAAAGTTTCAACTGGTGGTGTTTTATTCACCTTCTTATCCATCACTTTTATGCAGTTAACCACTTCTAGCTCTTGTCTGGAAGGTTTAGGAACCTTAGGATATGGCACTGGGGGCTTGTAAGCTTGTTCTGGTACTGTTGCAGGTTTCTGGACATGTGTGCGTTTTGTGTCGATCGTTGCATAATGTGTGTCGATCGATGCAAGGCGATTCTGTTTCTCGAAAGAACTCGAAATTGCCGTCAGAATGGCGTGTCGATCGTCACTAAGGGGGTGTCGATCGGTGCATGTATCAGGCAGACAATATTCATCCAGAAAATCCGAGATTATGCTCTCTTCTTCACCTAGCAACTCAATCTCATCCCTTATGTTCACAGCTTTGATGGATCTACACTGTTCAGCTTTCCTAGCTTCATTACGCCTTTCTATTGCTCCAGCTGTTTGTTGAACTTGGACATCTAGCTTCTTCAAATGTGTGCTCAAGTATTCAAACTTCCCATTCAGATTTCCATGTATAGCTTCCAGCTTCCTGTCGAAGTTTGCAGCAATCTTAGCCTGATCCTCTAGCAACTGCTCCATCATGGATTCTATCTTGCTCTCATAAGCTCTGTTTCCTTGAAACCCAGGACCATTTATGTAGTTCCTCTCCTCTTCATATCTTTCCAGTAACTGCTCCATCATACTTATCAGCTTACCATATTGTTTATTTTGAGGAGGAACATGCTGATATGATGGAGATTCATAATCTCTGGTGAATGAATAGGAACCATAGCCTCCGCAGAACGAGTTATTCTGCTGATTTTCCAACATCTGTTCCATCATTCCCATTATTCTTTCGCACTGTGCCGATCGATGCAGAGTAGCGTCGATCGATGCAAGCTCGAGAATGCAACGATCGACACACAGGACAGTGTCGATCGATGCAAAGCGATTACAGGCGTACCTGAAACGCAAGAACAGAAAAAGAAAAAAAATTAGTAGCAAAAATTAAAAACGAAAATCCTAGTCTAAACCCTAAGTTCAAATCTATCGAGGATTCAAAAGAGTCCCCGGCAACGGCGCCAAAAACTTGATAGGTGTAGTTTTAATCCCTATACTAAACTGCAAGTGCACAGTGATGTAGTTGTAGTACTTAGGGTATCGTATCCACAGGGACTCTGGTCAACGATAGATAAGAACAGAAGTGATTAAACTAGGAGAAAGCAAAGATGATTAAACTAAAAGCAGAGCAGAAAAGTAAATCAATAGCAGGCGAGTTTGTGAGCAAGGAAGCGAAGCGTTAGGTTTCAGGAGTTCTCAGGAAATCAGGAACGCAAGCAATCAATCAGTCTAGATCTAATCAATAACTGTTCTAGAACTCAAAACACGAATATAGAATTAACCAAATTCCTTTGCGATAATTCTCTAAGTCTAAGTGCAGCAAACCAAACTTTCGTTTGCGAGAACTAACAGATTAAACCAGCATTAATTCCAAGTTTGATATGTTCACAATTAACCTGAACCAAACTTCCGTTTGCGAACAGTTTAATTGCTTATCTAAGTTCTTTCTAGTTAAATTAATCAACTTCCGCTGAATTAATCAACCTAACATCATAACTCTGATTAGCTACTTCAGATTTAGCATTAAGAACAACTTAGATAAAGAACTAGCAGATATAAATCTCTACAGATTGATTTAAACTATAATTCTCTGAAATCCCTAATGAGAATCCTTCAACCTAACAGGTAAACTACTCAGACATGTTCATCGAAACAGAAAACATCTTAAGTAGAAAACCAAATATCATAAAACAGAATAATCAACAGGGGTTCGAAATCCTCTCTCTTTCGAGAGCAAGATCAGCCCCTAAGGCTCTCTGAAAATAAAATAAGACTTAAAAGTAAAGTGTAGCCTAAACAATGGCTTAAAAACCCTTATATAATAGCTAAAACACGTTTTGGGCTTCTGTGTAAATATCTGGGCTTTTCTGCAAAATCAGCATTCTTCATTAAATCGGCGAGTCTGGCCCATTCGCATATGCAACGATCGATGCAGGTGTGCAACGATCGACGCAGTCTTCAAAACTGGACAGTGAACTCTGTCTCTCGGACCAAATCTCCAAAATACACCAAACAGCTCCAAAATCTCCACTTCTGCTCCAAATGTGTCTAAACCTGTAAACATACTAAAAAGACTCCAAAACATAACATAAGACTCGATAAATAAGGCATATACCATGGTTAAAACCGGTAAAATCCATGGTATATCACTGAGCTTTGCAACCGATACCGCTCCCGAGAGTTGTGTCGGTTCGGACTAAACCAATATCAGGGAAGCACGTTCATTATTGAGTAAATAAACGTCTACAAAACGTTTACCGAATTACAAAACAATTTTTGCCATTCTAATACAACATCCAAATCGCAATACAAAATGGCGCCAAAGCCGAATTGATAAAATCTCAAAATCGTCGAGTAAAAAAAAACCCGCCACAACCGATCCCGAAACTACACCGAGGACCTCCCGCGTCCGTCGCTACTAAAGCTGAAAACACAAAAAGAGTCTAATGAGCGATCTAAGATCACCCAGCGAGACGGCTCCCCACTACGGCTTCTAGTCTATCTAACAACTACAAATTCCCGCCCAAAACCTCCAAATAACATACAACAAAGAGAACGGTCGATCACGTACTACCACGACGTGATAAACCCACAACACACAAACACTTGCCAAAAATAAAGAGAAGCGATTAAGGGAATCAAAGGAACTGCGGCACATGCTCTCGATTGGACTCGATCTATCTATCGCCCGCTACGAAAACAACACACACACACAATGGGCCCTTAACGATCTCGGTAACTTCCGTGGGTTTACATAGCCACCAACAAGGTAACTAACCCACGACTCCCAGATGTAAACACGAAGTCTCACGACCTAGGACACTGTTCTCAGTCCATTTATACACAGTGACTCGGGCTACCCCACGGTAACCTAAGTTTCCATGCGATTCAGTCCTAGGACATGACCCTGTATTCTCTGTACCACACACCTACTGGCGTCACTCAGTAGGTTAACGCCATAACTGGAATCACCACCCGAAGGCACATGATCCGATTAGGCAACTACCGGAGGATCCAATCAGGTCGGAAGTACCGGAACATATTCAAAAACCTAGACTTGCGGGATCTAACGCATCTTAGAGTCCTAGTGCAGGAATGTAAACACGCAGACTCGCTGGGACTCTAGCAACGATATCATACTCATAAACAGCAATAACCACAACACAATATCCCGCAAGTATAACTTCCACACTCCAACACCTCCACTCTGACTCAGTGCTGTACCGAGTCAGCAGCTACGAACTTAACCGGCCCCGAGACTGGGTTAAGTGTTCACAAGCATCGCTCGGCCCAACATCGAGACGATCTAACAGGCCTGCACAGAAAGCTCAACAACAACAACCACACATCACTGCAAACAATCACGCAAGTAAGCCTATTAGGGTTTCTAACATCTTTTAATCCGTTCTTGTCTGCTACCTTGGATTCACATATTGCTAATCCATAGACGACCCATCAATCGCACCACTTCTTTTACTTAACCATTCCTAAGTATCTTTCAATAACTCCTCGATCCGTCGGTTTAGAGTTAGTAGCTTACTAAACTCCCCGACGTCTCATGATTACTTTAATTTATTCATTTAATAACGCTTAACTCATTATTAAACCTAATCCCGATCTGATTACATACTCTACTCGTTTGTTTAGGTTTACTTCCGTATTTTAAGTTGCCTTAATTCCCATATATAGTCTCATTCAATATCATTCTTTAGTACGCATATATGCATATACGGTCCTAACAATGCAACGTCTATATGAAATGCATCAATCAATTATCTCTAACAACCTAGCGGCACACAACGGTTTAATCCTTAACCCTAAAGTCCTAGCATGCATCTCCGAACCTTAACCGGTTTATAGTTAATCAATCAGTTTAATCATCAGTCAATTAATCAAGTTCAAGTTAGCAACGGTTTTAACTTTAGGCAGGGCCTAGTTACCCGGATTTTCTTGTTGCTGCTTGCCGTGCTTATCTGGTTTACCCTTTCCATGGCTCGGCTTTGCTTCCACCCTGGTTTGAGGGTACCGAGCCGAGTGTTTGTTCAGGTTCTGCTGAAGAGTTCGTCTGATGGTTGAGTGATTGTTGCGGGAGCATATACTCTCTTTGCTTTGGAACCCTTGGTTTTGAAGTTGGGTGCTAAGCGTCGCAGTGGTTTCGGTTTTCAGCTCTTCTCTTGCGAGGAGGTGACCTCTCCTTAGTCGGTAGATGGCTGGGATTGGTGAGCGAGTGTCCGCGTGTAAGAGCTGGAAGTCTTGTTTGACGTTTTTTATTTTCGGTGTTCAAGGTGCCTCATCTTGTGCCTGATCATTCTTCTTCGTCTTGGTACTTTGTTCTTTGGTGTGGCAGTAGAGTTGTTGTTCTCTTTCATCGTCGCTCTGTCGGTTATCTCTGTCGGAATCTTGCTGGTGGAGTTCGGTTTTGCTCCCTCTTAGCCTAGTAGCAGAGTGGGGATCCGGTGCTCTTGTTCCTCAGTTCAGGTTTCGTGTTAATCGGTTCTATGGGAGTGGCTTCTTCGGTGGCTTCGGAAGTCGGTGCAGCTGAGTTTCTTCGGTCTCGGTCCATATGCCCCTTATCGATATGGCTTAGTTTCCGTCTAGTCTTTATTGTTTCTTTGCTTCCTTGGTTCCGGCAAGTTATGTCTTGGCCGGCTTTGTCTCCCGTTAAATCTTCGGGTTTTGTCTCCCGGAATTCACTCGGGCTTTGTCTTCCGTAATCTTTTCGGGCTCATGTTGTAACCTTTTATGTTTAATATATCAATCCTTTAGACGAAAAAAGAAGATTATACATGTTCCTAGCTTCATTTGTAAGGCATCTTTGAAATCGATATGTAGTAGATAATCATTTACTCTTCCAAGTACTAAGATATTAACAATCCATATTTTAAATGATCTCATTGAGCCTATTTATATCTTCTAATCCTCATTTTTCTGTAGATTAAGCTATAACCTTGAAACATAAATTATTGTATCTTCTATAGATTACACAGAGCTATAACCTTAAAATATAAATTATTCAATTATTTTTCAATTTGAAATAACAATAAGTTTAGTTGTGGGGGTAAAAATATATATTTTTTAAACAACTAGTTAATAATGATGACGTCCACATGCAAATGCGCATGTATAAGGTCAACCCCTCTCTAGAAGATGAAAGACAGCTGAGTTTCTACCATATTCAATACCTCAAGACTTTCTCATTCTTCTCTAATTGGATGATGATTGCTAAACTTGGACCTTTTCTAGTTTCCCTATTTGACCCGTTTGTATGTATATATATATATATATACACGTTGTTGTTAATTTTGTTTGGTTATCAGCTGGTTATGTTTTCGATTGGATTTTTGAAAAATAGATAATTGTTATGTACGCTGTTCTTTGTAAATATAGGATATTTACTTTTTGTTTAAATGACAAAAAATTGTAGCTCGCTCTTGCCATCTTTGTTGACAACAAAATGATTTTTCGTATACTTTCGTCTCTCTCTCTCAATTTTTTTTGACATCTCTCTAAAACCGCCTCTAATCTTTTGTCGTTTCCACCCATTAGTTTGTTGACGGTCGGATTACTTTTGCTTTTTGTGATGTTTATATTTCTCCTGTTTGCATATCGGATCTACAATTATTGTTTAAATCTTTCGATTGTGTGTCAGTTTTTTTTGTTCCCGATTCTTTCGGTTTTTTCCGAAGATCGGCTTTTATTCCATCTTAGCCTCTTGCTAAGTATGGATTTGTCGTGTCTCCTTATTCAGTGGGTTCGATTCATGATTTTGGGGTGCAACTAAAGAAAACGATTGTTGTTGTGGCTCGACTCTAGGTACAAACTGGAGTAATATCTTCGTCGCTTTGCCGGTCTCGTATCACGGCGGATCTTGCTAGATCCAAGATAAAGCTTTCACCTGCGATTTGGGATTGAGATGATTTTGAGCTTCAATTTATATGACGGCATCCGTTTTTCTTCTAGCCCTGAATTGGTGGTTATTGTTGAAGGATGTTGCCATGGTGGTTGATCGGAAATCCGGTGGTGGCGTTGCTTCAATTCGTGGACCCTTTGGCGTCAACGTGTCACAATCTCTCTCTCTCATGTGTTCTCTTTGACAGGTGTAACACACATGGTCTTTTATCGACTCTCAATCAATATATTAAGTCCTAGAGTTGGGCTGAATCTTATCAAAACGTAAATGGGTCGGAGGCAGAATTGATGTACAACATCATATATCCCTCGGGCTTTAATAAAGTTCTCAGTGTTGACCAAAAAACGATTTTTGTATAATTTTGTTTTTGATAGTTATATAAACTATATTAATTTATTATCTTATATAAACATATAAATGCACAAGACTAATTTATTATTATTATTGTTTAAAAATCGTCATAAAGTTGGGTTTAAAATTTGTATAAAATTGGTGGCAGTTAAATTTTCTGGATACACGAAAGGGAACCATTACATTGGTGGCGGTTAAATTCGTTTATAAGGCATGTTTATAAATACTGTTATGTTTATATAACATTTTGGGTTTGTGGAATATTCCGAAATGTTTAAAAATTGATTTGATTACTTATGTTATCAAAATATATTTATATTTTCAGTCACTTGTTCAGTAAAAACGCCAGAGTTAAGCATGTTTAAATTGAAATAATTGAAGAATGGGTGATTTTTGGGAAAGTGATTCACGGTATCGTGCGAGTGAAGATAAAACAGAAAAAATATCGTGTGGTGATTGTAATATCAGTAAACAAATATTTCAAGACTCCTGAACTTACGTTCCGGCCGTCATACGAAGGTGGACCTACGGTGGAAAGAACATACATATGATCTACATACGCTGGCGGTCGAAGCGTTACAGTTTATAAGTGTGTTTATATATTTCTATAAGCAGTTAATAAGTGTGTTTATAAGTGTGTTTATTTATTGCTAAGCAATTCTTAACCTAGTTTATAAAGAGGACGTAAAAATTAACCTAGTATGGAAAGAAACCGTTTCATTTAAAGAACTCATCTCAACCATTTCAACGTAAATGATTAATCTCTATATTTTTAAACTGATCTTTGTACATACTAATTAATTACTGCAATGTTTTTTTAAAATGTAATTAAATTAATTTATAAGATGAACTAAGGTTTAAATTCTCCTTGACCTGATAAATTACAAAATCATATAATGCCTTTAGGTCCGGTGAATTAGAGAGAAAAAACAAAAACAAATTGTTTTTTTTTTTTTATAAAAAGAAATGTGCATCAAGTTTATGATACAATATCTATAAGAATATTCTAATATATGATGTCGAAAAAAGACAAGCATAAAACATATGTGACGTTTATTCTTTTATTTGCTGACACTACAAAAAAAACACCTCAAATTGACGGACAAAACCGTCAGTAATCCGTCAGTTTAGACCTTAATTGACGGATTATCAACCATAAAAATCCGTCAGTTCTAGAGCCTTAGTAATTAAAATCTGTCAATAATCCGTCAATAATTATTGACGGATATTTAACAGATAAAATCCGTCAATAATTACCAACTGATTACTGACGAGCTTTAAACTGAGGAATTATTGACGGAATAAATCCGTCATGAACTTTAATGACGGATTATTGAGGGTTTATTATCGACGGTCTATTGAGGGATGATGTTGACAGAATATTGAGGGATGATTATTGACGGATTATTGAGGGATGATTATTGACGGATTATTGAAGACAAATTATTGACGGATTATTGAGGGATAATTATTGATGGATTATTGACGGATGCTTAATTACGAATTATTGTCGGAAATATTTAAAACTAATAAATTATAATTACAAATATAGATTATATATAATATATTTGTAAATAATCCACACACATATATATATATATATATATATATTTAAATTCAAAAATCAAAATTAGAATTAAAATTTAAATATTAGAAATATATTATTGTTCAAAACAAAAAACAAAAAGTAGTAAAGGTTTATTTATTACAATAGCAACCTCAACTAGCCTGACGGTCCCGTCGATCCCAATCTCGGTACCGGCACCGGTGCGCTACCAGTAAAATCTGTAACTTGCTTCTACAAATCTACAAATCCACAAATAGACTATGAAGAGTCTGTTGCGATGCTTTCAGTGCTGTTATTTCCGCATCCTTCGCTTTCATCGCCTCATCAAATGTTGTCTGATCAGGAACATCTCTAGGTGTTGCCATCTTGAGTTTCCGGCTGCCGTTTCCTAAACCAAAGAAAAATATGAAAAACGTTATAAATCTTGTAGATTAATAAAAATTAAATGTCTCGTAAACTAAATTTTACTTCAAGAACAATTTGGTTGATCGTTGCAACTGGTAAGGAAGTAGAAGTCGACCCTTCTTCAGACTGTTGGGTCAAGAGCAAGTCATAGGCTTTCTTCTTTGACGTCTCTATGACTCTACATGCAACCGGATCTTGAATGACACCATCCTTGTTGGTGTGCGTTAACTCGAGAAGCTCTAAGTGAGTCGGGTCACGACCTTCTCTTTTAGCCTAAAAAATCATATTTATATTATTTAAAGAAATTAAACTAAAAAATTGTTTATATAAAAATTAAAACTTACAAAATCATCTTGGACTTGCATAGAACTGGTTGCCCCAAATTACGCGTCACAATGCCGAGGCCGCCCCTCTCACTCTTGCGGTTCTTCGAGTTTGTTGAAGAAGTGGCCACCGTAGCCGGATTGGACCAATGCACCTTCAAGCCTTTCCATACGTCGTCAACTGGTCCCTTTGCTCTCTCAATTTTTTTTGACATCTCTCTAAAACCGCCTCTAATCTTTTGTCGTTTCCACCCATTAGTTTGTTGACGGTCGGATTACTTTTGCTTTTTGTGATGTTTATATTTCTCCTGTTTGCATATCGGATCTACTTTTATTGTTTAAATCTTTCGATTGTGTGTCAGTTTTTTTTGTTCCCGATTCTTTCGGTTTTTTCCGAAGATCGGCTTTTATTCCATCTTAGCCTCTTGCTAAGTATGGATTTGTCGTGTCTCCTTATTCAGTGGGTTCGATTCATGATTTTGGGGTGCAACTAAAGAAAACGATTGTTGTTGTGGCTCGACTCTAGGTACAAACTGGAGTAATATCTTCGTCGCTTTGCCGGTCTCGTATCACGGCGGATCTTGCTAGATCCAAGATAAAGCTTTCACCTGCGATTTGGGATTGAGATGATTTTGAGCTTCAATTTATATGACGGCATCCGTTTTTCTTCTAGCCCTGAATTGGTGGTTATTGTTGAAGGATGTTGCCATGGTGGTTGATCGGAAATCCGGTGGTGGCGTTGCTTCAATTCGTGGACCCTTTGGCGTCAACGTGTCACAATCTCTCTCTCTCTCATGTGTTCTCTTTGACAGGTGTAACACACATGGTCTTTTATCGACTCTCAATCAATATATTAAGTCCTAGAGTTGGGCTGAATCTTATCAAAACGTAAATGGGTCGGAGGCAGAATTGATGTACAACATCATGTATCCCTCGGGCTTTAATAAAGTTCTCAGTGTTGACCAAAAAACGATTTTTGTATAATTTTGTTTTTGATAGTTATATAAACTATATTAATTTATTATCTTATATAAACATATAAATGCACAAGACTAATTTATTATTATTATTGTTTAAAAATCGTCATAAAGTTGGGTTTAAAATTTGTATAAAATTGGTGGCAGTTAAATTTTCTGGATACACGAAAGGGAACCATTACATTGGTGGCGGTTAAATTCGTTTATAAGGCATGTTTATAAATACTGTTATGTTTATATAACATTTTGGGTTTGTGGAATATTCCGAAATGTTTAAAAATTGATTTGATTACTTATGTTATCAAAATATATTTATATTTTCAGTCACTTGTTCAGTAAAAACGCCAGAGTTAAGCATGTTTAAATTGAAATAATTGAAGAATGGGTGATTTTTGGGAAAGTGATTCACGGTATCGTGCGAGTGAAGATAAAACAGAAAAAATATCGTGTGGTGATTGTAATATCAGTAAACAAATATTTCAAGACTCCTGAACTTACGTTCCGGCCGTCATACGAAGGTGGACCTACGGTGGAAAGAACATACATATGATCTACATACGCTGGCGGTCGAAGCGTTACAGTTTATAAGTGTGTTTATATATTTCTATAAGCAGTTAATAAGTGTGTTTATAAGTGTGTTTATTTATTGCTAAGCAATTCTTAACCTAGTTTATAAAGAGGACGTAAAAATTAACCTAGTATGGAAAGAAACCGTTTCATTTAAAGAACTCATCTCAACCATTTCAACGTAAATGATTAATCTCTATATTTTTAAACTGATCTTTGTACATACTAATTAATTACTGCAATGTTTTTTTAAAATGTAATTAAATTAATTTATAAGATGAACTAAGGTTTAAATTCTCCTTGACCTGATAAATTACAAAATCATATAATGCCTTTAGGTCCGGTGAATTAGAGAGAAAAAACAAAAACAAATTGTTTTTTTTTTTTTATAAAAAGAAATGTGCATCAAGTTTATGATACAATATCTATAAGAATATTCTAATATATGATGTCGAAAAAAGACAAGCATAAAACATATGTGACGTTTATTCTTTTATTTGCTGACACTACAAAAAAAACACCTCAAATTGACGGACAAAACCGTCAGTAATCCGTCAGTTTAGACCTTAATCGACGGATTATCAACCATAAAAATCCGTCAGTTCTAGAGCCTTAGTAATTAAAATCTGTCAATAATCCGTCAATAATTATTGACGGATATTTAACAGATAAAATCCGTCAATAATTACCAACTGATTACTGACGAGCTTTAAACTGAGGAATTATTGACGGAATAAATCCGTCATGAACTTTAATGACGGATTATTGAGGGTTTATTATCGACGGTCTATTGAGGGATGATGTTGACAGAATATTGAGGGATGATTATTGACGGATTATTGAGGGATGATTATTGACGGATTATTGAAGACAAATTATTGACGGATTATTGAGGGATAATTATTGATGGATTATTGACGGATGCTTAATTACGAATTATTGTCGGAAATATTTAAAACTAATAAATTATAATTACAAATATAGATTATATATAATATATTTGTAAATAATCCACACACATATATATATATATATATATATATATATTTAAATTCAAAAATCAAAATTAGAATTAAAATTTAAATATTAGAAATATATTATTGTTCAAAACAAAAAACAAAAAGTAGTAAAGGTTTATTTATTACAATAGCAACCTCAACTAGCCTGACGGTCCCGTCGATCCCAATCTCGGTACCGGCACCGGTGCGCTACCAGTAAAATCTGTAACTTGCTTCTACAAATCTACAAATCCACAAATAGACTATGAAGAGTCTGTTGCGATGCTTTCAGTGCTGTTATTTCCGCATCCTTCGCTTTCATCGCCTCATCAAATGTTGTCTGATCAGGAACATCTCTAGGTGTTGCCATCTTGAGTTTCCGGCTGCCGTTTCCTAAACCAAAGAAAAATATGAAAAACGTTATAAATCTTGTAGATTAATAAAAATTAAATGTCTCGTAAACTAAATTTTACTTCAAGAACAATTTGGTTGATCGTTGCAACTGGTAAGGAAGTAGAAGTCGACCCTTCTTCAGACTGTTGGGTCAAGAGCAAGTCATAGGCTCTCTTCTTTGACGTCTCTATGACTCTACATGCAACCGGATCTTGAATGACACCATCCTTGTTGGTGTGCGTTAACTCGAGAAGCTCTAAGTGAGTCGGGTCACGACCTTCTCTTTTAGCCTAAAAAATCATATTTATATTATTTAAAGAAATTAAACTAAAAAATTGTTTATATAAAAATTAAAACTTACAAAATCATCTTGGACTTGCATAGAACTGGTTGCCCCAAATTACGCGTCACAATGCCGAGGCCGCCCCTCTCACTCTTGCGGTTCTTCGAGTTTGTTGAAGAAGTGGCCACCGTAGCCGGATTGGACCAATGCACCTTCAAGCCTTTCCATACGTCGTCAACTGGTCCCTTTGCTCTCTTCCCGATAAGCCACAGGATTATTGACGGATTATTGATAGATTATTGACAAGTCCGTCAGTAATCCGTCAGTAATCCGTCAGTAATTTTTAAAGCATAACGGCTAGCCCAATGTTTACATAACGGACATAAAACGCCTATAATAATAAACGGATTATTGACGGATTATTGACGGATTCACCAAACGGCTTTATCTCTTGGTTTTCCGTCAGTATTTACTGACGGATATTCGATTCCGTCAGTAATTATTGACGAATTATTGACGGAAAAAAATCCGTTGATAATTTGTCAATAATCAGTCAGTAATTATTGACGAATTTTTTCCCGTCAATAATCCCGTCAATAAAGACAATGTTTTCTTGTAGTATGAATGTAGAAGCCAGCAGATAATTAAATTGAACACTGCGGGCCATTATATAGTGATTGTGTGTACAGATGGTAATGGAATCACTCTCTTATCCAAATTCTAAAAGAAAAGAGAAAGGAAAAAAGAAACAAAGATTGCTTGCTTTGTAATACAAGCGAAAATTTAAATTCGGCCTCCCAAATTCCGAGAAAATGGCCATTCAATTCACGAACTTTTCGGTCAAAGCCAAAATATACACGAACTTTAAAACGCACCAAAAAAGTATGAACAAAATTTGACTTTCTAAATTAAATACAAACTTATCGTTAACTGACCGTTTTACATACATCGTTTTGGTGAAAGGTTAAAAACAAAAAATGACGTTGGTAGGACTCGAACCTAAAATCCTTAGCTTAAAATAGATCTTAACTCACCACTGTGCCAACAAGCTCTCTTCAGATATAAGTAAATAATAATGTTATTTAACTTATACCAAATACGTTTATGAATTAAAATACTAATTATAATTAATAATTTAAATGGTAATCATTATAATAATTAAGAAAGTATGATTTTAAAGATAGCTTTGAAAAAAAAAAAAGATTGTTTTATATAACTTTTTTTTATTTGAAGGATACTTATAATCAGTGTTCTAAAACGCGGTCTAGGCGGCCGCCTAGGCGGCGCTTTGGCGCTAGGCGGTAGCCGAGCGTCCCGATTTTACACTATGCGGTGGGTTAGGCGGTTTAAAAAATCGGACGCCTAATAAAGTCTAGGCGGCCATTACGCGGTCTAGGCGGGTGCCTAGACGGATTCTAGGCAGCCGTTTTAATTTTTTTTTTTTTTAAATTGTATAATTATATTTTATTGTGTATGTCAAGACTATTTGGTTTGAATAATATTTATTATAAGTTTTTAGACTAAGATATTTGGGAGTAAGTTTAAAAACTATATATCTTTATTTATTTTTTTATAAATATTATGATTTTTTTATTATCGTTGGAGATCATTTATATATTTTAAAACTATATTTTCACTTTATTTTATCAAAGTTTATTCAATTTTTTATTTGAGTCTATGTTTTATTCTTTTTTCTAAAATTATAATATATAAAAGATTTATTCTCTATGAAAATGATATATATATTATTTGTATAGGCCCCGCTTAGGCATCGGCGTATACGGCTAGGCGCTAGACGTTCGTTCACCGCCTAGCGAACGCCTAGCGCGTTTTAGAACATTGCTTATAATAAAAATTAAACAAAATTAAATTATATAATAGCCAAAATCAAATCTATATTTGGCTCCAATTTATTTGGCTATTATATGATTTGATTTTGATTTTGGCTATTAATAGCCAAATAAATTGGAGCCAAATATAGATTTGATTTTGGCTATTATATGATTTGATTTTGTTTAATGTTTATTATAAGTATCCTTCAAATAAAAAAAAAGTTATATAAAACAATCTTTTCTTTTTCAAAGCTATCTTTAAAATTGTACTTTTTAATTATTATAATGATTACTATTTAAATTATTAATTGCAATTAGCATTTTAATTCATAAACGCACTCGGTATAAGTTAAATAACATTATTATTTACTTATATCTGAAGAGAGCTTGCTGGCACAGTGGCGAGTTAAGGTCTATTTTAAGCTAAGGATCTTAGGTTCGAGTCCTACCAACGTCATTTTTTATTTTTTTTTAATCTTTCACCAAAACGACGTATGTAAAACGGTCAGTCAACGATAAGTTTGTATTTAATTTAGAAAGTCAAATTTTGTTCATGCTTTTTTTGGTGCGTTTTAAAGATCGTGTATATTTTGGCTTTGACCGAAAAGTTTGTGAATTGAATGGTCATTTTCTCCCCAAATTCCATATACAGTACTAAGAAGTAAGTATATATGCGCCTTCAATATATATATTCACATTATGATAAGATATGATGTTCTTACAAAAGTATTTATCTAGTACAAATTTTATACAAGCTAAAAAATATAGTTGGAAACACAGAACTAATCTCATATAAAATATATTTGTTGTACTACAAGAAACATATTGATATCACAAGTCTGTTAGCTTTAGTTTATGCAAAAATAATCATTAGACAACTTAGTAGATTTCATCCTCTACCAAATCTGCTGATAAATTAGTCATAATATATGTAAATGCATTCATTTCCAACGGCTGTACCAGTTGTATGAACAGTTTAGTAATGTTTAAAACCACAACCATTTGTTTCACAAACTCTTACACTTATACCTACATATAATACGTTTAAGCAACTTGAAAATCGCTTTTCTCTCTCGTCAATAGGCAACTATCAAAACCCATTTTGTCGACAACAGTTTTCCTACATATTTTCCGGCCGGTGTCTACGACGCCGACTGTGTTTTCCTTCCTTGATTTTTTTCTTCTGTTTATAGATTAGATTACGAAATAAAACTTATTGGAGAAGATAGCAATTAAAATGACTGAGTGATTTTCAGATCGAAATCGATGTTTTTGGATCTTTTTCTCCGGTAAGATTTCCGACTCAGGATATTTAACATTTGCGGTTGATTGGTTGATTCTATGGTGGTCATTTTCAACTCACCTTGTTCAGAGCAATTCGTTTATGGCATTTTCTCTGGTATGTGGAACCACTTTTGTTCTCTCTTTGTACTAATGTTAGTTCAATGGAATTATATTGTCTCTTTTAGTAGAGCGTTTATTCCGGTTAGTATTTTCTTTACTGGTGGAATTTCCGGTCATTAACCAGCGATGGTTCTCCTATCTCATTGTATGGAGGTTTCACTTTGGTATTTGATCCTAGAATCATTAGAAATATCACTTTGCTAAAAGGAATACAACAATTTTGGGAACAAATTGGAAGAAAAATCAAGTCAAAGATTATACGAAATCAACTTATCTTCCAACATAACCACATAGAGTTTCTGCCAATATCAAGTATTTTGATTTCAACAAAGAGGCAAGGTTCCCATGTTAGATTTAAGAAAGATTTAAGCTTTGAAGATTTAGGAAGAATAGTTTGCTCAAGAGAAGAAGAGAGAATAGTCACAAAAATGACTTAACTTTTGATATTTGGTGGCTACACAAGTTATATAGGATGGGTACACAAGAATAACCCAAAACCTAATTCTCTAGAGGAAAAATTAGACATTTTGTCATTTTGGTCCGAACTCCAGACTTCACTCTGCACTCCAGACTTCACAGATTTCACTTTGCACTCCAGACTTCACAGGCTTCATTTTGCACTCCAGACTTCACTGTTTGTTGTTTTCTTCTGTTTCACCAAACTTCAGACTGTTTCACCAGACTTCTCTTTATTGAAACATACATGATCAATACTCCCCCTCAAGTTCAAACTTTGGAATTGCCCTAAAGTCTGAACTTGGAATGATCATGGCAACACCTCATTAAAAACCTTGATGTAGAAAACCACTTGGGACAAAACCACATCAAGGGAAAAAGAGTATGCTACACATGATCAGGGAAGTTCTAATCATGGGTAGGGAGGTCTACAAGTCCTTGTTTGCTGAAGATATGATCGCAAACCTTGAGACTTGCAGCCTTGGTGAAGATGTCTGCTAGCTGATCTTCGCTCTTTGTGTAGCAAGGTAGAACCGTCCCATCTTCAATCTTCTCCCTTACCTTGTGATAATCTATCTCAATGTGTTTAGTCCTTTCATGAAACATAGAGTTGGTAGCAATGTGTATTGCAGCCTGATTGTCACAATGAAAGGTAATGGGACTTGATTGCTCAATGCCAAAGTCCTTGAGTAGAGCCTTCAACCAAGTTAACTCTGTTGTAAGCTTCCTCATAGCCCTATACTCAGCTTCAGCACTTGAACATGAGACCACTTTCTGCTTCTTTGTCTTCCAAGTCACTAAGTTACCTCCAATGAAGGTGCAATAACCGGTTGTGGATCTCCTGTCACTCTTATCACCAGCCCAGTCTGCATCACAGTAGCCGACAATCTCAGTGCTATCATTCTTACCCATCCAAATTCCTTGTCCTGTTGAGCCTTTGAGATATCTAAGGATCCTCTCAATCAAACTCCAATGATAAACTGTGGGTGATTGCATATGTTGGCTGACTTGATTCACAGCAAAACATAGGTCTGGTCTAGTGAGAGTTAAATAGATAAGCTTCTCAACCAGTCTTCTATACAAGGAGACATCCTTGAACTTCTCCTCATCTGATTTATCCCCCTTTCTATTGACTTGGTAGCCATCTTCAAGAGGAGTCTTTGCTATCTTGCAATCATGCATTCTTTTTTCTGTCAGCAAGTCTTTAACATACTTCCTTTGGGACAAAAACAACCCATCATTGAATCTGCATACTTCAATACCCAAGAAATACTTCAACTCTCCAAGGTCTTTGATGTCAAAAAAACTTTTGAGAAAAGCCTTTGTGGACTGAATTCCCTCATTATCACTTCCAGTAATGATTAAATCATCCACATAGATAAGAACCACCACCACTCCTAAAGAGCTTTGAAGAGTAAACAATGTGTGATCAGATTGAGACTTCTTGAATCCATAGTCCATGAGTGTATGGCTTAGCTTATGGTACCATGCCCTTGGTGATTGCTTCAAACCATAGATTGCTCTCCTTAGTCTCAATACTTCACCAGGTTTACACAAATGCTCTAGTCCCGGTGGTGGAGTCATGTACACTTCCTCTTCAAGCTCTCCTTGTAAAAAGGCATTCTTAACATCCATTTTGTAGGATTATGTGGGTTCATAGGTTTAATTATCAGATTACAACCTATCACATAATCAACTAGGATCTAAGTGATTTGCAGTTGAATCATAAACAGATCAGAATCATTACCTTATGATTAGGTGCAGCGGATTGGTGGTAATGAAGAGATCACTGAGAGCTGATAAAAAAAACCGGCTCCTCCTAGGTATCCACACGCTTACAAGCTACTGGATCAGGCTGCTAGACCAAGCTGGAACAACAGAGAGAGAGGAGGACGGCCAGACCTAGAAAAATCGCAGAAGCATTGGCTAACTGGCGCCCCTTCTTCCCTTATATGGGCCCAAGTAATTAAACTAATGGCCTATTAGGCTTTTGGGCCCAAGACCCAAATCAGACAAAAGACTGTATTTTGTCTGGCCCAATTCTCTGTACAAATACAGTAAATGCCTTGCATCTTACTGTATTAATTCCTTTTAACTTTCCCGTTAGCTATGGTGTGTGACCCTTTGGGATCATACAATACTGGTAATAAGTCCTAAACTTATAGATCAAGAGCGGGCTCTAGCAAGTCATCATGATCACCCAGTATTTATGACTTATGTCTGATCTCGACACTTATCATACTTTCTAGAGATAGTACAGTAGATTTCAGGACATTCCCAACAATCTCCCACTTGTACTGGAATTCTACATTCCCTAATCCTTTTGTCTCAATAACTCGATCTGGCATAAGGCAAGATGTGTGTCATCCTTATATAGCCAAGATCATGTTCATCGGACCAGAATTGATACTGACAATGCAAACGACTTGGGCAAGTCCGTTTGGGTGTGGCCACACTCTTACCAGCTATCAAGTCTCCGATTGGCCTAGAGATATTACCTCCATTAACAGGAGGGACAAATCCCATCTTGTTCCATCACTATGAACTACACACTTTGTAATACACCCAACTGATAGGTCAAGAATTAATCCCTATACTAAACTGCAAGTGAACATCAATGTCAAAGTAGTATATAGGGTTATCGAATCCACAGGGACACTTGGTCTCAAGAGAATCAAACCGTAGGGAATAAATACTAGAAATAAGCAATGTGATTGTATTGAAAACAGTGCAAGAAAGTAAATCAGTAGCAGAGATTATTGGTTGTGAAAGCAAATAATTAAAAGCGTCAAACCTAGGGTATTCTCAGGAAATCAGACTAGCAGACAGTTCATTCAGCAAGGATCTAATTAAGCACAGTTCTAGAACTCAAAACACAGATATAGAATTAACCAAATTCCTTTGCGATAATTCTCTAAGTCTAAGTGCAGCAAACCAAACTTCCGTTTGCGAGAACTAACAGATTAAACTAGCAATAAGTCCAAGTTTGATATGTTCACAATTATCCTAAACCAAACTTCCGTTTGCGCAAAGTTTAATTGCCCAATTTAATTAGTTCTGGTTCCTAAACCCCACTTCTGTGACGTATTTAGCAACCTAAGATCTAGATTCTAATTGATCAGGTTAGAACTAGCTTTAAGCACAATTAAATTGAAGAACAGATATAGTTTGAATCCTTAACTGAAATTGAACAAGTCTAGCAAGTCATGAAATCCTATGTGAGAAACCCTAAGCCTAACTAGGAATCTACTCAGACATAGATAATGAAAACATGATCATATGATAAGTAAATTGCATAAAAGAATAAGAGTAAAAGGGGTTCGAAATCTTCTCCAAATACAGATGATGAATCAGGTTCAGATCAGCCCCAAAAGCTCTAAAAATCCTCTGCTCTTAATTATTAAAGCCAACTATAAAGCGTATGTCAAAAACTTATAATAAAAACTCTAAAAACTCTATTATATAGGCATAATCTCGGATGGGGCTTCTGTGTAAATCTGGAACTATCTTGGGCTTCTTTGTAAATCTTCAATACTTGTCAAACCGACGTGTACGGCCCATCTCGCGACTGCATCGATCGATGCTTTGAGTGCAACGATCGACGCATGATCAATTATACGAACAGTGAGTTAAGCTCTCGGCCAAAACGTCCCAAAAGTCCCAAAATGCTCCAAATATCTCCAATTAGCTCCAATCCTGATTTAACCTGTAAAAGACTCTAAACAAAGACAAAAGACACTAAAACACATCTATATCATGGTCTAAAATGGGTAAAAACCATGATATATCAACTCCCCCACACTTAGCCTTTGCTTGGCCTCAAGCAAAACATAGAACTAAAACATGGTGAAGAGGTTTGAAAACTCTTCAGAAACTCATTTCATCTTAGAAGCTACAATACTCAGATTCCCCTTAGTAAACCACTGAAAGAATCAATCACAGGATATCAAGACCAACATGTACTTCCCCCACACTTAGCAACTGTCCTAGGTAAACTCCACAATCACATCCAAGCATTCAAATTCACCCTACTGACTTCTGCAAGTATTTAAGTGCGGTCTCACCTAAGGAGTATCGATCTAAAGGCACATGGATTCTTACCTAATCAGCTCTAGACCACCATACTATCTTTCTCTAGTCCCTTTCTTCTCTTTCCCTTCTTTAACAACTGATTTTTCCCCACTGGGTATCATTTTATTTTTTTTATCAGTGTTCTTCCCGTTATGGGGTGTACTTTGGACACATTCCATGGATCACATGAGAGAAAATAGTGTTTGCTACCATTCCCATGACCACTTCGGAGTTACTAACTCATCCTCAGTTTATTATTTTTTTTTTTTTTTTTTTTTTTTACTTTACAGAAGGGGAGAAGGGGACTAAATAGGACAGGTTTACAGGCTGTGTCAGAACTAACAGGGAATCCGACATAAAGTATACCAAGCCCTTAGGTGAGAAATCTAAGTCAGTATTAAGGGTGAAGTCAGTAAAGGATCCTCTGGTACCTGAAGTGATATGGGTGTTCCCAGTAGGTTGATCTGTGATGGGGTTTTCTAATAGTCAGAGATAGATCCTGCAACTTCATCCCAATGGTTACTTAAGTTCCTGCAAGTTTTGTAAATCTCCTCAGAAAATCATAGTTTCTTACTTAAACAATTTTTGACTCAATAAAACAAAATTTTTTTGAAAAACGGACTGACTCTTAAGAAAACAGCAAGATAAACGTCAGTAGCACCTCCCCCACACTTAAGACACACTGTCCCCAGTAGTGTCCAGCGAAGGATCGGTAAAAAGAAAATAAAAAAAAATTGAAAAGGTGAGTTTATGTCTGTCGGGTTACCTCTGTCGCACAGCATCGATCGGTGCATTAGATGCATCGACCGTTACTTGGCGACTTTCGTGTTGTGATCGATCGTTGCTCAGGACCGCAACGATCGCTGCAATGCGATTTCTTTCGTGTTGTGACGATCGATGCAGAAATGCATCGATCGCTGCACTGCGATTTAATCCGAGACCTGCAAACATGACTGCACCAGAAACAAAAACAAACGTAAAATCCTAACAAAAACACCAAAAATTAAAAAGAAAAACACTAGTACCTATCGGTGGGTTGCCTCCCACCCAGCGCTTGTTTAAGGTCAATAGCTTGACCGGACGCGCAAGATCTTTTAGGCTCCGGAAGATCCTGACAGAGACTTTTTCTGTCTCTGTTCAAGTCTCCTCATCCATGGCGGAGAATAGGCTGTTGCAGAATGCTTCAGTCCAAGAAAAGATGGAGTAAAATGCGCTCCAGGATCTATTATCACAGTCTCATTCAGCTGCTCATCATCTGCTTCCAAGATCTTGAAAGTCTGTCCATCTATCAGTGGCTTCCGCAGCTTCTCCATCTCATATCGCAGTGTCTCATCTCCCAGGTGGAGGTCTATTAGACTCTGTCTAACATCAATCACAGCTCCTGCTGTAGCCAAGAATGGTCTCCCAAGCAATAAAGCTTCATCCGGATCGCAGGCATATTTCAGCACAAGGAAGTCCGTTGGAACTAAGTAGTTTCCAACTCTTACCGGAATATCAATAAGGACCCCTTCAGGAACTCGCATGGACTGAACAGCTAGGATAAGACGTGTCCTAGTAGGAGCAAAATCCAACATACCCAGCTTCTCTGCCACAGAGTAAGGCATTATGCTCCCAGCAGCTCCTAAATCACACAGAGAACGCCTAAAACTATCTTCAAAGATAGAACAATCAAGTACAAAGACTCCAGGATCAGGCAGTTTCTTTGGGACCTTAGTTAACAGAACATCACTAATATGCTGAGGAACTACTATCACCCATTCTCTCAGCGCTTCATCTAATGGCAACAT
Organism: Orychophragmus violaceus; assembly: GCA_030180135.1. Taxonomy (NCBI): domain Eukaryota; kingdom Viridiplantae; phylum Streptophyta; class Magnoliopsida; order Brassicales; family Brassicaceae; genus Orychophragmus; species Orychophragmus violaceus. The sequence goes on from CM058229.1 coordinate 36,572,673, forward strand.
CTTGTTCAAATATTTCTGAACACATGGATGATAAGGTGGATCATCAGATGATGGAATTTCTTCCAAGTCTTCACCACTCTTTTCTAGCCTTTTCAGCTCTTCAATCTCTTGTTTAATCACTTCAGACACCTTGGGACAGTGCCAAATAGCTCGTGCATAAACATCCTCTGGAGTGATTTCAGATGTATCAGGGAATAGGCGAGCTAGTTCTGCATCAATCTCATTTTCATCCCACGGATTCTCTGCTTGTTCACGACCTGCATCGATCGATGCCATATGTGTATCGATCGTTGCATCGCGATCATCACAACTTCCACCCGAGAGTTTTTCACAGAAATCCGAAAATTCTTCCTCAGTCACCAACTCAGCTGTACTTAGCTCAAATTTCTCCCCTAGATAAGATCCATCATTAATCAGTACAGAACAGGCCTTAATATGAGTGTCTGCAACTCCTTTTCCTTTCAGTGAGCTGGACATCTGATTCACCTGAGTGTCCAACTGCTTCATGTGAGTGCTCAATGTCTCAAACTTCCCATTGAGGTCCTGATAGACAGCGTCCAGCTTCTTGTTGTTGTCTACAGAAAGCTTGGTTTGACTTTCCATCATTTGCTCCATCATAGCCTCTATTTTGCTCTCATGGGCTGTAGGTGCAGGAGGAGTCTGATAGGATGTAGATCCATAGGTTCTCTGAGTACCTTGTCCATAGGTCTTCTGAAAACCACCATTCTGTCCTCCATTTGAGAATCTGTTCCCCTGTTGATTGTTAAATCTATTACCTTGGAAACCGGAACCTCCTATGAAATTCACATCTTCTTCCTGAGTGTCCTCCTCAGTCTGAATCACCTCTACATCTTGGGCAAAGTGGACAGCTTTTTTACTTGTCAGAAGATTGTAAACTGTGTCCAATCTGGATCTTATGTTAGCTATATCAGAATTCTCTACGGTTCCACCAGATTTCTTCCTCCTTTCATCCATCGTCTTGCAACTGTTGCTGCCAATCAGATTCTCTATCAACCGTTTAGCTTGTGTAGGAGTTCTGGTGCTGAAATTGGCATCACTGGAATTATCCAGAGCAGTCTGATAAGGAAGATCTATTCCTCTGAAAAAAAATACCAATCAGCTGTACTTCTGTGAATCCATGGTGTGGACAATCACGCTGATATTGCTTAAATCTCATCCAGGCGGTTGCCAAAGGCTCCACAGCTCCTTGGGAAAAAGTGAGTATGTCCTGTCTTGACTGATCTGAGCGCGCAGCATCGTAGAAGTGGCGCAGGAACTCACTCTTTAAGGCTGCCCAAGTAGTATACTGACCAGGTGCCAGTTGTCTCAGCCATGCACTAGCGTCTCCAGCAAGACTGTGCGGAAATAGCTTAAGGAACAGATAGTCCTGGCAAACTCCATCGTATTTCATACCAGTAACTATGTCCTCAAACTTGTCTATGTGATCCATAGGCTGCTCTGATTGAAGACCATGAAAAGCAATCTGCCTCATCAGTTGGTAGTAGATGGTTTTTACCTCAAAATCATTCCTCTCGAAGGCAGGAAGCACTAAAGCTGCTCGGTTTGCATGAAACTCATCGGGTCTATTGTAATCAGCTAGTGTCCTCTCATGAACTACCATCTCTCTACCTTGAGCTTGCCCTGGCGGTCGTAGCTCAGGTTCAGGGGGATCAGGGATGACATTCCCTTCAGCATCAACCCGATGCCCAGCAGCATTGTACGGGTTGTTATCTTGGTCCCTCAGGGTACCTTCAGCATCTGGTATCAAGATCAAACGTTCTCGAACCATTCTCTCTCTCTTTTCTCTTCTGATGATCCTCTCTAGACGTCCAAGTTCCTCTAGGTTGAGATTAACTAAGCTCGAGTTCGGATTACTTCGAGTGTTCTGCGTTGGCATAAACTGTCTGTAATCGTCCAGCAACGATCGATGCTATCAGTGCAACGATCGATTCAATCTGTAATCGCTCAGCAACGATCGATGCAAGGGTGCAACGATCGACGCAAGGCGATATTCGTACCTGCGACAGAGAGAAACAGAGAAAAAGTTAGCAAAATAATAAAAAAAACGAAAAACAAAAACGAAAATCGAAAAATTTCTAGTAAAACCCTAAGTTCGGTCCTATCGAAGACTCAAAGAGTCCCCGGCAACGGCGCCAAAAACTTGATAGGTCAAGAATTAATCCCTATACTAAACTGCAAGTGAACAGCAATGTCAAAGTAGTATATAGGGTTATCGAATCCACAGGGACACTTGGTCTCAAGAGAATCAAACCGTAGGGAATAAATACTAGAAATAAGCAATGTGATTGTATTGAAAACAGTGCAAGAAAGTAAATCAGTAGCAGAGATTATTGGTTGTGAAAGCAAGTAATTAAAAGCGTCAAACCTAGGGTATTCTCAGGAAATCAGACTAGCAGACAGTTCATTCAGCAAGGATCTAATTAAGCACAGTTCTAGAACTCAAAACACAGATATAGAATTAACCAAATTCCTTTGCGATAATTCTCTAAGTCTAAGTGCAGCAAACCAAACTTCCGTTTGCGAGAACTAACAGATTAAACTAGCAATAAGTCCAAGTTTGATATGTTCACAATTATCCTAAACCAAACTTCCGTTTGCGCAAAGTTTAATTGCCCAATTTAATTAGTTCTGGTTCCTAAACCCCACTTCCGTGACGTATTTAGCAACCTAAGATCTAGATTCTAATTGATTAGGTTAGAACTAGCTTTAAGCACAATTAAATTGAAGAACAGATATAGTTTGAATCCTTAACTGAAATTGAACAAGTCTAGCAAGTCATGAAATCCTATGTGAGAAACCCTAAGCCTAACTAGGAATCTACTCAGACATAGATAATGAAAACATGATCATATGATAAGTAAATTGCATAAAAGAATAAGAGTAAAAGGGGTTCGAAATCTTCTCCAAATACAGATGATGAATCAGGTTCAGATCAGCCCCAAAAGCTCTAAAAATCCTCTGCTCTTAATTATTAAAGCCAACTATAAAGCGTATGTCAAAAACTTATAATAAAAACTCTAAAAACTCTATTATATAGGCATAATCTCGGATGGGGCTTCTGTGTAAATCTGGAACTATCTTGGGCTTCTTTGTAAATCTTCAATACTTGTCAAACCGACGTGTACGGCCCATCTCGCGACTGCATCGATCGATGCTTTGAGTGCAACGATCGACGCATGATCAATTATACGAACAGTGAGTTAAGCTCTCGGCCAAAACGTCCCAAAAGTCCCAAAATGCTCCAAATATCTCCAATTAGCTCCAATCCTGATTTAACCTGTAAAAGACTCTAAACAAAGACAAAAGACACTAAAACACATCTATATCATGGTCTAAAATGGGTAAAAACCATGATATATCACCAACCAAGGTCCTTATAGCTCCCAGTTACGAAACAGCGTTAGACAATGATCAAAGTGCATCAATCCATGTGCAGCCACATGCATGCGAACTCAGGTCTAAGGACTATACTCTATAGTCGTAGATGAGAACCTCTTATGACACAGATATTAATATCTTGTAGAGTTCTCATCAGCGGGTCATGTCCGGTCATATGCTCCCCTACATATACCTATGTGTCGACTTTGATGCCGCGCATCTATGACCCATGAAACTTGGTCATAAGTCTCAACACACTATAGTCTCAAGTGGTTGTTGGTGTTCCAATTTCAACAACCTTCGACTATGGACACTCTGATTTATGTCATTTTGTTAAATATAGGGTTTCATGATCAAGTCTTTCTCATGTACTTCGATGGCCTATATATAATGACATGAATCATTTTGGAACGATTATTTATATCACAGTTAAAATAATCCAGAAATCATAAATTTCATAAACATAAAATATTATGTTTACATGAACCTTTCAAAACAACTAAATAAAGCCCTTTACTAACTCCCACTGAAATTAAGACTACATCTTAATTTCACTTATCCTACAGCTACAGTCCGCGACTCGTGCTTAGGCCTAAGGAGTGGCTTCGTTAATAGATTAGCAACGTTCTCATTCGTTGAAACTTGCTGATCTACTTAACACCTCTGTCATTTATCTCCCGGAATAGGTTATACCTACCCTCAAGGTGTTTGGACCTCTGATGTGCAGCTAGCCTCATCTATGCTAGGAATCACATCAAGTTCAGTGATGAATTCTTCTTTCCAAACAACCTCTTTCGCCGCTACCCAAGCTGCGAAATGTTCAGCTTAAGTCATGGAGTCAGCAACAGTGCCTTGCACCGCCAGACAGACACAAGATATAACCGGACTGTGACCGGAAATCATCTTTGTCTGTTGGAAGCTTGCCTTTCAGACTCTACCGACTTCTAGCACCTCACTTTCTCCGTAAATCAAGAACTTATCCTAAGTGTTTTCCAAATACTTGAGGATATTCATTACGTCTATCCAGTGATTCTTTGCTGGATTTGACTGGTCTTTACTTGTCTTGCTTAATATTAAAGCAACATCAAAACAAGTACATGTCATGGCATACATGATAGATCCAATTGCCGACGCATATGGAATCTCATCCATGCATTCAAGCTCAGCAGATATCGTAGGACACTGTATCTTGCTTAACGTAATGCCATGTGACATTGGCATAAAACCCTTCTTGGAATGCTGAAAACGTGTAGGACTTTGTCAATATAAGAATCCTGACTTTGTCCTATCAGCTCTTTTGGATCTTTATCTTTAGATCCAAAATCCAAGAACATATGTGGCTTTACCCATGTCAATCATAAAAAAAACTCCCAAGCCAGTCCTTTACCGACTGCAGCATTGGAACGTTATTTCCGAGAATCAGTATGTCATCGACATACACTATGAGAAATGCAACATCGCTCCCACTTATCTATTAGTAAACGCACAGTTCCACTTCGTTCCTGTTCAAGTCAAAACCTTGACTACTTCAACATAACGAAGATTCCAACTCCGATATGCTTGCTTCTATCCATGAATGGATCGATGAAGCTAACTTACATACAGTATAATTTTTCGGAGTCCAAGCTCACTTTCGCTTCTGTGAATTTCGCAGGTTCGTCACTTTCAATGATCATTAGATCATGGCAATTAATCACGAGAAATCACTCTCGGATTAGTGACGGATTCATTCAGATCTGCGAACTTCAGGCTCTACAGGTGTAGATTCTACAGAAATCTGTAAATCCATCCGCTGCTCTCCCTCAACAGGTTGAGCAGCCTCCTGTATTTCTCGAATTTCTTCGAGTTATACTTTTACTCCCACTGTTCTTCTTGGAAAGAAACTTTCCTTTTAGAAAACAGAATTCCGAATAACCTAACTTCGTTTTCGAAATGGACGTAAAAAGTAACAAGCCTTGGTTTCCCTAGGACAACCAGCGAAGTAGCACAACTACAAATACTCAGTAAAGACGAATTTGGATCATTTCCAGTCCACATTTATGTGGTGTCTTTCAACTGATATTGGTGGAACTATTTCAGCGTAAACTTAGATATTTCTAGAGCGTTATTCTTAAAGAATATCATGGAAGATTCGTGTGACTCATCTTTAATCATTTCTAATAAGATCTGATTCTTTCTCACAGAAACACCTCCAGGTTTTCAGGAGAAATGAGCTGTGAAACGACTTCACACTCATTCAGATGATTACACCATCAATGACTTAAGTATTCTCACTCGTGATCTAATCCAGAGTCTCAATACTTCTGTCACTCAGATTCTATACCTCATTCTGGAACTCTTTCGACCATTTCAAAGAATTCCGACTCGTGTCTCATCAAATGAACACAGTCATACTCACTGAAGTAATCAGTAAAGATAATGAAGTACAGGAAAATTTCTCTGGCATTACTGCCCATCGGGCCACATACATGAGTATGTTCATGGTCCAATAAGTCGTTGGGCCTTTCTCTAGCTCGGCTAAGATGGGCCCTTTGTCTTTTGGTCCAGTAAGCAGAATTCAAGTCTCATAAGATATCCGATCAAATGAGCCCAAAAGTCCATAACTATGGGATTTCTGAATCCGACTCACTCTATGTGACCAAAACATTTACGCCAAGAAAAATCAGGTTTAATTCATCAGATTTAAACCAATTCGGTATTTATGTTACATTTAGGCACTCTTTGGTTTAAGATATAAAACCCATTCCTTGAATAGGGTGCTACAATTAATATTTCATTAAGATCAAAAGAACAAAACTTGTCTTTTATCAAAATGAAAAACATTCAAATTCTTACAAGAAAATGAAAGACAACTCTGCTTAAAGCAGGTACATTGCAGCAATTATTTAATACAAAACCAAGCCTCAAAGGCATCTACAAGTGAAAACCCTACGGTTGAGGCAGCATCCATAGCTCCTTCCAGACACGCAGTTCCACTTGTCCTTCCTTCAACGTTCTACTGTTGCTTAGGCTCTGTATATTATAACAAATATCAGTGCCACAACCAGTATCCAATACCTATAAGATAGAACTTGAAGTAATAACATGAATACCTGAGGAAGTAGTCTCATACATCACCTTCAACTCCTCATAATCTTCCATGAACTTAATGCAATCTCTCTTCCAATGCCCAGTCTCTTTACAGTAGCAGCACTTACCAACGTAAGATGTATCTGACTCGGGCTCAGAAGACACAGGCTTGCCATGATTCAAAATCTGGACAACTTTGTCTTCACCCTTGTCAGCACTAGGTTTAGTAAACCTACCCTTCTCCATTATGAGATTATACAGGGTACTCTTCACGTTTGGCTCAACTGTCTTGAGCATATCATGTAGTTCAGTCAGCGTCTTCGTTAAGCCTTTCTTGATATAGTTCCTTTTGAACTTATCATAGCTTGACGGCAGTGACTGCAGAATGATCTCAGTTGCCAATTCTTGGCTAACTGGATAATCCAGTTTCCTCAGGCTATCAATGTAACCCATCATTTTACTGACATGAGGACTCACTGGATGATCATTTGGTAGCTTGCAGCTAGTGAGAGACTTAACCAACTGGTATCTCTCCACTCTTACCTGCTCCTGAAATTTCAATTTCAGGCTGCTGATCATCTCTATTGGCGACTCCATGTTCTCATATTGCTTCAGCAAATCTGAGTCCATGGTAGCCAATATCAGACCACGCACATCTACCGCATCATTATAATGCTTATTCCAAGCATCATATACTGCATGAGAGGCATTGGACCCGATCCTCTCGGGGAGAGCTCTCTCAAGGACATAGTCCTTTCTCTCCTGCCTGAGGACTAGCCTCAGGTTCCGCGACCAAGTCAAGAAATTTGATCCGTTCAGTTTGTCCATCTCAAGGACAGACCGGATCGAGAAAGTGTTTTGATTGTTTGTGCTAGTCATGACTGAAATTTAGAGATAAATAGAGTTTTAGTTATTTAGTTCATAAAAGAGTAATCTTAACAACTTATAAGAAAACTCGCATTGTATTCAAAATTTCTTTGTTTATCCTCATAAGAATACAATGATTCCGAGATCCATGTTAAACTAAGACCAAAGTGGACCACTGGCCGTCACCCAGAATTAGCTAACTAGGTAAGCATACACACAGCTAGTTACAACTCATATAACTCTCGGTTGTGAATTGGACCCGAGGCCCAAATTCACCAAATGTCTCAAGGCCCGGGACTCCCGATGGCCCAGTCAAGGAAACCAATCTCTTACAGCCAAATAATCATTAAAGTCTGGGACTCCCAATGACAGTAATGACTATGTACTACTTTACTTACGCAAAAACAGACACCTCACACTGTAAGCCATATCTGCAATTGAATAAGCGTTAAGTAGCTGACAAGATTGGGCAAGACATCCAAGCTTGATATTTGTTTTGAGGATTTTAGGTTTTCCTTCCAAAAATAGAAGATTACTATTTTGGGAAACTTTACATTTCAGGAAACTTACTAAATTTGGAAACTTTCTATTTTGGAAAACCTACTTATTTTATAAACTTTCTAAATCGGGAAACAAACTTATTTTAGAAATTTCCTATTTTTCAAAACATTCTTAATCTAGAAATTTCTAAACTTAGAAACTTTCTAATTCTGATTTTGGAAATAATTAGATATTTTATTAAAATTTTCGGTTGGGTCACAAATTATAGGCCCAATTCTTGGCCCAAGACCACAGAATTCCAATTAGCCCAATAATTTGACATAACCGAGTCGGTTCATTAATTCTGGTCCAAGACCAAATTAATTACTTAATCCAACTGGTTATTTACTAAACCAGACCAGCTCTAAATTATTTGGTCCAACCAAATCAAACTTAGACCAGCCTTCGGTTTAGGTTAAAATTCAATTTTGAATTTAAATCCGGTTTAACCAGAAATTAAATAATACCAATTGCATTAAATAATTTCCAGCAAACCGCGATTTGGTTAACCGCTTGAACCACCAATTAAATTGGATCGGTTCGGTTAAGTCCAAATCAGGAAGAAATAGATTGGTCTAACCAATCAATTTTAGCTGATTTCGACCTAACTTGCGGGTTAAGCTTAAGCTAACAATGAAACACAATCGGATTGATCGGTTCATTGTCGCGGGTTAGGGAAGGACGAACCGCGAAGCTCGGCTGAACCGATTGGCTACTCGCGGAACGTATGCCTCGCCAGCATATCGATCGATATGACGCTTACACGTTGATCGATACTCGCGTGCATCAGCTCGTTGCGATCGGGTCATCGGGACAGCGAGAAGCAATCGATCCGATTGATATCGATCGATATCACGCTCCCTCGTCGATCGATACGGGCGTCCACTTCGCATACCGATGGGTTTCAATCGGTTCATGCGATTTACATATTAGGTTTTCAAGTTTTCTAATCAAATTTCTTAACACAAATTCGATTCTAAACATTTAAAAACAACCTAAATATGATCCAAACAGCAAAAACCTAACGACCTAGGCTCTGATACCACTGTAGGATTATGTGGGTTCATAGGTTTAATTATCAGATTACAACCTATCACATAATCAACTAGGATCTAGGTGATTTGCAGTTGAATCATAAACAGATCAGAATCATTACCTTATGATTAGGTGCAGCGGATTGGTGGTAATGAAGAGATCACTGAGAGCTGATAAAAAAAACCGGCTCCTCCTAGGTATCCACACGCTTACAAGCTACTGGATCAGGCTGCTAGACCAAGCTGGAACAACAGAGAGAGAGGAGGACGGCCAGACCTAGAAAAATCGCAGAAGCATTGGCTAACTGGCGCCCCTTCTTCCCTTATATGGGCCCAAGTAATTAAACTAATGGCCTATTAGGCTTTTGGGCCCAAGACCCAAATCAGACAAAAGACTGTATTTTGTCTGGCCCAATTCTCTGTACAAATACAGTAAATGCCTTGCATCTTACTGTATTAATTCCTTTTAACTTTCCCGTTAGCTATGGTGTGTGACCCTTTGGGATCATACAATACTGGTAATAAGTCCTAAACTTATAGATCAAGAGCGGGCTCTAGCAAGTCATCATGATCACCCAGTATTTATGACTTATGTCTGATCTCGACACTTATCATACTTTCTAGAGATAGTACAGTAGATTTCAGGACATTCCCAACACATTTGCCATAGGTTCCATGAAAGGTTTGTGGCCAAGGACAATGTAACTCTTACTGTATGGAGTTTAGCTACTGGTGCAAAGGTATCAGTGTAATCTTCTCCATATGTTTGTGTGAACCCTCTTGCAACCAACCTTGCCTTGTACCTTTCAATGTCTCCATTGCTCTTATACTTGATCGTGAAGACCCATTTTGAGCTGACAGTCTTCTTTCCCTTTGGCAGCTTCTCCACATTCCAAGTGTGATTCTTTTCCATAGCTCCCTTCTCATCAATCACAGCATCCATCCACTCCTTGGTGTCTTTAGCCTCTTCATAGGTTTTAGGAACATGATTCATCTCTATCTTTCCAAGAAAAGCGCAATGACTTGATGGCAACAAGTCAATAGAACACACGGACTGGTTGGGATGAGCAACAACCTGATTGTTGAAGTAGAACTTCTTGTTGATGTAGCTTGATAGATCCGTCTTTTCTCTAGTACTTATTCTGAGTTGTTGGACCGGTTGAGCAGCTTCCTCTAGACCCATCTCTTCTTCTTCATGATGAATAATCTCCTCATCATTCATATTCAAGTTGTCTTGATCTTGATTCTGAGGTAGAACTTCATCTTGAATTTGAGTGGGTTCTTGATTAGCTGTCACTGGTTCTTCTTCTTGCAACTCTTCTTGATGACTTCTTGTTTCTGTTTCCCCTTGTCTTGGCACGTTAGTAGGATCATTTCCCAAATGATTCAAGAGAAACCTCAGACTTGTAGCAAGGTCAGACGGTGATCTTGAAAGATCCTTCAATCCTTCCCAATCCCTTTTCTCATAGTACCCTTGCCCCTCAATGAACTTAACATCTCTTGACACATATGTGCGGTTGTTGCTTGGATCAAAGCACTTATAACCCTTTTGAGTTGTAGAGTATCCCAGGAACATACACTTTGTGCTCTTAGCATCTTGCTTATTTCTTTGATCACCTGAAATATGTACAAAACACACACACCCAAACACACGTAAGTGTTCAATAAATGGTTGAGTTTTGTTCAGAACCTCAAATGGTGAGATGTCTTGGAGAACTTTTGTTGGAATCCTATTGATGAGATAACAAGCTGCTAAGACCGCATCTCCCCAAAATCTTTTAGGCACATTGGTATAGAACATCATGGACCTAGCCACTTCCATGAGATGTCTGTTCTTTCTCTCAGCCACTCCATTTTGTTGAGGTGTATGTGGACAGCTTGTTTGATGTAGGATTCCATGTTTGTTCAGATTAGCCTTGAATCTTTGACTTATGTACTCTACCCCATTGTCCGATCTAAACACTTTGATCCTTGCATTAAACTGATTAGTAATGTAGTTTTGAAAATGAATGAAAGCTTCATAAAATCTATCTTTCGATGGGAGCAAGGTGACCCAAGTATATTTTGACTTTTCATCTATAAATGTCACAAAATACTTGTTCCCATCTCTAGACTGGCAAGGTGAAGTCCAAACATCAGAATGGACTAGATCAAAGCAGCTTTCATAGATAGTGATAGATTTAGGGAAGACTGTTCTGCAATGTTTGCCAAGAATACAAGCTTCACAAGTCGAATGATCAAAAGTAGTGTTAGGCAACATCAAGTTCAGTGCTCTAGCATGAGGATGTCCAAGTCTAGCATGCCACAAACTGTTTGATTAACCGGAGAACAAGAATTGAAAGCTAAGGAACCCAAATTGCTTGGAGAGGTATTTTCAATAAGATAAAGCTCATCTTGTGTTCCACCTCTGCCAAGTACCCTTCCATTCTTAATATCCTGAAAGCACACCTCATTAGGTCCAAAGATAACATTGCAGTCCAAGTCTTTAGTAATCCTTTTAACTGATAGCAGATTGGATTTAAACTTAGGCACAAAGAAGGCATCACTATCCTTGTTAAACAGTCTTAACTTTCATGTTCCTTCAATGGGAATACCTTGACCATCAGCAATAGTTACTCTTCCTAGGGCAGGTTTGATGTCTTTTAACAACTTAGCATTACTAATCATGTGGTGAGATGTTCCTGAATCTACTACCAAGTTCTGATCAGTTTTAGCAAGTAGTTTATGAGACAATAAGGTGATACCAGAGAGTTTGGAGGCATAAGCCTTGATGAGGTCCTCCAAATCACTCCTTCTCACATAATCAGTGTTGGTGAAGAGTGCAAGCTTTCCTCCTTGAGAGGATGAAGTCGTCTGCTCATTCAAATTCTCGTGAGAGATGTTGGTACTTGAGTCTTTGAACTTGGATGGCTTATGATGAGGGTGAAGGGTCCAACACTTGTCTTTCGCATGTCCTTTCTTCTTGCAATGGTCACAGAAGGCACCCTTCCTTTCCTCTTGCTTGAACACGCTCTTGTTGGCAGTGACAAGGTTCCATTTTCCTCCAAACAATCCAATGTTTCCCTGCTCCTTTTGGATTCTTGAACACACCTCTTCAAAGTCAGGGAGTGTAGTCTCCCTTAAGATAGACTTGATAACCTCATTGTAGACCGGATTCAGATTGAGGAGGAGACCAAATATCTTGTCTTGCTCCTTCCTTTCATTAAGAACCTTTGGGTCCATGGTGCTATTGATCATGTATGTTTCAATAAAGTGAAGCTTGCCATTGTGTCGCCGACACAGTCGTCAACACAGAATCTTCAGGAACTTTAGCAAGCCACTGTGTCGCCGACACAGTCGTCAACACAGAATCTTCAGGAACTTGAGCAAGTCACTGTGTCGCCGACACAGTCGTCAACACAGAATCTTCAGGAACTTGAGCAAGTCACTGTGTCGCCGACACAGTCGTCAACACGTCTCCAACGGTCACATTTTCTCTAACGGCTATTTTTCAACTTCTAGACCTAGTTACTTCACTTTGTAACTCTATAAATAAGTCTCTATTGACTAATATCAAAAATACACTTTTGGAGACTTTTCTCTCCATATTCTCTCCAAATCTCTCTAATCTCTTTCTCTTTAATCTCTTAATACTCTTAAATTCTATCATGGTATCAGAGCAAAGATCCTTATTCTACTACTCTCTTTGATTCTCTCTTGTTCATCTTTCAAAATTCTTAAAAATTCTCAATTTCTTAAAAACGCCCACCAAGTGTTCGACAAAATTCCTAAACGAAATTTCAAGCTAAAAGCTATGAGTTCTTTTGTTATTACCACTGAGGGCTCAAAATCTTTAGTTTTTCCTACCATTCTCAAAGGAAACAACTATCTTGTGTGGTCTAGAACCACTAAAACCCCTATAAGCGGAAGAAGACTTTGGAAGCATATCATCTCAAAGGAGTGCCCAAAGAAATCCCTCAAGAGCAAAGGCAAAGACCAAGAGGCTCTAACCGAGGAAGAGAAAGAAGAAGCACTCAAAGAAGAAGAGGAGAAATGGGAAGAAGATCAACAAGCAGTCCTTAGTCTTCTTCAATCATCTCTAGATCCGGCCATCTTGGAAGCCTACTCATATTGTGAGAATCCAAAGGATCTATGGGAAACTCTCAAAGGTGTGTACGGGAACACATCCAATCTAAGTCGAATCTTTGAAATCAAGAAGGCTATCAATGAACTCTATCAAGATAATTTGGAGTTCACCAAGCACTTTGGAAAGTACCAAACTCTATGGTCTGAACTTGAAATGCTTAGGCCAATGAGTGTGGATCCAAAGGTGCTCATTGAAAGGCGTGAGCAAGATCGTGTGTTTGGCCTTCTCCTCACGTTGAATCCAGGTTATAATGACCTCATTAAGCATATCCTTAGAGATGACAAGCTACCAAACCTTGAAGAGGTGTGTTCTAGAATCCAAAAGGAGCAAGGCTCCATAAGTCTCTTTGGTGGCAAATCCGAGCTTGTAACAGCCCATAAAGGTGTATACAAGCAAGACAAGAAGGGCCCAAAGGTGTGTGATCATTGCAAGAAGGATGGTCACTCAAAGGACAAGTGTTGGCATCTTCACCCTCATCTCAAGCCCGAGTTTTTAAACTCAAGAAGACCAAGAGCCAATGTTTCTCATGGTGATGAGTCTAGACAAGAAAATGCATCCACTTCTCAAGGAGAAGTTGCTATGACAGCCTCTGTTGATTATGTGAAGAAAAGTGACTTGGATGCCCTAATCAAAGCCTTTGCCTCACACAACTCTGGTATCACTCTCTATTCTCACAAACCAAGTAGTAGACTTGTTATAGATTCGGGTGCTTCTCAACATATGATTAGTAATCCTAAGTTTCTAGACAAGATTGAACCGGCTATGGGTAGAGTAGAGATTGCTAATGGTGATGGAATTCCAATAGAAGGAAAAGGAACTTTAAAACTATTTAACAAGAAAAGTGAAGCGTATTATGTTCCTAAGTTCAAATCCAACTTAATATCTGTTAAGAGAACTACTAAAGACCTTAATTGCTATGCTATTTTTGGTCCTAATGATGTTCATTTTCAGGATATTGAAAGTGGGAAGTTACTTGGGAAAGGTGGATCCAAAGATGAGCTTTATATTCTAGAAGAGCTACCACAAAATTTGAATGCTTTATCTTTTAATTCTTGTTATTTAGCTAATATAGATGCTATGTGGCATGCTAGATTAGGCCATCCTCATGGAAGAGCACTTGAGTTAATGTTGCCTAATGTATCTTTTGATCACACTAGTTGTGAAGCATGTATTCTTGGCAAACATTGCAAAGTTGTCTTTCCTAAATCTTCTACTATCTATGAGCATTGTTTTGATTTGGTGCATTCGGATGTGTGGACTTCTCCTTGTATGTCTAGGGATAGGAACAAGTACTTTGTGACTTTTATAGATGAGAAATCAAAGTATACTTGGGTCACACTACTACCATCTAAGGATAGAGTGTTTGAGGCTTTCATCAACTTTCAAACTTATGTGACTAACCAATACAATGCCAAGATAAAAGTGTTTAGGTCCGACAATGGAGGAGAATACACAAGTACTAGATTCAAGGAGCACCTAGCTAAGCATGGCATATTACACCAAACAAGTTGCCCTCACACACCACAACAAAATGGTGTGGCGGAGAGGAAGAATAGGCACCTTATGGAAGTGGCTAGATCAATGATGTTCCACACCAATGTGCCAAAGAATTTTTGGGGAGATGCGGTTCTAGCTTCATGCTACCTTATCAACCGAATTCCAACAAAAGTCCTAAAGGACATATCACCATTTAAGGTACTTAACAACTCTAAGCCATATATTGAACACTTACGTGTCTTTGGTTGTGTGTGCTTTGTTTATATATCAGGTGAACAAAGAAACAAGTTAGAGGCCAAGAGTACCAAATGCATCTTCCTTGGATATTCAACCACTCAAAAGGGTTACAAGTGCTTTGATCCGATCAACAGTCGACTCCTTGTATCTAGAGATGTCAAATTTATTGAGGGACAAGGCTATTATGATAAGAAGGATTGGGAAGGTCTAAAGGATCTCTCAAGGTCACCATCGGATATAGCTACAAGTTTGAGGTTCTTACTTGATCATTTGGGAAATGATGAAGCACCAAGGCAAAGAAATGAAAATGGAAATGATCCTACTAATGTACCAAGACAAGGGGAAACAGAAACAAGAAGTCATCAAGAAGAGTTGCAAGAAGAAGAACCAGTGACAGCTAATCAAGAACCCACTCAAACTCAAGAGGAAGTTCTACTTCAGAATCAAGATCAAGGCAACTTGAATATGAATGATGAGGAGATTATTCATCATGAAGAAGAAGAGATGGGTGTAGAGGAAGCTGCTCAACCGGTCCAACAACTCAGAAGAAGTACTAGAGAAAAGACGGATCTATCAAGCTACATCAACAAGAAGTTCTACTTCAACAATCAGGCTGTTGCTCATCCCAACCAGTTCGTGTGTTCTATTGACTTGTTGCCATCAAGTCATTGCACTTTTCTTGGGAAGATAGAGATGAATCATGTTCCTAAAACCTATGAAGAGTTTAAAGACACCAAGGAGTGGATGGATGCTGTGATTGATGAGAAGGGAGCTATGGAAAAGAATCACACTTGGAATGTGGAAAAGCTGCCAAAGGGAAAGAAGACTGTCAGCTAAAAATGGGTCTTCACAATCAAGTATAAGAGCAATGGAGACATTGAAAGGTACAAGGCAAGGTTGGTTGCAAGAGGGTTCACGCAAACATATGGAGAAGACTACACTGATACCTTTGCACCAGTAGCTAAACTCCATACAGTAAGAGTTACACTGTCCTTGGCCACAAACCTTTCATGGAACCTATGACAAATGGATGTTAAGAATGCCTTTTTACAAGGAGAGCTTGAAGAGGAAGTGTACATGACTCCACCACCGGGACTAGAGCATTTGTGTAAATGATAGGTGTAGTTTTAATCCCTATTCTACTGCAAGTGCACAGTTAATGCAATCGTAGTATATAAGGTATCGAATCCCACGAGGACTCTCAGTCACACAATAGATTAATAACAGTTCAGATTAAATTAAGCGAAGCAGATGTGAAAACAGTAAACGAAATAGCAAAGTAAATCAAGTGAGTTTGTAAGTAAGAAGGCGAAGCGTTAGGTTTCAGGAGTTCTCAGGAAATCAGGAACGCAAGCAATCAATCTATCTAGATCCAATCAATAACTATTCTAGAACTCAAACACTGATATAGAATTAACCAAATTCCTTTGCGATAATTCTCTAAGTCTAAGTGCAGCAAACCAAACTTCCGTTTGCGAGAACTAACAGATTAAACTAGCATTAATTCCAAGTTTGATATGTTCACAATTAACCTGAACCAAACTTTCGTTTGCGAACAGTTTAATTGCTTATCTAAATTCTTTCTAGTTAAATTAACCAGCTTCCGCTGAATTAATCAACCTAACATCATAACTCTGATTAGCTACTTCAGATTAAGCATTAAGATCAACTTAGATAAAGAACTAGTTGATATGAATCTCTACAGATTAATTAAACTATAATTCTCTGAAATCCTTAATGAGAATCCTTCAACCTAACAGGTAATCTACTCAGACATGTTCATCGAAACAGAAGATATCATAAGTAGAAAACCAAATATCATAAAATCAAATAAGAACTGGGGTTCAAAATCAAGTCTCTTTCGAGATCAGGATCAGCCCCTCAGGCTTTCTGAAATAAAAATAGAACTAAAGTAAAGCGTATCAAGCGTCGCCTAAACATTGGCTTAAAAACTCTATTTATAACCTAAAACACGTTTTGGGGCTTCTTTGTAAATATCAGGGACTTCTGGGCAGGACTGCAGTTTCATCATTCTTTATTAAACCGTCTTTTGGCCCATCTCGCTGGTGCATCGATCGTTGCCACAAGTGTGACGATCGTTGCATCTCGGAAATATCAACAGTGAACTCTATCTCTCGGCCAAATACTCCAAATAGCTCCAGAAAGTGCCTAAATCACCAAATATGCTCCAAATGTGCTTGTACCTAATAAACACCTGAAAAGACTCTAAAACATAGTAAAAGACTCGATAAATAACACATATACCATGGTTAAAAGCCCTAAAATCCATGGTATATCAACTCCCCCACACTTAGCTCTTGCTTGTCCTCAAGCAAGACAAGGAACTAAATGCAGATAAGAGGTTTGAAAACTCTTCAGAAACTCTTTTCGTCCTAGAAGCAACAATACTCAGATTCCCCTTAGTAAACCACTGCAGGAATCAATCACAGGATATCAAGACCACAATGTACTTCCCCCACACTTAGCAACTGTCCTAGGTAAACTCCACAATCACATTCAAGCATTCAAATTCTCCCTACTGACTTCTGCAAGTATTTAAGTGTGGTATCACCTAAGGATTATCGATCAAATGGCACATGGATTCTTACCTTATCAGCTCTAGACCACCATACTATCTTTCTCTAGTCCCTTTCTTCTCTTTCCCTTCTTTAACAACTGATTTTTCCCCACTGGGTATCATTTTATTTTTTTATCAGTGTTCTTCCCGTTATGGGGTGTACTTTGGACACATTCCATGGATCACATGAGGGATAATAGTGTTTGCTACTATTCCCATGACCACTTCGGAGTTACCAACTCATCCTCAGTTTATTTTTATTTTTTTTACTTTATAGAAGGGGAGAAGGGAACTAAATAGGACAGGTTTACAGGCTGTGTCAGAACTAACAAGGGAATCCGACACAAAGTATACCAAGCCCTTAGGTGAGAAATCTAAGTCAGTATTAAGGTTGAAGTCAGTAAAGGATCCTCTGATACCTGAAGTGATGTGGGTGTTCCCAGTAGGTTGATCTGTGATGGGGTTTTCTAATAGTCAGATATAGATCCTGCAACTTCATCCCAATGGTTACTTAAGTTCCTGCAAGTCTTGTAAATCTTCTCAGAAAATCATAGTTTCTTACTTAAACAATTTTGACTCAATAAAACAAAAAAATTTGAAAAACGGACTGACTCTTAAGAAAACAGAAAACAAAAGTCAGTAACACCTCCCCCACACTTAAGACACACTGTCCCCAGTAGTGTCCAGCGAAGGATCGGTAAAAAGAAAGAAAAATTGTTAATGGATGTTTTAGTTCTGTCGGGTTTTACCTCTGTCGCACAAGCCTCGATCGTTGCACTAAGTGCACCGACCGTTGCTGCGCGATTCTTTCGTATTGTAACGATCGACACAATGGTGTATCGATCGACGCACTGCGCTTTCACGAACAGTCAGCAAGTTAGCAGGTTAATCCGTCTGTTTTTGTCAATTTTTGATCCCTGCAGGCTGAAAACACTAGAAACAGAGTAAAACCGAAGCAAAAGATGTATCGAATAAAGTACACATCATCCAAACAAAGTAGAATCCTAAAAATCAAAAGAAGAAAAGTGCAAAAGAAAAGAAAAAGTCAGAATACAGAACCGAAAGTATGGAGACTACTCTCACTCGCTCACATCGTCTATCCCACCATACAGTGCATCGTCATCGGCTGCCTCGGGTGCGGGATCAGTATCAGTAGGAGATCGCTGTCGACGACGTCTGTCAGGTACGGGCTGATGGATCTGTGGTGGCCTCCTGCAGCTGCAAGTACGCATGAAGTTCCAAAGAACTCGAAACATACCATCGGATCTCTCTCTCCACTCTGCCTCAGAATATGCACCGTAAGGCATCGCAGGCTCTGGAAAGGGACCCACAATGTCGACTGGGGCAGGCGCGGGCGCAGGAGCAGGGGCAGAAGATGTCGAAGCTCGTGAGGAAGGCTCTCCCAGCGGATGAGCCATGGTCGGAATCCCACGCTGCGCAGACTCAGGAGGCTGAAATATCAGTGCCTCTAATGTGTCAATCTGTGTCCATCTGGCAGCGGGAAGCTCGATACCAGTCCTCCCAGTGGTCGGATCAGTGTAAACCCAAATGCGCCCCTCCTTGAGCCAGGTAGCGCTCTGCAGATGGCTGAGATCCAGGAACTCTCGAGCCGTATCACGCTCGGTGCCATGAAGAGGAATCCCACAATACTCAAAAATGGGAGTAAGTAAACTCCCTACCGTCTCTGTACCAGCTCCATCAAACGGATTCAGCTGCAAATCAACCAAATGCTGTGCGAAAATAGCTCCCAAGTTGAGACCCGCAGTCGGATCTCTCACGCCAGAATCTCTAAACTGATCTCTCAGCCCCATAAACAGCAACTCCATCTCAAGTTTGCGCATCTTGTTGGCCTCAAACTTGCAAAGCAAGCTCCAGCACAAGATACGCGAGACATATCGCAGCACCGGATGTCTCATCTGCACTACTGGTGTGGTCCTGGAGTTGTATCGACCGCTGCCAATACTCTCCCAGAATGTGCGAGCCTCCACCGGATCCCACTCGAGTGGCATGGCTATGCGCCTCGGCGCAGTACTGAACCCGTAGATCCTGCAGAGATCAAGTAGAGGAATCCGATACCTGACTCCCCAACTCATGAAGGTGAAAGCACCCCCTGTAGCGCTCCTGTGGTCGGGATCCGAGTAAACCACTCTGCAAGTGGCCAATAGCTGCCTGACCAGCTCAGGATAGAGGTCATAGTGTCGCATCGGCATTGTCCCTAGACCAATGCCTCTGCACACAGCCATCACCTGCTCATCGATCCCCAGAATCCTGCAGGTGGAGTAGTCCGCGAACTTGGTCGGCTTGATGATCATCCCACACCAACCACTGTAGAGAAGCGAGTCGTACTCGTCCCATGAAGAGAGCAATGGCCGCTCTGTGAACTCAGCGGACCTTAAGAAACGTATGAGGTCCTCCGGCCACTGTCTGGTCGTCTGAAATGGTGTGGCGTCCTCTCTGGGCCAAGGTAAAGCAATTGGTGGCCCATATCTGTTGTATGGTGCGGGTGACTCTGATTCCCTGTTGAACCATTGAGGCGGTGGGGTGTAGTGTCTTGTTGCTGTGGACGCTGTGGCTCGCTTCTTGCGGGGTTGCCTTTGAGACGCCATCTGCAAAAACAAAGTTCAAACATTTATAAGTCTCGGCAAAATTTCACTGTGAAATCGCGAAGCATCGACCGTTGCATCTAAGGCATCGATCGTTGCAAGGCGATTTCGTGTTATCGAACATTTCCCAAAATCGCAATGCAACGACCGTTGCTCGAGAGCAACGACCGTTGCAGGGCGATTTTGCCGCAAACAAATCATCAAAAAATCAGTCAAATCCAAACCACATTGTCTCTAATCAGTTCAAAATCATAATCCATCACCCTAAATCGTTCTAATCACTCATGCATCATCAATTTTTGGTCCAAAAATCAACAACCCTAAAACCCTAAAAATCCAATCCGAAAATTCGAAAATTGAAGAACATTACCTTGATTTCTTGAGATATGGGTTGGGGAAATGGATTGGGATCGTAAAAATAAGTAAATTGCACTTGGAAACAAGAAATTTGACGAAGAAATGTAGGTTTTTGGGTGGAGGTTCTCGGTGTGTCGACCAACAGAAATGGGGAAGAAGAAGAGAAAATAGGGTTTAAGGTGACTTACCTGGTCGTGGGTGCATCGATCGTTGCTTTAAGGGCATCGATCGATGCTGGTTGAACCAGATTGATTCCGGTTTAGCTCAACGTACCTTAATTTTCGATTTAAACCAATTGCAACGACCGTTGCACATCAGAGCAACGATCGTCACATATCTCCAGACTTGTGTTCTGTATCTAATAACTAACAAAAACAACCAAAAACGTGAAATCCTAAGAAAAACACAAAAAATGAGACTGAAAAATAATTAAACCTAACAGTGGGTTGCCTCCCACTCAGCGCTTGTTTTAAGTCATTAGCTTGACTTTTGGAAAGGGGTCAGACTGAGGTTTCAACAGAGACTTTGAGTGTCTCTGTGAATGCCTTATCATCCATGGTGGTGTGTAAGCAGTAGTAGCATGATGTCGTCCAAGGAACGTCGGGATGAATATAGGGTGAAATTGACACTTGGGTGTTTTAACGCTCTTTCCTGCATTCAAAACAGTGGAGTCAGGAGGTTTAATCTTAGAGGATTTATGCTTTACCTTTGGCAAAGTTTTGATGTTCGGAGCTTTTTGTTTATGAGTAGTTTTAGGCCTTGAAGATGCTAGAATAGGCTCTTGTGGAACCACCATCTTCTTGTCAACCATCACTGTGCACTGAACCACATCTTTAGACTTAACGGGAGCTTTCGGGAATGGCAATGGAGGTTTATAGGTTCTTTCCTTAGCAGGTCTTTGAGATATGAGTGAAACTGGTTCCTCTCGGGGTGCAACGATCGGTGCTTGTGATGCATCGATCGATGCTGTCGTCTCCTCTCGTGTTTCAACTATGGTCTCGGGTTTATCCGCCTCTTGATCCATTCCAGCCATCTCAGACTCAAATTTCTCTTCTTGGCTTGGTCCCACTTCGATCTGAACTATCCAAGTCAAGAGATCCATGTCAATTTCTGTTGAGTCGGGTGCATTGAAGCTTTCAAACTCAGGCAATTCAACATCAAATTCCCCACTGTCTTCCACAAATTCAACAGCCTTAACCGCTAGACATGATCCATGATCCATCTGTATGTCCAACTGCTTCATACGAGTGCTCAAGGATTCAAATTTCTCATTCAGATTAGTGTACAGGTTCTCTAGCTTTGAGCTGAAAGAAGCTGTGTTCTGCTGTTGCTTTTCAATCGATTGTTCTATCATCATCTCTAGTTTGCTCCTTTGTGTAGGAGGTGCTAGATAGGAAGTATAGTTCTGGTCTCTTGATCCTTGAGCATGCCTAGAACCTTGTCTGTGCTGATGTCCCAATGTATGTCCATAAGAGTCGGCTCCAGCCATATAATGTACCTCTGCAAATTTATCAGTTTTTGCCTCTGCTCGGAACTGTCTCTCCCTAAGTAAGATGTCATGGATGTCATCTATCTTACTATGCATCTCAGCCACTTGCCCAACCAATACATGGTAATCTGGTAAGATGGGGTTTCCTTCCCCATCTATTTTCTGACCTTTTGCGTTGCATATGTGACCCTCATGGTCTCGTAGAACGCCGTTTTCACCGCGAATCAGAATCACAGGTTCCATGGCGCGGAACCTATTGAACGTCTCAGATCTCAGCATCGCTGTTCTCGCCTTGTGTCGATCGATGCAAGGTGAGCAACGATCGATGCAGTGCGAATCCCTGTGAATCCAAAAATCAAAAACGTGAGTAAACAAGAAAATTAAAAAGAATGCTTAGTCTAAATCCTAGTACTAAATCTATAGGTGAACTCAAAGAGTCCCCGGAAACGGCGCCAAAAACTTGATAGGTGTAGTTTTAATCCCTATTCTACTGCAAGTGCACAGTTAATGCAATCGTAGTATATAAGGTATCGAATCCCACGAGGACTCTCAGTCACACAATAGATTAATAGCAGTTCAGATTATATTAAGCGAAGCAGATGTGAAAACAGTAAACGAAATAGCAAAGTAAATCAAGTGAGTTTGTAAGTAAGAAGGCGAAGCGTTAGGTTTCAGGAGTTCTCAGGAAATCAGGAACGCAAGCAATCAATCTATCTAGATCCAATCAATAACTATTCTAGAACTCAAACACTGATATAGAATTAACCAAATTCCTTTGCGATAATTCTCTAAGTCTAAGTGCAGCAAACCAAACTTCCGTTTGCGAGAACTAACAGATTAAACTAGCATTAATTCCAAGTTTGATATGTTCACAATTAACCTGAACCAAACTTTCGTTTGCGAACAGTTTAATTGCTTATCTAAATTCTTTCTAGTTAAATTAACCAGCTTCCGCTGAATTAATCAACCTAACATCATAACTCTGATTAGCTACTTCAGATTAAGCATTAAGATCAACTTAGATAAAGAACTAGTAGATATGAATCTCTACAGATTAATTAAACTATAATTCTCTGAAATCCTTAATGAGAATCCTTCAACCTAACAGGTAATCTACTCAGACATGTTCATCGAAACAGAAGATATCATAAGTAGAAAACCAAATATCATAAAATCAAATAAGAACTGGGGTTCAAAATCAAGTCTCTTTCGAGATCAGGATCAGCCCCTCAGGCTTTCTGAAATAAAAATAGAACTAAAGTAAAGCGTATCAAGCGTCGCCTAAACATTGGCTTAAAAACTCTATTTATAACCTAAAACACGTTTTTGGGCTTCTTTGTAAATATCAGGGACTTCTGGGCAGGACTGCAGTTTCATCATTCTTTATTAAACCGTCTTTTGGCCCATCTCGCTGGTGCATCGATCGTTGCCACAAGTGTGACGATCGTTGCATCTCGGAAATATCAACAGTGAACTCTATCTCTCGGCCAAATACTCCAATTAGCTCCAGAAAGTGCCTAAATCACCAAATATGCTCCAAATGTGCTTGTACCTAATAAACACCTGAAAAGACTCTAAAACATAGTAAAAGACTCGATAAATAACACATATACCATGGTTAAAAGCCCTAAAATCCATGGTATATCAGTAAACCTGGTGAAGTATTGAGACTAAGGAGAGCAATCTATGGTTTGAAGCAATCATCAAGGGCATGGTACCATAAGCTAAGCCATACACTCATGGACTATGGATTCAAGAAGTCTCAATCGGATCACACATTGTTTACTCTTCAAAGCTCTTTAGGAGTGGTGGTGGTTCTTATCTATGTGGATGATTTAATCATTACTGGAAGTGATAATGAGGGAATCCAGTCCACAAAGGCTTTTCTCAAAAGTTCGTTTGACATCAAAGACCTTGGAGAGTTGAAGTATTTCTTGGGTATTGAAGTATGCAGATTCAATGATGGGTTGTTTTTGTCCCAAATGAAGTATGTTAAAGACTTGCTGACAGAAACACGAATGCATGATTGCAAGATAGCAAAGACTCCTCTTGAAGATGGCTACCAAGTCAATAGAAAGGGGGAGAAATCAGATGAGGAGAAGTTCAAGGATGTCTCCTTGTATAGAAGACTGGTTGGGAAGCTTATCTATTTAACTCTCACTAGACCAGACCTATGTTTTGCTGTGAATCAAGTCAGCCAGCATATGCAATCACCCACAGTTTATCATTGGAGTTTGATTGAGAGGATCCTTAGATATCTCAAAGGCTCAACAGGACAAGGAATTTGGATGGGTAAGAATGATAGCACTGAGATTGTCGGCTACTGTGATGCAGATTGGGCTGGTGATAAGAGTGACAGGAGATCCACAACCGGTTATTGCACCTTCATTGGAGGTAACTTAGTGACTTGGAAGACAAAGAAGCAGAAAGTGGTCTCATGTTCAAGTGCTGAAGCTGAGTATAGGGCTATGAGGAAGCTTACAACAGAGTTAACTTGGTTGAAGGCTCTACTCAAGGACTTTGGCATTGAGCAATCAAGTCCCATTACCTTTCATTGTGACAATCAGGCTGCAATACACATTGCTACCAACTCTATGTTTCATGAAAGGACTAAACACATTGAGATAGATTGTCACAAGGTAAGGGAGAAGATTGAAGATGGGACGGTTCTACCTTGCTACACAAAGAGCGAAGATCAGCTAGCAGACATCTTCACCAAGGCTGCAAGTCTCAAGGTTTGCGATCATATCTTCAGCAAACTAGGACTTGTAGACCTTCCTACCCATGATTAGAACTTCCCTGATCATGTGTAGCATACTCTTTTTCCCTTGATGTGGTTTTGTCCCAAGTGGTTTTCTACATCAAGGTTTTTAATGAGGTGTTGCCATGATCATTCCAAGTTCAGACTTTAGGGCAATTCCAAAGTTTTAACTTGAGGGGAGTATTGATCATGTATGTTTCAATAAAGTGAAGCTTGCCATTGTGTCGCCGACACAGTCGTCAACACAGAATCTTCAGGAACTTGAGCAAGCCACTGTGTCGCCGACACAGTCGTCAACACAGAATCTTCAGGAACTTGAGCAAGCCACTGTGTCGCTTTGATACCATGTTAGATTTAAGAAAGATTTAAGCTTTGAAGATTTAAGAAGAATAGTTTGCTCAAGTGAGAGAATAGTCACAAAAAATGACTTAACTTTTGATATTTGGTGGCTACATAAGTTATATAGGATGGGTACACAAGAATAACCCAAAACCTAATTCTCTAGAGGACAAATTAGACATTTTGTCATTTTGGTCCGAACTCCAAACTTCACTCTGCACTCCAGACTTCACAGATTTCACTTTGCACTCCAGACTTCACAGACTTCATTTTGCACTCCAGACTTCACTGTTTGTTGTTTTCTTCTGTTTCACCAGACTTCAGACTGTTTCACCAGACTTCTCTTTATTGAAACATACATGATCAATATCCCATTCGTCATCAACAACAATTCAATTACTCTTATTTGTCATAGTTATGCATAATGCATTTTTGAGTTTCATCCAAGAGATGATAACCAATCGAAAATATGTGAAAAAGAGACTTAACAGAATTCTTCGATTAGCTTATAAGACTTCCGAAAAGAAATAATGGTGACTCCACTTTTTTCATCGAAACTATTTTAGTTTCCTTTATTTGTTTCAATAATTGTAAAGAAAACGATTATATATATTGTCAACTCTTTTTAAATTTAATATATTTAGTTTGTCGAAAAAAATAATACGTTTTAAGCACTCAAATTGTAAATTGTAAATATTATATTTTGCAAATTCTTTCCATTTTAGCCCCCAAAAATATATATATTTCTTTGACTTACCAGTCCGCCATTTTTTATGTTATATTTTGACATTGACAAAATAAAAAATCTAACTAAATAATTAACAGATTTTGATAATACTTAATAGCCCATTAATTAGAATTAAAAATCCGTGTCTAATAGTCTTGTTCTTTAATTGATTTGCATATATTCGTTGATGGCCAGATGCATGCATAGAGGTCGGAGAGGTTGGTAAACCAAATCAACTAACTACAAATTTATATATATATACAGCCCTCTCAGCACATATAATTAATCATATTGTGTTAGTATTTCTGTCGACCAACTCAGAAAAGATGGGAAATCGGCCAATTCATACATCAACACAGTTTTGCGGTCCCAATCAATACATATATTTTTAACATGTGCAAAAATATATTTTAACAAAAACTTATTTTAAATTTCATACATGGATTAATAAAATTAGGCTAAATCATACATTGACCAAATGTCCGTTAGTCAAACGTTTACGGGAGATGACGTATCCGTTACGTATATCCACGTGTCAATCTAGTCATACAAAATATTGGTCAATTCATACCTCAAAATAAATTTATTTCAAATTTTCTACCCAGACAAATAAAATTAGGCTAAATCATACATTGACCTTTTTTTGATTAATCAAATGTTTATAGAAAAAGACATAATCATTATGAATTTTACGTGTTAGTCCATTCGCTGTTCTAGTTTCGTAATCGAAAAGATATTTATACCGGGAATATATTTGCTAAAGAATGGTGGTTAGAAATAGTTTCAAATTAATTCTTGTAAGTTGGAACATTCGGAACATTGATGATCATGTCAACTAAGATTGTAACAATTAAGACGCTCTTCAGCTTTTTACTTAGATTAAAGAGCTGTTTTCTATATAGATTGTAAAAAATTTCTTATCCCGTGTAATTCATTCGGATATCTAATTCTTCAAACTCAAGTTATTTTAATATTTTTTAAATATATTTTAGTATATATTTAAAGGATCTTTAATATATATTAAATGATAGAAATACATGAACATCGAAAATACAATAATAAAAAGATATAATTTTGAGATAATTTTGAAACATTTTTTTATTCTATTAATTGTGTGTAAATGTTAAATAGGTAGAGTTATTAAATTAATGATTTATAACCAATTATTTGTATTTATAATGTTTAAAAAATGATAGCATTTGTGTAAGAATTCATGTGTAGATTATAAAAACTTTATGTTATATTTTACATTTTATTATTAAAAATATATTGATTCATATAAAATAATATTACAAAATAAATTTATTATTTCGTATATTTCAGTTTTCGTAAATGTTTGACTAATATACAAAAGATCAATGTATGATTTAATCTAATTTTGTTAGTTCAAATATGAATTTGAAAAAAAAAATTGTTGAGGTATGAATTGGCCAATTTTTGGTGACTAGATTGACACGTGGATATACTTAACGGCCATGTCAGCTTCCGTAAACGTTTGACTAACGGAAAATTGGTCAATGTATGATTTGGCCTAATTTTGTTAACTTGTGCATGAAATTTGAAATAAATTTGTGTTGAGATATATTTTTGCACAGGTTATAAGTGTGTGTATTGATTGAGACCGCGTAGCTGTGTTGAAGTATGAATAGGCCGATTTCCCGAGAAAAGATGATGCAGAAGTCTTTTTTTTTGCAATAAGGGTTTAAACTTTTTAGTTGTGTTGATGAGTTTGCAAATCCAGAGAGATTAATTAGCGCAATTGAAGTGAATTCTGATCGTAAGCTTTTAAAACCATATTAATTTCTTCAGTAGTTCATTTGCGGCATGAATTATTTGAATGTGAGCTCGTAAATATAAAAATATCAAAAAATGATACGGGAGATTCGGGTATCTGGTGCTGCTAACTAAAAAATGGACTAGTCTCACGTTCATATTTGATAAAAATAATAGTAGTAATTAATTTTGTTTCGAATCTACGCTAATCAAATGCTTTAGGCCATCAATGTTTAAATGGTTTTTGGCTTTTAGTTTTTGGTTTTTGGTTTTTAGATTTTGATTTTTAGGCCTTGATTGTTTGTAGTTTTTCAACTGGTTTTTGGTTTTTGTTTTTCAGAAAACCATTTTAATAGCCAATCAAGGCCTTAATCATTGTCGTCTATCTTATTATTTTTACTAGAAATTGTTAACTCCCCCGCATGGGGCTTTATACATTTGTGAGTTTTATGTTTAATTTTAAAAATTATTATATTATAAATAATTTATTGATAATGTAAATACATCTAGGTTATTTGTGATTATTATATAATATATTTATATATAAAACTTGTACGTTTATGTTATTTGTGATTCATACATGTTTTATATGACAATTTAATATAGTGACTATGTATTTATTTTAGTTATATGAATTTTGCTTAATGTTTTAGAAATATTTTTTTAGTTTGGACCTTATTTATAATATTTTTTTGTTGACCTAGTTAATAGGTTTATTATCTTTAATTTATGGATGAAATGTACTTTTGTAACATGTGGTATGAAATATTTTTCATTATTTTTCGGTTCAACATCTAAATTTTTTTTTTCTCTTAAATCTGGTAATTGTGATTTTTATATATTCACTTATATAATTTTATTTTTCTAAGACGTTATTACATTTTAATTTTTTTACCATTCATATAATATAATTATTATATTTACATTTTCAAAACTTATGTTATATTTGAATCTAATTATTGTTTTGATACTCTAAAAAAAATTATAGTTATGTTGTATGAGAATCTCACCGTTTTTCGTTTTCGGAAATTGATATATATATATATATATATATATATATAATTACTATAATAGGAATTGAATATTGAATTTAATATATGTGTAAATAATTAGATTTTATACCTTTTCAATGACATTTTATTAAGTAACATTAATGGAAAAGAAAAAGTAATTTTACAAAATTAAAATTTTGTAAAACTAATGATTTATTCATGATGTAGACAATTTACACGGATGGAAAAAATGTGTTATTATATATAAGATTCACTTTTATGATAATGTCTCATTGTAATTTTAATGACATTTATGTATCTAGTTATTTATGTTTACATTTTTTTTTACTTTGAGAGAATTTTTTGTTTGATATAATGTAAAAGATCATATAATTGTTATATCTGATGAATTTGACAATTCTTATCTTTCTAGAATTGGTATATATATATATACATAGTTATTGTTGTAGAGATTTTAACAATAAAAATAATATAGGTCAGTTTGATAAATTATTATATTTTATAGGTTTTGGATTAAATAGTTGTAAAAATAAGTAATATTAAATAGAAAGTAAATTAATATATATTATTTTAAAAAAATATTTTAGATATTAATTGTGCTGATGTGAAAACCTTATAAAATTAGTCATGATATTACTCAGTTAACTTACTTTCGGTTTATGATGAGTAGCATATATAAAAATATTGTGAAAACATATACTAGTATAACGAGGAAATGAAAAAGATATATAGAGAGAGGAAACATAACTAATTAAAGAACAAAAGAGTGTGTGGATGTGTTTACGTTTGGCTGTCCATAGTTTAGGAATCTATACCTTTATATTAATTTTTTTTTGTCAAAGACCTTTTCATTAATTTAAAGTGTTGATTAGTGTAGTCACCTAATATTAACACCTACACGTAAAATTATATTTATATTTTTTGTGACATAATTATATTTTAGTGATGATAAGATGACTGGCTATTATATACAATCTGCATGGGTATACAGATAAAGACCCTTTGGTGTCCATTTCATGCTTAGTTGTCATTGTTATTCATTTTGGCTTTCATCAACGAAAATGACAAATCTACTCCTTTTTATACACGTAACCATACATAGAGATAGAATATACCAACTAGTTTTTTTCATAAAGAATTCTAAAAAAATTTTAGGTCTAAAGATTAATCTTATGAGACACATAAAAATTTAGGATTTTTATCACTAAAACTTCTATGGAATTCTATAGATGACCAAGTGAAAATAGTTAGAGAATTTCATATTTGAGACAAATCGATCCTTGACTTAAACCAACAAAACAATTCTTCCGCTATATTACTAATTTTATATTTTATATTGTATGTTAGTATTACTCTAATTTGATACAAGGACAGCTAAATGAAAGAATGACATATATATATCACTGATTTATACTAAATTTAGGAAAGGAAAAAACTTAGAGCATCCACATTAGTTTAGAATTTCTAAAAAAGTTATCATCTAATAAAATAATATTTATAATATAATTAAAAACTAAAAATGAATTAAACTAATAAATTTATGCTAAATGTGATGAAAATTTCTCAACTAGAGTTCATGGATTTTCAAAAGAAAAACTCGTTTTATTCAATTTTTTTCTTTTAAAAATTTTATTATTATTTTAATATGAAAGTCCTTTGAAAAATTATTAGGGAAATATGATTCCATAGCAATGGATAATGCTGAAATTAGTTCTCTCTCATCTCACACTATTCACTCATACTATTCATTCATACAAAACCAATTTTACCCCTATTTTTACTAAATAATTACATATTCATTTCTCTTTTTTTTTACATTTTTATTAAAAAATCAATATTTTCTCTCTCTCTCCCTTTTTCTTGTCGGGGAAGAAAGAATAAACAAAAAATAAAAAGAAAATGATAAGTGGGTTAAACATGTTTATACCAATAATTTTGTATTATAAGTGGATTAACTTTCAAATATTTATTATTTGATTTGGGATTTAGGTTTTAGTGTTTAGGATTTAGTGTTTAGGGTTTAGGTTATTAGGTTTTGAGGTTTAGGGTTAATGTTTAGGGGTTAGGGTTTAGGCTTGGGGTTAGGGTTTAGACTTAGGCTTTGGGGGTTAGGGTTTAGGGTTAATGTTTAGGGTTAGGGTTTAGGGTTTTGGGTTTTGGGTTTTGGGTTTAGGGTTTAGGGGTTAGGGGTTAGGGTTTTGGGTTTAGGGTTTAGGGTTTTTGTTTATGAGTTTGGGTTTGTGCGTTTAGGGTTTAGGGTTTAGGGTTTAGGTCTAAACCCTAACCCCTACAACCCTAAACGCACAACCCTAAAGGTTAAACACTAAACCCTAAACCCTAAACCCTAAACCTTAACCTCTAAAGCCTAAACCCTAAACCCTAAACCTTAACCTCTAAAACCTAAACCCTAATCCCTAAATCCTAAACCTTAACCCCTAAACTCTAAACCCTAACCCTAAAATCTAAACCCTAAACCCTATATCCTAATCCAAAAATTTTAACTACAATAAATTTTATTTTATTTGATATATTTAATTATTTCACTTATAAAAAAAAATAGGGGACATGGGCATTTAACGCATCTGGCCCACAAACCTCTTTCCAGGTGACATCCTATGACATCAGCGACCCCTCTCTCCTCTAAGGGCAAAACAGGCTACCATGAAAATACTTAATTGGTCAAACCTAATTTTTGGGTCTTACTTCCATCAAAACTAATTTATAGAGGATCCATTGTCTTCCACCTCTTTCTCCCAAATTATTAATGGAGATGCTCTTGTAATTTTGCCAAATGCCTGCACACGCAGTCATGATTTCACCATTTCCAAATTATATATCTCTCATTTAGAACCACTTGATTATAGATGTATATATACCATATCATCATTTATAAAATCTTAACACTTCGTAAATAACGGACGGATATATATATATTTACAACGAAAAAACTTAACTATCCAAATACACAACCCTCGTTAACTCAAAAAGAAGAGAAAAAACACACAACCTAACTCTTAATGTGAAGTATCATAACAAATTTTTAACATATGTTAGAACTTCCAGAAAATTTACTCTCTTGACTTGCAAAATCAAAATCTTAATCATGTGTAGAAACTTGAATTCATTGATCAATATATCTGATCATCATATGTAACTAGCTCCATTAAAGGGACTTTTTAGAGCATCTTCAATCTTATTCCAAATTTGGTGTCAAATTCCATTTTGGAATAAAATCTGTTCCAATTCTATCTTATTTTCAATTACAAATAGCGTAATACTATTTTTAATCATATAATTATTTATAAATCAGTCTTTCAAATTTTAAAAAATTTGACTTTAAAATATATGATTTTTTTTAATAATTACTAAAAAATTTTGATCTCTAAAATAAAATGAAAATATTTATTTAAATAGAAAAAATAATAAAAATACATCAAATTTAAAATATTTAAAATACTGAAAATAAGAACAATGAAAATTAAATTTAGTACAACAACGATTAGACATTAAGTGAATTAAAACATAATAAAATCTACTTTGTATTATTATTTCTATATAATGTAATATGTTTTTCGTTTCATTATAGTAGTTAAATTTAAATTATATAATAATTTATGAAAGTTTTGAAAAGAATGAAATCGATATTATTTTTTTCTACTAATAGAGTTTCATATTTATTGTCAATGAATTTCATTTGATAAGTGAAAGTTAGACTAAAAAGTTAATTTTAGTTTTAACTTGTGTATTTTAGTATGCTGGTTTTAAATTTACTAAAAATGTTTTTTTAGTTCAGTTTTAAGGGTTCATCCATGTTTTGTATCAATTTTTTACGGTTTTAGAAAGATAATAACCAAAGTAAGGGCATCTCCAACCCACCTCTATATTTGCTTTTAAACTCTATTTTACAGGCAAATCTACTCCAACCCATCTCTATTTTCACCTCTAAAATAGAGATCTCTATTTTTTCCTCTATATATATAGAGGAACTCTATTTTCTCCTCTATAATAGAGGTGAACTTTTTAATTTACAAATCAGTCCATCAACTTTCAAATACTTTTATTTATAACTAAAACAATTAAATATTAATGTTTTTATAACTAACAATATAAGAATTAACAAATTATCAATAATACTATTAAATATTTAAAATAAATATTAAAAATCAAAATATATTATGTTTGAGAAAAACATTTTTTGTCATTTGTGAAAAAATTATGGCTAGATCCGAAGATCTATACCGGTACCAAATCGAAAAATCCTTATTTTGATACCGGATCGGATCGTATAATATTATACTTTTATAAATTTTGTATAAAATAAAATAAATGGGCTAAATTGCAACTTCGGTAAATAAAAGGTATTATTAGTAAAATAAAAAAAATATTAGAGAGAATATTCATTTTTAGAGGAAAATATAGAGGAATACATTGGAGCAAAATCCACATCTATTATAGATTTCCTCTATTTTAGAGGTAAAAATAGAGGAATACATTGGAGATGGTCTAAAGGCAGTGGTAATTTTTGTTTCATTTGGGGGGGGGGGAACGGTTCTTTTTGTTTGATCTGGATTAGGTTTTGTTTTTAAGCAATAAAAGAATCTGTTGACAAAAAAGTAATAAAAGAATCTGAACTGTAGTCATAACTATTCTAAATCTTTTTGATAATCAATTTATCGATTTTTTTCTTTCAAAACAGTTTTGGTGTTTATTGAGCGCCCATATAGAAGTCTAAAAACCCAAATTCACTAGATTTGAATCAACCATAACCAAACCAACCCAACTACCCCAAAGCCAAAAATAACCAGGAAATAAACCAGATTAGAAAGCACCTATAACAATCTCCCACAACGAGTCAAAAACACAAGACTAGATGATAAAGCCGAATTGTGAATCACGGAAAACTTGACTAGAAGAGGGAAGAAAGCATTTTAATACTAAAACCGATTGGCCATATTCTCAATAACCAAACCCATAACGCGGATAAAACACTAAGCCAAACCTAATCACGAACCCGAGCAAACTGACACACCAACATAACGACAGACAACACAAAGCTCGATCTACACAGCCTAGAAACACTAGAAAGCCTAAGATCGATAACTAACACACAGACTCGCCAAACAAGGGCAAATGGGCTTTCCAGAGATGACAAGGGAAATGTCGACAACAACTCCACGACAACAAGCACAACAAACCATGAACAAGCTGAGGCGACCGGTGACTAGCGGAAGAGACGGAAAAAGAGGTTGATGCTGTAGAAACCGTTGGAGATGGCAGAGAGGCATGAGATATGGTGAGCTAGGAGGATCAGCAACTTGTGACCCTCTCCGTCCTGATAGAGAGCGCCATCTCGGGAGTGTGCGGAAGAAATTTGGTGAGGCGTCTGTCCTCGAAATTCGGGTCTATGAGAACTTTGACTAGGGCGAGCCGAGCTAACCAAAGAAACTTGCCTCTTGATCGGCCATTCCGTAAATACATTTTTAAAATATCTTTAATTAATACATTTTTTAAAAAAGAAGGGTAAATCCGGAAAATAGAGAAGAAAAAAATCAAAAGAGTATTCAATAACTCTTCCTTATACTATATATAAAGACCATGAGCGTGGATGCCTAAGAGCAATTTTCTCTGACCAAAAGATTAAACCCTCTCTTTGATGTCAAAAGAAACAAGTAATTAATAATGAGAAGATTATAATCATTTTTCTTCATCCCAGAGAGCAAAAGAATATAAAAACAATGTCTAAATCATCTTATAATCTCATCATCCTCATCATCGTCTTCCTGGGTTTGGGTTTGAGATCATCAGCGTTTACGAATCTCAACACCTTAAGCTTCGAAGAATCACTTTCTCCTCTCTTCGGCGATGCCAATCTCGTCCGTTCACCTGACGATCTCTCCGTTCGCCTCCTCCTCGATCGATACACCGGTATATACTCACATGGGTTCTTTATCTTTTTTTTTTTTTTCTTTATGATGAATAAACTGATGATGATTATATAGGTTCTGGTTTCATATCATCGAATATGTATCAACATGGATTTTACAGCTCTATGATCAAGCTTCCCGCCGATTATACTGCCGGTGTTGTCGTCGCCTTTTATGTAATTCTTCGGCCATTTAATATTATCTGTTTGATTACAATGAAAATATTTTTTTTGTATAAAAAACAGTTTTATTTCTTTTACTGATCGGCATGATTGTTACTGTTTTACATTTTTGACCAAGTGTTCATTATTTTCTTGAAAGATCATCGATACATCTCATTTGATTTAATAAGAAATCTCTAGTTTTTTTTTTGCCGAGAAAATCGTCATTGAAAATGGAATACCAAACGTTTTGTCGACGAACCAAACCCAAGACACAATTTTCCCTGTTTGGTTGCCTAGAAAATAGTCAACAATTTCCCCGAGAAAATAGTTTCATTTTTCCCGACAAAGAGAAGAAAACCAGCTTTGTTTTTTTTTTGTTTTTTATCATGTCTAAAGAAAATTTGACTTTTTATATGCAGACATCAAACGGAGACGTGTTCGAGAAAACACACGACGAGTTAGACATAGAGTTTCTGGGGAACATAAAAGGAAAGCCATGGAGGTTTCAGACAAATCTGTACGGAAATGGAAGTACACATAGAGGTCGTGAAGAGAGATATCGTCTCTGGTTCGATCCTTCTAAAGAGTTTCATCGTTACAGCATTCTCTGGACTCCTCGCAAGGTCATGTAAGCTTTTTTCAATCGATCATTTCTTTCTTCTTCTTTTTCTTCCCCCGGTTTAGCTTCAATAGCGTTGACCAAACCCGGTTTATGACAATATTACCAGCTTGATGGAAAAAGAATGTTTGTCTTCCTGAAAACGTTTCTTTCTTCCTAAGATAATTAATGAATCAATATTATTTTCTCACATTTTTTTTTAAATTTGATTTTTTATTTACTTTTTCTCCTTATTAATTAACTTAAATAACTAGAAACGAAAGACCGTCAGCTTTTTCCAAAACAATTAATTCGGCATTACTGTAATAAACATCAGCTTAAATTTATCTTTTTGACGCGTATTTAACTAGAAGCCATTAAACGTCGTCATCACGCGTAGCGTGTTAATTAAAAGTCGAATTAATTGTTCAAAGATATGACTTACTGACCCTGTTGAAATTAAAGTAAGAACCGTTTATTCAGAAAACTAGAAATAGTATCCATTTTTGAAAACAAACAAAACTATAATGATAATTCAACTAAGGTCTAAATAGCAATTAGTTACTACTCTAGTACTGTATTTATTATTACATCTATATCTTCATTGACTCTTTCTCAGTTCTTTTTTTGTTTCTTTCTCTAAATTAGTGAAAACAAATTTTAATCATAACTAAAAATTGATCATCTAATTAATTATTTAGTTTATATTTGTTACCTATTGTTAATTTTTTTTTTCATTTAACAGTTGAAAAAATTCTGTATTTTTGTGTTTGTTAATAATTTTTTTTAACAAGTAATGTAATAAACTTTGTATGTCTTTTGCTCGCAATTAAACTAATAAAAATGTTTTCAAAAAATGATCAGATTTTGGGTAGACGATGTGCCGATTAGAGAAGTGATAAGAAGCGAAGCAATGGGAGCAGATTATCCGGCGAAGCCAATGTCTCTTTACGCCACCATTTGGGACGCCTCCGATTGGGCTACTTCCGGCGGAAAATACAAAGCTAATAACAAATTTGCCCCTTTTGTCGTCGAGTTCAAATCCTTCTCCCTCGACGGCTGCTCCGTAGATCCCATCCAAGAAGTCCAAGTCGATTGCTCTAACTCCATCGACTTCCTCGAATCACAAGATTACTCTTCCATCAATTCTCGTCAACGAGCTGCAATGAGAAAATTTCGACAAAGGTTTATGTACTATTCTTACTGTTACGATACTGTTAGGTATCCGGAGCCGCCACCGGAGTGCGTGATAGTTCCGGCTGAGAAGGATAGGTTTAGGGATACGGGGAGGTTAAAATTCGGTGGTACTGAGGTGCGTGGACGACGGAGGAATCGCCGACAACAAAGACCGGTGATTGAGAGTGATCCTGACGAAAGAAAGCTTTTATAATAGAGTTGTGTTGTTTTCTGCTTGTTAAAATTCGTTTGTGAGTAAAAAAAGAAGATAACAGAGTAAGATTTGAAAAAAAGAAAAGAAAAGGAAATATATAATATGGCAGAGGTCATATGCAAATTGTAAGTTATAAAATCATATCAATAATGTTATATAGAAGTATCTGCTAGAAAACGAATGGAAATGTTTAACTACATTGCTGTAAATTTGTAGGACTTCAGATTTGAGTACAAACTGCCTTTTACAAGTTAGCTAGAGAGACATTGTTAAAATCAGTTTCAATCTCCATGTTTATCATTCTTTCTGGGCATTTGGATATTCGGGT
Source organism: Orychophragmus violaceus (assembly GCA_030180135.1). NCBI lineage: Eukaryota > Viridiplantae > Streptophyta > Magnoliopsida > Brassicales > Brassicaceae > Orychophragmus > Orychophragmus violaceus. The sequence continues at coordinate 36,609,486 of CM058229.1, forward strand.
CGGTTTCGAATATTTTGGTTCTAGAGATTTAGGATCCATAGGCAATGAATAAAATTTTGGTTCGGTTTTTGTCGGTTCAAGATCGGTTCAGATATACAATTTAAGGAACCAAAAAATACCCAATTTTTTTTGATTCTTAAACGGTTTTGTGTACCCGGAATCGAAATAGTAAAAATAGTACCTAAAATTAGAAAATACCCAAATTAACACTAAAAGTATCTGAAACCCGAACCAAAATGTCAATAAAATTACATGAAATGCAAATAAAATACTTGAAATGGCAAAAAATACCTGGAACCGATACCCGAAATGTCAATAAATTACCCGAAATGCAAACAAAATACCTAAAATGACCAAAAGATACCTGCAACCGATACTCGAAATATCAATAAATTACCCAAAATACCAATAAAATATCTGAAATGCTAATAACCTACCCAGAATTTCGATAACACTAATATAATATGGGTAAATATACATATAATACCCGCGGTTCCCCAATCTTAGGACCCATCTGGTATTTTGGCTAGAACCGAACAAAAGTTTTTGGACGGTTCCGGTTCGGTTCTTTGGTTCCGGTTTTTTTTTGCCCAGGCCTATTTACCATCATGCCCTACTTAAAAACATTCAAATAATTTTAGAGATTAGTATTAGGCCTGGGCATTTTTACCCATACTTGTTGACCCGACCTGGAGCCGATTCAAAAATTGCAGGTCAGGTCGGATCTGAGTCTTTCATTTGAACCAGTTGGGTATATAAATTCCCTACCTGCGATTCCCGGGTCGGTTCCGGGTCTTACGGTACATTACACACATTTATAATAATTTATGTTAATACATAAATAGTTTTTACTTATATTATAAGTGTATAATGTTACAAAAAACATTTGATAACACTTAATTCGTCTCACACGATTCAATTTCCAGACTAAGATCAAGAAACCCTAATCTCACGAACACACTCGAATCTTACCAAAAACTTTCATAGGGCTCTCCACCATCTGAGAAGAATTCATTCACTGGTAAGTGAAACTGTTCTTGATTTCGTTTTTGTTTTCATCTCGTATATGAACCTTTAGTTTTCGTCCTTTCGATTTGTTGCATTTCTTGCTTGCTTTGGTTTTCGATTCGTTTATTGCTTGTTTTGTTTTTGGATTCGATTTCATTTCTGTTTTGTTTTATTTCCCAATTTCTTTCTTTCATGTTTCTATTTCATTTTGTTTCCTGATTTCTTTCTTGCATGTTTTTGTTTTCGTTTCAATTATTGATTTCATTCTTGCATGTTTTTCCCCGGTTTGATTCCTGGTTAGTACTTAGTATCTTGCTTGTTTTTGTTTTCGATTTGATTTTGCATCTGTTTTGATTTTGATTTCGTTTATGATTCTTGTTTTGACTTCGATTCGTGATTACTGAGTAGATTAGGGATTAGGTGGAAATAAATTAAATATGCTGGAATCGATTTGGGGTTTAGGGATTTACCCGAATATAAACATTTTAGCCTGTTTAAACCTACTTGAACCTGTATATGTCTGACATGATTGGAACCGTTTGAGACCGTTTAAACCCACTTTAACCTGATCGACACTGACTGAATCCAAATGAACCCACACTAAATGTATTGAATTATGTTAAGTTTAGTATATAAATATATCTTATTGACGATTGGTTTTTACTCTTCTTTGTAGATGACATCATGTGAAGTTCCAAACAAAAATAAAAACCATTCAGACTACCAAATGTCTGAAGGATCTGATGATGAAGCTAAATTCCAAACACCAACACCAGGAGATAAAGGGAAGGGGAAAGGAAAGGATGATGGCATTGCCTCAAATTCTAAGGTAGAAAGCAGGCAAGCACACGGTCGTGGGTGTGGAAACATTTCACTAGGTATAAGTAAGACAACGACAAGGCCAACTGTCACTACTGTAAGAGAGAGAGAGAGAGAGAGAGAGAGAGAGAGAGAGAGAGAGAGAGAGAGAGAGAGAGAGAGAGAGAGAGAGAGAGAGAGAGAGAGAGAGAGAGAGAGAGAGAGAGAGAGAGAGAGAGAGAGAGAGAGAGAGAGAGAGAGAGGGAGAGAGAGTTGATTGTCCCATCAAGGTCTGGTACATCTAATATGAAGATGCACCTCAACGTTACTTTCAGGGAGTATAAGGTTTTGCAAGCTGCTAAGAAGTTTAGTACTAATGATCATACAATGTTGAATCAAGATGGTGGTGGTGGTTTAAGATTGTTTAAGGTGCCAGATGATGTAGTTAGGGAAGCTACTAATGAAATGGTAGTGATTGGGGAGTTAGATTTATCCTGGGTTGATAGTCTGACGTGGAAGCATTTCTGTTCCAACATGAAGTTACCAAAGCCTAAGTCTAGGAGAACAAGCACTAGCGATATTGTTGAGATGTACGTGAAGAAGAAGCAGGCAATGAAGAAGATCCTTGGAGAGAACAAGCAGAGGTTGTTGTTGACTACTGACATATGGGTGTGTCAACATTCTGGAGCATCATACATGGTCGTCACAGCCCACTTTTTTTTATGCTTTGTGGAACCTGAAGAAGCTTATAATCGTCTTCAAGAGCGTGGTAAATCATAAAGGAGCTACAATTGCCAAGGTGTTTAGTTGAGTGGGAGATAAAGATAGTTTTTTTGCATAACCGTGGACAATGCCACTGCTAATAGTTCAGCTATGAGGAGATTCAAGGAGAAGGTTAGTGAGATGATTATTTTGTTCTCAATGGAAATTACTTGCATATGAGGTGTGTGTTGGGATTATGTCCTGAAATCACGTTGTACGAACTCTAGAGATAGTTGTATTGTCGAGATCGGACAATTCATGTGATACTGGGTAATCATAATGTTTTGCTAGAAACCAATTGTGACAAATGAGTTGTAACTCATTTCTAGTATCATGTGAACCTAAAGGGTCACACACCTAAGCAAGTTGGATATACTCTGCATGGGATTGATCATTGGCATATGGTCTGATCGATGTGTATTAGATATACATCGAATTGAGTTTCTAAGGGGTGTATCGATCGACACCATTGGGTGCGTCGGTCGATACAGGACGTGTGTCGATCGACACCAATAAGTGTGTCGGTCGACACAATGGCGAAACCGAAACTGATGTTTCGGTTCACCTCGAGGTCAGTATATAAACACGTTTTGTATCTCGACCTAGCTAGTGTTCGTGAGCGCCGCCCAGACTGTTTTTCTCAGAGAGAAAACACAGAACCTCAAGAAACTGAAGTCCCAGGGAGATCCGAGCACCGGTACTAGCATCCCAGCGGATTCCAGCTTGTGTGCGTGTGGACTGAACAGTAGAGGCGCAACAATTGGGGCGCTGCAGATCTCGTGTTACCACAAACTTCCGCTGCCTAAAACTCCAGGTAATCACGAGGTGAGATCATGATTCAATTAACTAAACCCTAGATCCTAGGCTATCTGGAACTCGCGAGAATTCTGAATCTGTAGAATTGGCTCGGATTCCTTACAGTGGTATCAGAGCCTTAGGGTTTTTCCATTGAATCAGTCTGTTTAATTGAATCTAATGAATTGATTTCGCTCATATATGTTTATGAACAATAGCATGTTAGATCGATTGAAACAGAAGTCCGATTCTGTGTTTTCGCATGGTGTCGATCGACACAGAGTTGCGAATTCGACAGAATCGGCGGCTAGGGTTTTTCGCGAAGAAAAACCGAAAGCCTTCTGTGTCGATCGACACACTGGGTGTATCGGTCGACACAGAGCAGACACGGTCGAGTGTCGATCGACACAGTTTGAGTGTCGGTCGACACAGACCAATATTCGGCGGCTAGGGTTTTCTCGAAGAAAACCTAAAAGGCCTACTGCGTCGATCGACACAGGTTGAGTGTCGATCGACACAGGCCGAACGAATGGTTAATCGGTTCAATTGGATTGGACCGGTTATCATGCTTGGTTAAGTCCGAATAGATCAGTTTAAATTGGATGAATTAGTTCAATTGGATTGAACTGATTATCTCAATTAGCATGAAACAATGGGATAAATCAGTTTGATTGGATAAGTCGGTTCAATTGAATTGGACTGGTTATCGCAATCAGTTGAAACTGGTTTAAACGGTTTAAATTGGATGAATTGGTTCAATTGGATTGAACTGATGATACCAATTAGTATAAACCGATTGGTTAAGATCAGTTTGATCAGATAAGTCGGTTCAATTGGATTGGACCGGTTATCAAAACTATCTTCGGTTTAGGTCTATGTCGAACGTCACACATGGGTTGTGTCGATCGACATGACTGGTTCAATAAACCGGGTTAATTGAATTAACCGGTTATTGAAGTCCGGTTTTGTTTGGTAGTGTCGATCGACAGACATAGTCTGCGTCGATCGACACAGTATTCGAAATTCTGGTTATTGAACCTTGAATTTGCAGAAACCAAACTAGACTTAAACATTGATCGAAGATTAGCTTCAATATGGTCAACTGTCAAGACTCATTTAGTTGTGTGATATCTAGCCAAGAGCTTGGTGTCCACAATTACGTGAGTAAGGCAGGTAGTAGAGTTGATGAACATGCAGTGCTAAACATCAACAATTACATGACCTAAGAGATTGATTTGCTAAACTTTTGGGTTTAGTTTCCTCAACCAAAATATCAAGTGACCTTGATGTCTTGCCCAATTTTGTCTACTGTGAAAACTTGTGTTGTTTGTTGGATAGTCTTGGAGTCCTTGGTATCCACCACAGCATGAGTTTGGCAGGTGGTCATTGACAGACTTGCAGTGCGACTGTCATATGATCACAAGACAGAAGAAATTGGTTTTACTTGACTGGGCTATCAGAAGTTCTGGGCCCAGAGACATCAGAGTGGATTAGACATAGTTTGTCTCATCTGCGACCAAGAGTTGTACTGGGTACAATTAGCAATGATTTGCTTACCTAGATAACTAAATTTTGAGTAACGGCGAGCCGCCCACTCGAATTTTAGTAATCTGAGGATCTTGGATCATTATATTCGTAGAGGAAACACTGCTTGAATATAATGCGAGTTCTCTTATTTGATAAGATTTCTCTTCATATACATAACTAAATCTTTGTTTTTCTTGGATTTCAGCTTATGTCTATGACTACTTTCTCGTTGCGATCCGTCCTTGAGAAGGACAAGTTAAATGGATCCAACTTCCTTGATTGGTATCGGAATCTGAGATTCATTCTCAAGCAGGAGAGCAAGGACTATGTCCTTGAGAAAGCTCTTCCAGAAAGGCTTGGGACCAATCGCTCGCATGCAGCATATAATGCTTGGAATAAGCATTATATTGATGTGGTAGATGTGCGTGGTCTGATATTGGCTACCATGAACTCGGACTTGAAAAGTCAATACGAGAACATGGAGTCGCCAATAGAGATGATCACCAGCCTGAAACTGAAGTTTCAGGATTTGGCACGAGTTGAGAGATTCCAGATGGTGAAGTCTCTCACTGAGTGCAAACTACCAGAGGATGCTCCAGTAAGTCCTCATGTCATTAAACTGATGGGTTACGTTGATAACCTGGGGAAACTGAAATGTCCTGTCAGCTTAGAGTTGGCTACTGACATCATTCTGCAGTCACTGCCGTCAAGCTATGATAAGTTCATTAAGAACTATATCAAGAAAGGCTTGACGAAGACGTTGACTGAGCTGCATGGCATGCTTAAGACAGCAGAGCAAAACATCAAAAAGGGAAAAAGATTTGAGAAATCTTTTATAGACAAGGGTGAAGGCAAGGCCGTCCAGATTTGGAATCAGGATAAGCCTGTGTCATCTTTTAAGCCCAAGTCAAGCCCATCTGGTGTTAGTAAGTGCTTCTACTGTAATGAGTCGGGGCATTGGAAGAGAGATTGCAATAAATTCTTGGAAGATTCACAAGAGATGGAGAAGATGTATGGTACTTCTTCTTCAGGTATTGTGTTATTAATTCAAGTTCTACATAAGTATTGGATGCTTGTTGTGGTACTGATATTTTTGAAATATGCAGGACCTAAGCGACAGTAGAACGTTGAAGAAAGGACAAGTGGAACTGCGTGTCTGGTTGAAGCAATGGTTGCTGCATGAGCCGTAGAAATTCTCCACTTATAGAAGCCTTTCCTACTTGGTTTTAGAAATTAAGTAATTGCTACTTTGTATCTGCCTAGTGCAGAAATGTCTTTCATTTTCTTTTGAGAATTTGGATGTTTTTCATTTTGATAAAAGACAAGTTTTGTTCTTTGGATCTTAATGAAATATTCTATGGTAGCACCCGTTTAGAATGGGTTTTATATCTTAAACCAACATGAATATAACATAAATACCAAACGGTTTGAGTCTGATGACTCGAACTCGACTTTTCTTTGGTATAGTCGTTTAACCACAAGAGTGAAGCGGATTCAGTAAATCCATAGTTTTGGACTCATTTGATTTTAATAATTTGAGATATGAATTCTGTTCACTAGACCAAATGACTAAGGCCCATTTAGCAGAGCTAAAAGGAAACGGGCCAGAGGCTTATTGGGCCCTACACATACTGATGTATGCGGCCCAACTAGCATTATTGCCAAAGGAAATATTCTGTACTTCATTACTTTACTGATGGCATCAATAAGCATGGCTGTGTTCATTTGATGAGACACAAGCTGGAATCCCTTAAGGGAGTTCCAAGATGAAGTGTAGAACCAATTTGACAGAAGTATTGAGATCCTCAATTGAATCGCGGAGGAAAATACTAGAGTCAAGAATTGGGTGATCATCTGAAAGAATGAATCAGATCTTATCAGACATGATTCGATTAATGATGAATCACATGAATCTTCCATAACCATTTAAGAATACGTTCTGAAATGTCCATGTTCACGCTAAAAGGTTTCTATCAGAATCAGTGAAAAACACCACATTGGATGTGGACTGGGTGATTTCCAAATTTGTTTTTCTGATGAATTGGGATTGCAAGGTTTGCGTAAGACAGTAGTCAACAAACAAACTTGAATCCAAATCTGATAAGTTCTACCTCGCTGGTTGTCCTAAGGAAACCAAGGCTTAGTACTTTTTGTCCAGAACTGTGTCTCTTAAGAAAGGTCATACTTTCAAAAGGAACAGTGGGAGTAAAAGTACGCATCGAAGAAATTCGATAAACACAGGAGGCTGCTCGACCTGATGAGGAAGAGCAGCGGTGATATCTACAAAGTGCTGTAGGATCTGCACCTGTGAAGCCTGAAATTCGCAGATCCGAAAGGATCCGTCACTAACTCGAGAGTGATTTCTCGTAACCTATTGTCGTGATCTGCTGATCATTGAAAAGTGACGAACATGCGAAATTCAAAGAAGCGATGGTGAGCCCCAACTCCGAAAATTGGCTAGGTATGCATGTTAGCTTCACCGATCCATTTCTGGATTGAAGCAGACATCTTGGAGTTGGAATCAACATTCTGATAATGTGGTCAATAGTTTTGACTTGATCAGAAAGAGATGAAACCATGCGTTTGCAAGAAGACTAGTGGGAGCGTAATGGCAATTCTCACACAGTGTGTTGTTAACATACTTGAATCTCATAAATGACGTTCCGACGCTAAAGTCTTGTCAAGATTTAGGTCGGAAGTCAAATTTACACGATAGACATAGGAGTAGCCGCGTGAATTCTTGGAATAAGGATCCATTGGATTATAGGAATAGGTGATTCCAGTACAAGTGGGAGATTGTTGGGATTATGTCCTGAAATCACGTTGTACGAACTCTAGAGATAGTTGTATTGTCGAGATCGGACAATTCATGTGATACTGGGTAATCATAATGTTTTGCTAGAAACCAATTGTGACAAATGAGTTGTAACTCATTTCTAGTATCATGTGAACCTAAAGGGTCACACACCTAAGCAAGTTGGATATACTCTGCATGGGATTGATCATTGACATATGGTCTGATCGATGTGTATTAGATATACATCGAATTGAGTTTCTAAGGGGTGTATCGATCGACACCATTGGGTGCGTCGGTCGATACAGGACGTGTGTCGATCGACACCAATAAGTGTGTCGGTCGACACAATGGCGAAACCGAAACTGATGTTTCGGTTCACCTCGAGGTCAGTATATAAACACATTTTGTATCTCGACCTAGCTAGTGTTCGTGAGCGCCGCCCAGACTGTTTTTCTCAGAGAGAAAACACAGAACCTCAAGAAACTGAAGTCCCAGGGAGATCCGAGCACCGGTACTAGCATCCCGGCGGATTCCAGCTTGTGTGCGTGTGGACTGAACAGTAGAGGCGCAGCAATTGGGGCGCTGCAGATCTCGTGTTACCACAAACTTCCGCTGCCTAAAACTCCAGGTAATCACGAGGTGAGATCATGATTCAATTAACTAAACCCTAGATCCTAGGCTATCTGGAACTCGCGAGAATTCTGAATCTGTAGAATTGGCTCGGATTCCCTACAGTGTGCAACTCACATACTGAATTTGATCATGAGAGAAGGACTCAGGAGATATACGTCAATGTTAGTGCAATTCGCAATGGAATTCAGTATGTGAGGTCATTAACTCTTAGAATTAAGGCGGTTGAGAATCACATTGAGTTGAGAAGGATACAAAGAGGTAGTGTCCCCTTAGATGTAAAGACGATATGGAACTCCACCTATTTGATGCTGGAACATACCTTGAAGTTCAGATTGGCGTTTGACATAATGGAAGTAAAGGACAAATCCTACAACGATTATTTCACCGAAAGCGTAGAAGGGAAGTAACGAATTGGACCTCATGTTAAAGCATATTGGGAAGCAATATACAGATTGGTCCAGTTCCTTATAATCTTATATAAGGCGACTTTGGCACTCTCTTTTTCTACAAGAGCTTGTCCTCACAAGCTCTTCCATGCAATAATGACTGTTACAAGGAACATAAGTACCTTAAGTTCATGTCCTGGACCTGACGAGATCTTGCGATCAAAGGCAATCACTATGTTAAAGAAGCTTGGGAAGTACTGAGATCCATTTGTAGATAAGTTTGAATTCAACATGATGGTGATAGTAGAAGGAGTGTTTGACCCGAGTAAGAAGATGAGGTTTTCTGAAAAGTGTTTTGAGAATATTTTGGGTAAAGGATTCAAGTGGCCATTATTTTGAGTGATTCGATCTTAGATATACTCAAGAGCTTGTATGAAGAGTATAGAAGTGAAACTATTGCATCACAAGGCACCAATTATCATTTACAAGCGGCTTCCTGTCATTCTCAGTCTAAGGAAACTGTGTACGATGAAGTATCTCAATGAATAGTTCTAGGTAATGACCTTGCCTATGAGTCTATGAATGACATATAAAATAAGCTTGTTCAAGAAACATAAATTTCTGAGACAATATACAAGCTAGATTTAGATCTGAAAGAGAGTGTGGTCATTCCATTCGTTTTAGAAGGATCAGAATTTGATGTTCTATCTTGGTGTAAGTTCAATAGTCCAAGGTATCCAGTTTTATCTCAAATAGCCAAGGACGTCCTCCCTATGCAAGTGTCTTCAGTGGCATCCGAGTCTGCTTTAAGCACGAGTGGCAAAGTTTTAGAACCTTCAAGAAGTTGCTTGACTCCCTACATGATATAAGTCTTGATGTGCACCGAGCAGTGACTGAAATGTGAGATCAAGTTGACTGACAAAGGATTTACAATTTGAGGTGGAGTATCATGATTTCAGATTTACAATTACACTCACTAGTTAATACTTAGCTTGATTCAAATATTAACATTTTTTTGTTATTTGCTTAGAGTTTGAGTCCGATTTCAATTATAAAGGCCATTGAGACTAAGGTAACTTTACTTATTATTTGGATTTGATATATCATGGTTTGTATGTGTTTTAAGCCATGATATAAGTGTATATTCGAGTCTTTTGAAGTGTCTTTTGAGTCTTTTCAGGTGTTTTATAGGTTTTCACACGTTTGGAGGACTTTGGAAGATTACAGAGCTTTTTGGGCAAAGATTGGAGCTGAAGCCGTGATGACGCACATGTGCAGCGGTCGACGCAGCTATCCAGATCACAATTCTAGGCGGTTTAATGAAGTTATTAAGATTTACAGAATTGGCCCATAAGTTTTATTATTTACAAAGAAGACCCTAAGCGTGTTTAGCACTTAATATTAGGGTTCTTGAGTTTTATTCTTGTTACACTTTTCATACTTTTGGCTAGAGAGAGTGTATGAGCTTTTGGGCTGATCCGAACCTTATACTGCTTTTGGAGAAGATTTCGAACCCCTTTTCTATTCTCTTACTCTTTTAATGCAATCTATTTCATCAATGTTGCTTGTTTCATCTAGTATGTCTGATTAGAATCATTGTTAGGTTTATATATTCTTATAGGGTTTTCATGGCATGTTAGATTGATTTAATTAGTTAATGAATCCATAATCTGTTAGTTCTTCAACTTGAATTGTTCTTAAAGGTAGTTTCTAACCTGATCAATAGGAATCTAGATCTTAGGTTCTTAAATTGACACGAAAGTGTAATTTGGATCTGATTTATTTAGGTTGAGCAAATTAGATTTCCGCAAAGAAATTTGGTTTAGATAATTTGTGAACAAATCGAACATGCGCTTAAGGCTAGTTTAATCTGTAGGAATTGCAAAGAAATTTTGATTCCTAGGGTTTTAGACTTAGTAAATTCTCGCAACGAAAGTTGGTTAATTTTACATCTATTTTTGAGTTCTAGAACGGTACCAAATTCGATTTTGACTGATTGTTAATCTGCATGACCTGGTTTCCTGAGAACTCCCTTGACCTAGCGCATTTAATATTGATTACAAAACTCACTGCTATTTACTTTCTGCTACTGTTTTATTTGCTTTTTGATTTCTTGCTGCTTAGCTTAACTCAACGCTTGATAGTCTATTGTAAGAACTCTTGAGTCTCTGTGGTTCGAACCCTATATACTTGGGATGCAGTTAAGAGGAAGTTCCTTAGACACTTTTATGATGATGCTAAATCTGATAAGCTAAGAGAGGAACTTCTACAGTTCAAGAAGGGACTTACATAGCCTCTAAAAGCTGTGTGGGTCAGGTTCAAGATGTACCAGAGAGAGTGCCCTCATCATGGTTTTCCTGAAGTTCAGCTGATGGACATTTTCTTCAGAGGTGTTGATTTGTAGTATCATATTGCTTTGGATGTTACTAGCAAATACCAAATCTCTAGAGCAAGCTAAGGAGCTGATTGAGAATTTAGTGTATAGCAATAGCACTAAGAATGCTGATTTGGAGAAGAAGAAATCAGGTAGAAAGGTTGATGGATCGCAGAAGAATAAGATTGATTATGTCCATAGCCTTCTACTTGGGAAAAAGCAGGTCCATTTTTTCTCAAGATGTTGAGGTATTTGATGCTGAGGATTGTGGTGATGAAGAGGATGTGAACTACATTGGTGGGTTTGGTTTTCAGGGTAACAGATTTGGGAATCAACAAGGGAGAGGCGGCTACAATGGAATGGGTCAGAGGAGTACCTTCAGAAGTAATCAAAACTCTTAAGGTTTCATGATATATCATGGTTTTTACTAGCTTTAGACCATGATATAAGTCTGTTTTAGAGTCTTTTGGTGTTCTTTTAGAGTCTTTTGCAGGTTTTATTAGGCACACGCACGTTTGGAGCTAAAGTGGAGATTATGGAGCTAATTGGTGCGTTTTGGAGATTTGACCCGAGAGACTGTGCTCACTGTCCAGATTTGATGACTGTGTCGATCGTTGCACACCTGCAACGGTCGATGCACAGTGCGAATGGGCCAGACTCAACGGTTTAATGAAGAATGCCAATATTGCAGAAGTACCCAGAAGTTCCAGATATTTACACAGAAGCCCCAAGTCGTGTTTTAGCTATTTAATTAGGTTTTTAACTTCTATTTTACATACGCTTACATACGCTATCATAACTTAGAGCAGAGAGTTTTTAGAGCTTTTGGGGCTGATCTGATGCTGTACTACATTCGTTTTGGAGAAGTTTTCGAACCCCTTTATTATTCTAATCTCTTTTATGATTGCTATTTATTCATAGATTATGTTTACATCATCCATGTCTGAGTAGTTTCATAGTTAGGTTTAGGGTTTCTCATAGGGATTTCATGACTTGCTAGATATAATTAATTCAGTTAAGGATTCACATGAATAGAATGTTCTTCAAACTAAATTGTGTTTAATGCTAGTTCTAACCTGATCAATTAGAATCTAGATCTTAGGTTGCTAAATACGACACGAGAGTGTGGTTTAGAATTTGAACTATTTAGGTTGAGCAATTTAATTACTCGCAAAGGAATTTGGTTTAATTAGATTGTGAACATATCAAACTTGGAATTAAAGCTGGTTTAATCTGTTAGTAATTGCAAAGGAATTTAGATTACTGCACTTAGACTTAGAGAATTCTCGCAAAGGAATTTGGTTAATTCTATATCTGTGTTTTGAGTTCTAGAACTGAGTTTAATTAGATCCTGACTGATGGATTTATCTGCTTGTCTGATTTCCTGAGAACGCCCTAGACTTAGCGCTTTTAGTTTATTGATTTCAAACAACAACCTGCTACTGATTTACTTTCGTGCTTGCTTTTAGTTAATAGAATACAATTTGCTTTTTGCTTTCTCCTAGTTTTAATCTCTTTAAGTTCTTGATTTTATCGTTGCCTAGAGTCCTCGTGGATTCGATCCCTAAGTACTATAATTGATTTACTGTGCACTTGCAGTTAGTATAGGGTAAAAATCGAGACCTATCAAGTTTTTGGCGCCGTTGCCGGGGACTCTTAGAGTCTTCGATAGCTTCGAACTTAGGGTTTTTATTAGGATTTTTATTTTTATTTTCGTTTACTGATTTTTTCTCTGTTTTCTCTCTGTCGCAGGTACGACATTCGCCTAGCATCGATCGTTACACTTCCTGTGTCGATCGTTACCAGTCGATTCTGAGTTGAGTCGATCGTTGCATCTCTTGCATCGATCGTTGCACTGCGATTACAGACGGTTTATGCAGACGCGTGAAACCAGAAGTAATCAGAACTTGAATCTCGTCAATCTCGGACTCGACGAACTTGGACGACTAGAGAGGACTAACAGAAGAGAAAGAAGAGCAAGGATGGTTGTACAAAAGGTGATTATAATGCCTGATGCTCAAGGTACCCTGAGGGACCGAGATAACAATCCATACATTGCTGCTGGGCATAGGATTGATGCTGAAGGGAATGTAATCCCTGATCCTCCTGAGCAACCACAACAGGAGCAGAACCAAGGCCAAAGACAGGCCCAAGGCAGACAGGAGCAGAGGATGGTTGTCCATGAGAGGACTTTATCTGACTACAACAGACCGGATGAGTTTCATGCAAACCGGTCAGCTCTAGTACCTCCTGGTTTTGAGAGGAACGATTTTGAGATCAAAACCATCTACTACTCGCTGATGAGACAGAATGCTTTCCATGGCCACCCATCGGAGCAGCCTATGGATCACATCGATCAGTTTGAGGATATAATCACTGGCATGAAGTATGACGGAGTTTGCCAGGATTATCTGTTTCTCAAGCTCTTTCCACATAGTCTCGCTGGAGACGCTGCTGCATGGTTAAAGCAACTGCCACCTGGGCAGTTTACTACTTGGGATGCCCTGAAGAGTGAGTTTCTGCGACACTTCTACGATGATGCGCGCTCAGATCAGTCCAGACAGGACATTCTAACATTCTCCCAAGGCCCTGTGGAGCCACTAAAAGCTGCCTGGATGCGATTCAAGAAGTACCAGCGTGACTGCCCACACCATGGATTCACTGAGGTCACATTGCTAGGTATCTTCTTCAGAGGCATAAATCTTCCATATCAGACTGCGCTGGATAACTCCAGCAATGCAAATTTTAACACCAGGACTCCTGCTCAAGCTAAGCAGTTGATTGAGAACTTAGTGAGCAGCAACAGTTGCAAGACTACTGATGAGAGGAGAAAGAAATCTGGTGGGAATGTAGAGAATTTGGAGATTGCTGATATTAGATCTAAGCTGGACACAGTTTGTAATCTTCTAGTTGGTAAGAAAGCTGTCCACTTTGTCCAAGATGTTGAGGTAATTCAGACTGAGGAGGACACTCAGGAAGAAGATGTGAATTACATAGGAGGATCTGGATTCCAAGGTAATAGATTTGGTAATCAGCAGGGAAACAGGTTCTTCAATGGAGGACAGAGGAGTGCCTTCACAGGCAATCAGAACTCCTCTGGCTTTGGACAGACTAGTGGTTTTCAGAAACCTTTTGGACAAGGTACTCAGAGAACCTATGGATTATCTTCTTACCAAGCACCTCCTGTAGCCACTGCTCATGAGAGTAAGATGGAGGCTATGATGGAACAGCTGTTGAAAGGTCAGATTAAGAACGCTGCAGACCTCGACAAAAAGATAGGTATTGTCTATGAGGATCTGAACGGGAAATTTGAATATCTAAGCGCACATATGAAGGAGCTTGACGCTAAAGTTGCAAGAACTGCTGGATATGCTCAGAGGGAAGATGGATATCTCCCAGGGCGAACTGATGCTAATCCCAAGTATCAATGCAATGCAGTAACATTGAGAAGTGGTAAGGAGCTGTCTCCTGGCCAGAAAAAGCAGTTGAGTGTTGAAGAACTCGTGGAAATTGAAGAATTGGATGATGGGATCCGTGATATTCACAATGCATCGATCGACGCCACTCAGCAACGGTCGATGCAAAGCGAAAACAAAGAACCTCTCGTAACAAAGTCGCCCAGCAACGATCGACACAACGCCAGTGACGATCGACGCAAGGCGACTGCAGAGAGTTCAAGACCAGAGAAACCAAAACAGTCGAGCCAAAGAGTTTACAAACCTAAAGTGCCTTTTCCCAAAAATTCCAGGAAAGCTAAGAACGATAGACAGTATGCTAAATGGAAGGAGTTCATTAAAAAGGTGATAGTCGAAGTGCCTTTGATTGACTCTATGGAGACTTCTCCTGTGATGAGGAGATGTCTTAAGGATTTAATTGCTGGAAAGTGGTCTGATGAGGAGAGTGTAATGATGATCAATGAGGTGTGTAGTGCAGTGATTCAGGGCAGAATTCCTGAGAAGTTGAAAGATCCAGGAAGCTTTGTGTTGGATTGTGCTATCTACAAGGAAAGATTCGAAAGGTCTCTATGTGATCTTGGTTCCAGCGTGAATCTTATGCCTTTCTCAGTGGCTAAGAGGCTCGGGATGACTGATTTTATACCCACTAGGATATCACTGGTTTTGGCAGATAGAACAATCAGAATTCCCGAAGGATTATTGGAGGATGTGCCTATAATAATTGGCCAATGTGTGATACCTACTGATTTTGTAGTTCTGCAGTATGGAGAGGAACCAAAGGATCCACTGATTTTGGGCAGGCCTTTCTTAGCTACTACTGGTGCGATGATTGACTGCCAAGGAGGTAGAATAATTCTGAATGTGGGTGATCTGAAGATGAGTTTTGATATGGACAAACTGGTGAAGAGACCAACCATCGACGGACAGACCTTCTATGTGGACACACTAGGTGATTTGGCTGCGGAGTACTTTCACAAGTCACATGCTGAAGATCCGCTGGAAAGGGCTTTACTGAGCTCTATAATGGAGCTGGAACACCTGCAAGACGAGCCTGCAATCTGCTACGCAAAACTGATGGATTCTGCTGAGCAAGTGATGAAGTTAGAAGTGTCTTCCGTGACGTTGCATCGATCGACACAACCTGTGCATCGATCGTTGCAAGTCGACAGGGACTGGGCAGAGGAAAAAGCTCCGAAGATTGAGCTGAAACAACTTCCATCCGGGCTAAGGTACGCATTTCTTGGACCGAATCCAACTTATCCAGTGATTGTTAATGCTAGTTTGAACAACGCAGAGCTCACTTTACTGCTAAGCAAGCTGCGCAAGCATCGCAAGGCTCTTGGCTATTCTCTTGATGACATTTCAGGTATCTCTCCGGAGCTGTGCATGCATCGGATACATCTTGAGGACGAGTCTAAGACATCTGTTGAGCATCAGAGAAGGCTTAATCCTAATCTGTATGAAGTGGTTAAGAAGGAGATTATGAAACTCCTAGATGCTGGGATCATCTATCCTATTTCAGACAGTGATTGGGTGAGTCCAGTCCATGTAGTGCCTAAGAAAGGCAGAGTTACAGTTGTGAAAAATGAGAAGAATGAGCTGATCCCAACTAGGACTGTGACGGGACACAGGATGTGCATAGATTACAGGAAACTCAATGCGGCAACAAGGAAGGATTATTTCCCTTTACCCTTTATTGATCAGATGCTGGAGAGGTTAGCAAATAACCCTTACTATTGCTTCCTCGATGGATACTCAGGTTTCTTTCAGATTCCTATCCACCCAGAGGATCAGGGAAAGACCACCTTCACTTGTCCATATGGCACATTTGCTTACCGTAAGATGCCTTTTAGACTCTGCAATGCACCAACTACTTTCCAAAGATGCATGATGTCCATATTCACTGATATGATTGAGGACTTTATGGAGGTATTTATGGATGACTTTTCAGTCCATGGATCATCTTATAATGAGTGCTTGGATAATCTGTGCAAGGTACTGACTAGATGCGAAGAGAAGCACTTAGTTCTTAATTGGGAAAAGTGCCATTTCATGGTCAGAGATAGCATTGTACTTGGACATAAAGTGTCCGAAGCAGGGATTGAAGTAGACCGCGCCAAGATTGAGGTAATGTCCAACTTTCAGGCGCCTGATTCTGTTAAGTCTATAAGAAGCTTTCTTGGACATGCTGGTTTCTATAGACGGTTCATCAAGGACTTCAGTAAGATTGCTAGGCCACTAACTGCTTTGCTGTGTAAGGATACCAAATTTGAGTTCAATGCAGATTGTCAAGCTGCATTTGAGCAGATTAAGCAGGCGTTAGTGAGCGCTCCAATAGTTCAGCCACCGGATTGGGATCTACCTTTTGAGGTTATGTGTGATGCAAGTGATTATGCTGTAGGAGATGTTCTGGGGCAGAAGAAGGATAGAAAGCTTCATGCTATCTATTATGCTAGTAGGACACTAGACGATGCACAAAGAAACTATACCACTACAGAGAAGGAGCTGTTGGCTGTTGTCTTTGCATTTGAGAAGTTTCGCCCCTATCTTGTTGGCTTCAAAGTGATTGTGCACACTGATCATTCAGCCCTGAAGTATCTGATGCATAAGAAGGATGCTAAGCCAAGATTGTTGAGATGGATTCTGCTGCTTCAGGAGTTCGACATTGAAGTGAGGGACAAGAAGGGGGTTGAGAATGGAGTCGCTGATCATCTTTCAAGGATGCTGGTTGAGGAAGACGTGCCCATCAATGATTACTTGCCCGAGGAAAACGTCAATATGGTCGGTACAGTGTTTCTGACAGATTTGGGCAGAGGGTTGCAGAACTGTCGGGATAATCGCTCAGTGTCGATCGATGCCACATTGGCAACGGTCGATGCAAGTATCGGGGAAGCAACGATCGACGCAGGCACATGCAACGGTCGATGCAGACTTGATACGAACCTAGAATCTTTAAGGATCCGAATCGGGAACTATGATTTCGAGATTGCTGCTGTCGCAACCACTGATCGACCCTGGTATGCAGATATAGCTAATTACCTTGCAGCAGAGATTGAACCAGATGATTTAAAAGGATATGAAAAGAAAAGGTTCTTCAGGGAGCTTAGACGGTACTACTGGGATGATCCTTACCTCTACAAACACTGTTCAGATGGTCTCTACAGGAGATGCGTTGCTGAATCAGAGGTTCCAGACATCCTATTCCACTGTCATGGATCAGATTATGCTGGACATTTTGCTACTTTCAAGACTGTGTCTAAGGTTCTGCAAGCAGGTTTCTGGTGGCCAACGATGTTCAAAGACACACACTCTTTTGTCTCTCAATGTGATGTCTGTCAAAGGAGAGGGAAAATCAGTAAGCGGCATGAGATGCCTCAGAATTTCATTCTTGAGGTTGAAGTTTTTGATTGCTGGGGCATAGACTTTATGGGTCCTTTTCCCTCATCCTATGGGAATAAGTTTATCTTGGTTGCTGTGGACTATGTATCTAAGTGGGTAGAAGCAATAGCTAGTCCGACCAATGATTCTTCAGTGGCCATTAAGCTGTTTAAGACCATCATATTCCCTAGATTTGGAGTACCTCGGATTGTGATTAGTGATGGAGGATCCCACTTTATTAATAAGGTCTTCGAGAAGCTCCTACGAAAGCATGGAGTTCATCACCGAGTCTCTACTCCTTATCACCCTCAGACTAGTGGACAAGTCGAGGTTTCTAACAGGCAAATTAAGGAGATCCTTGAGAAGACAGTTGGAAAAACAAGGAAATATTTGGCAGCAAAGCTGGATGATGCATTATGGGCTTACCGGACAGCATTCAAGACACCACTTGGGATCACTCCATTTCATCTGCTGTATGGAAAAGCATGTCATCTGCCAGTGGAGCTTGAGCACAAAGCAACATGGGCTGTAAAACAGATGAATTTTGACCTTAAATCTGCTGCAGAGAGGAGATTGGTGCAGCTTAATGAGTTAGATGAAATTAGACATCTTGGCTATGAAAACTCAAAGCTGTACAAAGAGAGGACTAAGGCCTATCATGACAAAAAGATTGTCTCCAGACAGTTTGCACCAAATGATCAGGTACTTTTGTATAACTCACGTTTGCATTTGTTTCCAAGTAAACTGAAATCAAGGTGGTCGGGTCCTTTCACGATCAAAGAGGTGCGTCCATATGGAGCTGTCGTTCTCACCACCAAGGAAGGTAATGAATTCACTGTGAATGGACAAAGGTGAAACATTATTGGGCTAAGGCCGAGATTCCAGAAGGTCAGATTCTGCCTCTGGATGATGCACCCTCTACCTAGATCAGCTGAAACGTCAAGCTATTGACGCTAAAAGAGCGCTGAGTGGGAGGCAACCCACTGTTTCATTTGTGCATTTTGATTTTTGGTGTTTTTGTAGGATTTTACGTTTTGCTTCTGTTTTTGGTGAGTTTTGTCTGCAGGTCTCGGCCGAAATCGCAGTGCGTCGATCGACACACATTGTGCCGATCGTCACAACACGAAAGAAATCGCATTGCAGCGATCGTTGCGGTCCTGAGCAACGATCGACCATACACGAAAAATCGCCTAGCAACGGTCGATGCACCTAGTGCAACGGTCGATGCCTGTGCGACAGAGGTAAAAATCAGACAGAACTCAACACGTCCATTAACATTTAACTTTTTCTTTCTTTTTACCAATCCTTCGCTTGACACTACTGGGGACAGTGTGTCTTAAGTGCGGGGGAGGTGCTACTGACATCTATCTTTCTGTTTTCTTAGAGTCAGTCAGTTTTTCAAAATTTGATTTATCGAGTCAAACAAGTTTAAGTAGGAAACAATGAATTTTTGAGAAGATTAACAGCACTTGCAGGAACTTAAGTAACCATCGGGATGAAGTTGCAGGAACTATCTATGACTATTAGAAAACCCAGACACGGATCAACCTACTGAGGACACCCACATCACTTCAGGTATCAGAGGATCCTTTTACTGACTTCACCTTAATACTGACTTAATTTTCTCACCTAAGGGCTTGGTATACTTTGTGTCGGATTCCCTTGTTAGTTCTGACACAGCCTGTAAACCTGTCCTATTTGGTTCCCTTCTCCCCTTCCATAAAATAAAAAAAATAATAATAAACTGAGGATGAGTTAGTAACTCCGAAATGGTCTCTGGGAGTGGTAGCTACAACTATCATATCCTGTGCATACACGGAATGTGTCCAAAGTACACCCCTTAACGGGAAGAGCACTGATAAAAAAAATAAAATGATACCCAATGGGGAAAAATCAGAATGCTAAGGAAGGGAAAAGAGAAGAAATGGACCAAAGAAAGATAGTATGGTGGTCTAGAGCTGACAAGGTAAGAATCCATGTGCCTTTAATCGATACTCCTTAGGTGAGACCGCACTTAAATACTTGCAGAAGTCAGTAGGGAGAATTTGAATGCGTGAATGTGATTGTGGAGTTTACTTAGGACAATTGCTAAGTTTGGGGGAAGTATATGTTGGTCTTGATATCTTGTGATTGATTCTTTCAGTGGATTACTAAGGGGAATCTGAGTGTTGTTGCTTCTAGGACAAAAAGAGTTTCTGAAAGTTTTCAAACCTCTTCACCATGTTTTAGTTCTCTATTTTGCTTGAGGGCAAGCAAAGGCTAAGTGTGGGGGAGTTGATATATCATGGTTTTTACTAGCTTTAGACTATGATATAAGTCTGTTTTAGAGTCTTTTGGTGTTCCTTTAGAGTCTTTTGCAGGTTTTATTAGGTACACGCACGTTTGGAGCTAAAGTGGAGATTATGGAGCTAATTGGTGCGTTTTGGAGATTTGGTCCGAGAGACTGAGCTCACTGTCCAGATATGATGACTGCGTCGATCGTTGCACACCTGCATCGGTCGATGCATAGCGCGAATGGGCCAGACTCGGCGGTTTAATGAAGAAATGCCAATATTGCAGAAGTGCCCAGAAGTTCCAGATATTTACACAGAAGCCCCAAGTCGTGTTTTAGCTATTTAATTAGGTTCTTAGATCAGTTTTTAGATACGCTTACATACGCTATCATAACTTAGAGCAGAGAGTTTTTAGAGCTTTTGGGGCTGATCTGATCCTGTACTACATTCGTTTTGGAGAAGTTTTCGAACCCCTTTATTATTCTAATCTCTTTTATGATTGCTATTTATTCATTGATTATGTTTACATCATCCATGTCTGAGTAGTTTCATAGTTAGGTTTAGGGTTTCTCATAGGGATTTCATGACTCGCTAGATATAATTAATTCAGTTAAGGATTCACATCAATAGATGTTCTTCGAACTAAATTGTGTTTAATGCTAGTTCTAACCTGATCAATTAGAATCTAGATCTTAGGTTGCTAAATACGACACGACAGTGTGGTTTAGAATCTGAACTATTTAGGTTGAGCAATTTAATTACTCGCAAAGGAATTTGGTTTAATTAGATTGTGAACATATCAAACTTGGAATTAAAGCTGGTTTAATCTGTTAGTAATTGCAAAGGAATTTGGATTACTGCACTTAGACTTAGAGAATTCTCGCAAAGGAATTTGGTTAATTCTATATCTGTGTTTTGAGTTCTAGAACTGAGTTTAATTAGATCCTGACTGATTGATTTATCTGCTTGTCTGATTTCCTGAGAACGCCCTAGACTTAGCGCTTTTAGTTTATTGATTTCAAACAACAACCTGCTACTGATTTACTTTCCTGCTTGCTTTTAGTTAATAGAATACAATTTGCTTTTTGCTTTCTCCTAGTTTTTAATCTCTTTAAGTTCTTGATTTTATCGTTGCCTAGAGTCCTCGTGGATTCGATCCCTAAGTATTACAATTGATTTACTGTGCACTTGCAGTTAGTATATGGTAAAACTCGAGACCTATCATTTCACTCTTAAGCCTCAGTACCAAAAGCCTTTTCAGAGTAACAACAACCTTGGAAACACAAGTAGCTTCACCAGGAACTATGGATCTTCATCCTATCAACCTGCTCCTCCTCAAAATGAACAGTCTGATAAGATGATGGGTATGTTGGAGCAGCTTCTGGAAGGACAGCAGAAGAGTACATTGGACTTTAATGGGAAGATCGATGCTCTGTACTTGGATCTTAATGGAAAGATTGATGCTTTGAGCACTCATGTCAAGATGCTAGATATTCAGTTTGCACAGACTGATGGGATTGCAAAGGGGCAATATTGAACTCTCCATGGGAGAACATATGCTAATCCTAAGTAACAATGTAATGCAATTATGTTAAGGAGTGGTAAGGAGATTGTTCGTGCACTGAAAAAGGGTTTAAGCTTGTAGCAAATCGTTGAAATTGAAGAAATGGAAGATGATATTCGCGAATTGCAGAGTGCGCCGACCGACACACCTCTTCATCGGTCGACGCATGACGTAAATCCTGAGAATTCTTCGAGTTTTGAAGGAGATATGAACAAAGGACTCACGACCAAGGTAGACATAAAGGTCGACACACCTGAGTCGAGCATCAACCGACGCAATAGCCGTGCACAAAAATTAGATGCAGAAAAGCTCAAGACAGCTGATGAAAGCGCATATGATCCTAAGGTTCCTTTCCCTAATAACCCTAGGAAGTCTAAGTACGAGCTTTAGTTGGTAAATGCAAGGAGATGATGAGCAAGGTGCTAATTGTGGTCCCTTTGATTGATTCTCTTAAGACCACTCCTGTGATGAAGAGATTTCTAAAGGACATGCTTTCTGGTAACATGACTGATGAGGAAGGTGTATAGATGATCTTTGAGGTATGCAGTGCTGTGATTCAAGGCAGGATTTCAGAAAAACTAAAAGATCCATGGAGTTTTGTGTTGGATTGTTCTATTTATAAAGATAAATTTGAGAGGTCATTGTGTGATCTTGGTTCAAGTTTGAATCTTATGTCCTTCTCTGTTGCTCAGAAGCTTGGGATGACATACTTCATACCTAATAGAATCTCATTGGTTATAGCTGATATGAATGTCAGTATCCTAGAAGGAGTGTTGGAGGCTGTGTAAATCATGATTGGTAACTGTGTGATCCCTACACACTTTGTGGTTCTGCTATGGAGAGGAACCAAAGGATCCACTTTCTTGGGTAGACCCTTCTTGGCTCCTGATGGAGCGACGATTGACTGTAAGAAGGGAACAATTATTTTAAATGTGGGTGATCTGAAAATGAGTTTTCATATGGATAAGCTGGGGAAGAGGCCAACCATCGACGGACATACCTTCTATGTGGACACTCTCAGTGATTTGGCAGAGGAATTATTTCATAGGACACAAGCTGAGGATCCGTTGGAGAGAGCTCTGCTAAGCTCAGTACATGAATTGGAGCACCTGGAGGACGAGCATGCTATCTGTTATGCGAGATGGATTCTACAGAGCCAGTTATGCATCTAGAAGTGCATGATGAACTGGTGCATCGACCGACACACCCTGTGCATCGGTCAACACATGTCGTAACCGACTGGGCAGAGGAAAACATCCGAAAATTGAACTGAAACAACCTTCATCTGGGCTAAGGTACGCATTTCTTGGACCTAATTCAACATATCCAGTGATTATTAATGCTTTCTTAAGCAACATAGAAACTTCCTAACTGCTGAGCAAGCTGCGCAAGTAAAACAAAGCTCTTGAATATTCTCTTGATGACATTTCAGGTATCTCTCCGGATATGTGCATGCATATGATATATCTTGAGAATGAGACAAAGTCATCAGTTGAGCATCAGAGGTGGTTGAATCCGAATCTGAAGGAAGTGGTGAAGAAGGAGATTCTGAAAATGAAAGAAGCTGGAATCATCTATCTTATCTCTGACAGCTAGTGGGTGAGTCCAATGCATGTTGTGCCGAAGAAAGGAGGTGTTACTGTGGTAAAGAATGAGAAGAATAAGCTGATTCCTACAAGGAATGTGGCTGGACACATGATGTGCATTGATTATAGGAAGCTGAATGCTGCAACTAGGAAGGATCGGTTCCCCTTACCTTTCAATGATCAGATGCTGGAAAGGTTAGCTAATCACCCATATTATTGCTTCCTTGATGGTATTCTAGTTTCTTTCAAATTCCCATTCATCCAGAGAATCAGAGGAAGACCACTTTTACTTGTCCTTATGGCACTTTTGCATATCGCAAAATGCCATTTGGACTCTATGATGTACCAACCACATTCCGGAGATGTATGATGTCTATCTTCACAGACATGATTGAGGACTTCATAGTGGTATTTATGGATGATTTTTCTATCTATGGATCTTCATATCATGAGTGTTTAGATAATATATGCAAAGTGCTAGCTAGATGTGAGGAAAACACCTTGTTCTAAATTGGGAAAAGTGCCATTTCATGTTCAGAGATGGTATTGTTTTTGGGCACAAAGTATCAGAAGCAGAGATTGAGGTAGATCGCACCAAGATTGAGGTCATGACCAGCCTACATGCGCCGAATTCAGTGAAATATGTGAGGAGCTTTCTTGCACATGTTGGTTTCTACAAGCGGTTCATCAAGGATTTCAGTAAGATTGCTAGACCATTAACTGCTTTGTTTTGTAAGGATGTGAAATTTGAGTTCACTGCAAATTGTCAGACTGCATTTGAATAGATTAAGCAAGAATTAGTGAGTGGTCCTATAGTGCAACCACCAGATTGGGAGTTGCCTTTTGAGGTTATGTGTGATGCAAGTGATTTTGATGTGTGAGCTATTCTTGGGCAGAAGAAGGACAAGAAACTTCATGCTATTTGTTATGCCAGCAGAACACTAGATGATGCACAGAGAAACTATGCCACTACAGAAAAGGAGTTGTTGGCAGTTGTTTTTGCTTTTGAGAAATTTTACCCCTATCTGGTTGGATCGAAGGTGATAGTACATACAAATTATTCAGCTCTGAAGTACTTAATGCAGAAGAAGGATGCAAAGCCAATACTGAGATGGATTCTCTTTCTTTAAGAGTTTTACATTGAGGTCAAGGACAAAGGGGGTTGAAAATGAAGTTGTTGATCATCTTTCAAGGATCAGGGTTGAGGAAGACGTTCCTATTGATGATTCTATGCCTGAGGAGAACGTCAATTTTATCGAGACAGTGTTTAGGACGGATTTAGACAGAAATATGCAGAACTGTCGAATTGCAGAGAATGCATCAATCGACGTGACCATTGTGACGATCGATGTAGGCCTCGATAGTGAGTCGACTGTTGCACCCCCATGCGTCGGTCGACACACTGTGCCTATGAACCTGGAACCTTACAAGGTTCAGATTGGTCACTACAATTTGGATCTTTATGCCGTTGCAACGTCCGATCGACCATGGTTTGTAGATATTGCGAATTACCTGGCTGCAGAGACTGAACATATGATCTCAAAGGGTATGCAAAGAAGAAGTTCTTCAGAGAACTAAGGAGGTTCTATTGGTATGAGCCTTATCTGTATAAGCACCGTTCGAATGATATTTTCAGGAGATGCATTGCAAAATCAGAGGTTCCAGACGTTCTATTTCATTGCCATGGATCAGATTATGCTGGAAATTTTGCTGCTTTTAAGAAAATGTCTAAGGTTTTGCAAGCATGCTTCTGGTGGCCTACAATGTTCAGAGATGCTCATTTGTTTGCCTCTCAGTGCGATGTCTGTCAAAGGAGTGGGAAAATCAGTACGAAGCATGAGATACCACATAACGTCATATTTGAGGTAGAGGTTTTCGATTGCTGGGGCTTTCATTTCATGGGTCCTTTTCCCTCATCTCATGGGAATAAGTTCATTTTGGTTACTGTGGACTATGTGTCTACGTGGGTAGAAGAAATAGCTAGTCCAACCAATGACTCTTCTGTGGTGCTTAAGCTGTTTAAGACCATCATTTTTTCTAGATTTGGAGTGCCTAGGATTGTGATAAGTGATGGAGGATCTCACTTTATCAACAAGGTCTTTGTGAAGCTGCTACAGAAACATGGTGTTCATCAACCTGTGGCTACTCCATATCATCCTCAGACTAGTGGACAAGTAGAGGTCTCCAACCGACATATAAAGGTGATCTTGGAGAAGACAGTTTGAAAGACAAGGAAGGATTGGTATGGAAAGCTGGACAATGTGCTATGGGCCTACATGACTCTGTTCAACACGCCACTGGGGACTACACCGTTTCATTTTCTTTATGGGAAAGCCTGCCACCTTCCAGTTGAGCCTAAGCATAAGACATCATGGGCTGTGAAGCAGATGAATTTTGATCTGAAATCTACTGCAGAGTGGCGATTGGTGCAGCTGAACGAGCTGGATGAGATTAGGCATCGTGCCTATTAGAATTCGAAGCTGTAAAAAGAGAGGAATATTGCATATCATGACATGAAGATTGTGTCTGAACACTTTGAGCCAAACGATCATGTACTTTTGTATAACTCTCGTTTGCAATTATTTCCAGGTAAGTTGCACTCTAGATGGTTAGGTCCTTTCACAATCAAGGAAATGCGTCTGTATGGTGCTGTTGTTCTGATTAGCTCAGAAGGAAATGATTTCACTGTCAATGGACAGAGGGTGAAGTATTATTGGGCTAAGGCCGAGGTTCCAAGAGATCACATTCTGCCTCTGGATGATGCACCCACTGCCTAATCTCCTTTCAATCAAGCTAACGACGTTAAAGAAGCGCTTGGTGGGAGGCAACCCACTGGTAAGTCTGTAAATATTCAATTTGATGTTTATGATTCGATTTTACTTGGTGTTTTTCGTTTTTGGTGTTTTGTATGTACAAATCCAAGTTTGTCATTGGAAATCGCCTGCGTCGATCAACGCGGACCTGTGCATCGGTCAATGCAAGGTCGAATTGAAATAACTTTCCAAAAAGCCTCAAGTTCTTCGGGTCAGAAAATCGGACAAAATCAGTCCGGTATTTGGAAACATGAAGTGCGCCGATCGACGTGGACTTGTGCGACGATCGACGCATTAGTTAACTGATCAAATTCTTTTGAAATTGAATCCTAAGTTCCTAAACCGGTAATTCGATTGAACCGGACTGGTTCATTAAGTCCCGAAGTGTGTCAACTGTTGCAACATGTGCGACGATCGACGCACCCCACACGCGAGGTAAGTAACTTAAAATCTCTTCTTGTTTCTTTCTTCCTCATTTCTCCTCTCGGACAAAACCGATAACCCTCGATCCCCAAATCGCATTTCCTCATTTCTCAGCCGATTTTGATGATTCCAGGTCCTATACCACTCATTTTAACCACCCATTTCATCTATTTACTCCATTTCATCGATTACAAAGGTATGTGCTTCGAATCCCGATTTTTATGTTTTGGCCCTAAGGTGAAAAACTCAAAATTGACCACGATTTGATTGATTTATGCTATCTTGATGCATGTTTAGGGTTTATAGTTGTGATTTTGAGTTACCCTTGAGTTTGCATGAACATATTTGCAAGTTTTCTGAAAATCTCTGATTTGACGATGAAACTTGCGATTTGTGTTTTAGGCTTAAATTAGGATGAATTTAGGGAAATTGAAACTGATTTTTGTGTTGATGGTGGTTGCATGGGCTGATTGATACTGATTTGGTTGTGTTTGTTGATCTTAGAGCTTTGGATTAATTTGTGAGATTGCTTTTTCTTGTGTCTTGGATTGCAAATTGCTTCCCGGAAGAGCAGAATGTTACAGATAATTCAGATGTTCCTGCTGACAGGTGCACTCATGCCTCATCGCCTCCTATGGCTAATCAGCGGGTTTCTAGAGAAGTAAGGCCTCCTTGGCCTAAGGTTGAGAAGGATAAGATTGTGATGCAGAAGCAGTGGCAAAATCATCCCAAGACTGAGACAGAGAGCACAACTTGCACTGAGCGAGCGATTTATGAGTACTGGAATGAGTATGACACATTTTTCTACAATGCCTGGGTGGATATGCAGATAAAGCCTTCACGGTTTATTCATTACAGGACACTGGAGATGCTGGGGATCAGACATGACATGCATATGATTGTGCAGAAGATAGGCTTGGGGACAATGCATATGACGTCTTATGAGCTGTATCCAGACTTAGTCAGACAGATGTTGGCTACCTGCCGAGTTTATTACATGGATGGTCATCAGAAGAGATTACCTGAGGGGTCCTGACCTTCATGTGCATGGGCGTCTTGTATCGCATCTCTATTTTGGATCTCTGCCGCATTTATGTGTTCAGCGTGGAGCCTATCCGTTGTGTCCTTACTGATGAGTGGGCAGATTCTTATACTCAGTTTTTATGGTTACACTTTTGTAATGATCGCTATCATTCGCGTTACCATCCAGACAGCTATCCGACATCCGGTCCTAAGGTATGTCGTCCGTGTTTTGGGGAACACGCTATTGTGAAAAGCTGAGCCGAACAAGATGAGAAGGACCAAGCTGATGTTACTCTACACCAGGATAAGCCATCTGTTTGAAGGCTCTGCTTTAGCTGACCTTACGTCTTGATTGAATATGGGAGCAGTCTTCGAAAATCATCTCTGTACATTGAAGACTAAGGCATTTGGAGGCAAGAAGACCGAGTCAGTGGGAAGCCTGCTTACTCCCATCATTCATCATTTTAGGATTCCTACAGATGGACGAGAGGTTGTGACGAAAAGACTGTGGATGGATGATGCTCATCTGAGGAGCACTACGTGGATGAAGGAGGGTAACCTTTGGATTTTCCATGCCGCGCAGGGCAATGATTGGTGCATGAAGCTTCCCTTACGGGAGCTCACGAAGATTGAGGCGCTTCTGGATTTGAGTTTCAGCCAAACCAGAATCTTCTGCGCAGAGTACCCACGGTCGTCAACCCTCTTGGAGCTTATACTTCTGGAGCTTCTACTTCTGCTGCTCCTCCACCTGCGCCCGTCCCTACAGCTGCAGCAAGTGAGTTTGTGCATATATCATATCTTGATCCACCAATGGATCCTGCAGAAATATCTCGAGGAGCCTTCCAGACTATGCTTAATGACAGACTAAAGGGCATTTGGGAGATGGTAGCTAGCTTCTCCTGCATACGCCGGCCGAGAGTTCATGTTCTTACACCTGCTCCTCGACGCAAACGCTCTAATACTCATGATACTAGCGGTTCTGACCCTTATGCAGGCATCGATGACGTGTCTGAAGAGTGATGATTCAAGTTTCTTATTCATACGACACTTGGTTATGTACTCTTTCTTCTTTCTTTGTATTTTTCTTTGAGTCAATTTGATGTTTATTCATGAGTCTTTTTATATATCATGGTTTTTCTAGGTTTTCAACCATGATATAAGTGTATATATTGATTCTTTAACCTTGTATTTTGAGTCTATCGAGTCTTTTACAGGTTAGCATACGTCTGGAGCAAAGCTAGGAGTTTTAGGACGTTTCTGGAGCATTCTGCAAGAAGCCAAATTTGGAGTTGGACTTAAGGTTAAGTGTCGATCGACACTGCCTTAGTGTCTGTCGACACTAACCCTGAACGAGAAATTATACGCAAAAAGTGAAGGCATCTTTTGAAGAATTGCAAGAAGACCCTGAAGTTTCTTTATTTCTAATTTGGCCCCAAAACGTGTTTAGTCTTTTAATTAGGTTTTTGAGAGGTCTCTCCTATCTTTTGTTCTTGCTTTGTTCTTGCTTTTGGCTTTTGCAGATTGAGAGATTGCTTGGGGCTGATTCTGCTACTCTGTAACGTTTGAGAGAAGGATTTCGAACCCCATCTATTCAGTCTTTGGTTTTCTATTCAATATGTGTTGTCTGATTGATAATATGTCTGAGTAGTAACCTTTGTTAGATTTAGGATTTCTCATAGGTTTTTTATGCCTTGTTAGATCACTGAATAGTTTAAAACAATTTGTTCATCACCTAGGTTGAGATTAAAACTGAATTCTGGATTGATCACCTAGGGTTTATATCTTAGATAATTAATTTGTCACAAGAGTGTGAATTATAATCTGACAGAACTTAGTGTGAGCAATTTGACTAGATACAAAAAGATTTGGTTTAGGAGAATTGTGAACTAAAGAACTTGCTATTAATGCTTGTCTAGAACTCTAAGATTGCAAAGAGATTTGAATCGTTTGGTTGTTAAACATAGAGAATAATTGCAGCGATAGTTGAATAATTTGACATATGTGATTCTGGTTCTTGAACCTGTGTTAAATCTGAATCTTGATTAGTTAAGTGGCTGGCATTGCATGATTTCCTAAGAACATCCTAAGTCCAGCGCTTTTTCTCCCATCGAAAACACTCTTTAATTACTTGTTATTTATTGCTTTCATCTGTCTTGCTTGGCTTAATTCGACTGCATACAATCTATAGCGTGAAACTTGAGTCTCTGTGGATTCGATACCCTCGATATTACATCGTTCGAAACTGTACACTTACAGTTAGAAATAGGGATTAAAATTTGTTCTATCAAGTTTCTGGCGCCGTTGCTGGGGACTCTAAGAGTTCGCCGATAGATTTTGTACTAGAATTTAGAATAATTATTTTCTTTTCTTTGTTACTCACATCTCTCTGTCGTGCTTGTCTTTGTTGATGCAGGAAACTACGAACATGTGTTCTTAGTGTCAATCGAAATCAATCGCGGGAATCGGCTTGATTTCAGTGTATACCTAATCGTCACACCAGGAGCAACCCAAATAAGGAGCTTTTGAATCTTAGAAATCAGGAGCTCTCTAGACTTGAGAGAACAAACCACAAAGCTCAGAAACCAGTAGCGAAGATGATGAATCTGAATGCTGTTGTGTTGATTCGGGATGCTGAAGGTGTTCTGAGAGATTTGGAAAACAATTCGTACAATGATCAGGGACAGAGGATTGATGCTGATGGGAATGTGATTGTGATCCCTGCTAATGAACAGCAGATTGTTGATCCTAATGCATAAGCTCATGGTGGAGGAGTAGGCGGACAAGGAAATCCACAAGTTGAAGAGCCACCTAGAGCACCTGAACCTCCAGCTGGGAGGACACTAGCTGATAACAACAAGACTGACATATTCTATGCTAACTGGTCTGCGATTGTACTTCCTCCTTTTGCACGGAATGACTTTGAGCTGAAGACATCCTTCTACACGCTTGTGGGTCATCACTTTTTCCATGGACATCCACATGAGCAACCTATGGATCACATAGAGAACTTTGAGTCTTTAGTCACTGAAATAAAGCACAATGGAGTGAGCTATGACTTCCTGCACTGCAAGCTCTTCCCGCACACTCTTAGAGGAGAAGATTCAAATTGGCTGAAGCAGATTCCAGCTGGGACTCTGACTACTTGGGATGCAGTCAAAAGGAAGTTCCTGAGACACTTCTATGATGATGCTCGATCGGATCAGCTTAGACAAGAGCTTTTTACATTCAAGCAGGGACCTACAGAGCCTCTTAAGACTGCTTGGGTGAGGTTTAAGATGTACCAGAGATACTGTCCTCATCATGGTTTCTCTGAAGTTCAGTTGCTGGGCATCTTCTTCAGAGGTGTTGATTTGTGGTACCAGATGGATTTGGATGCTGCTAGCAATGGGAACTTCAACACTAAGTCTCCAGAGAAAGCTAAGGAGTTGATTGAGAACATGGTGTGCAGCAATAGCACCAAGAATGCTGATTTGGAGAGGTAGAAATTGGTGGGAAAGTTGATAGCTCGCAGATAGCTAATATGAAGAACAAGATTGACTCTGTTCACAGCCTGCTGATTGTACTACAAGAAAAATGGCTATTCTTAGCACCACGAAAACGCTATCATGTATATTGTAGCGTTTCCATAAACGCTATGTTTGTTGCTGCCATCGTAGGTGAGCCATCTACGATAGCACTAATTTTGTATGCTATAAAATATCTGTCTAGGATAACGTTAATTTTGCTGTGATTAATTATGTTTCAGTAGCATTGTATGATTGCCATTTTAAATGTTATGTAGCTTTGTTTTAGTGCAATAACATTTAGTTTGGTGGCGTTAGATTATGGCTATGTTATACTTTATACTAGCAGTTTAATTGATGTTGTATTATAATTTGTAATGGCGAGTATGTATTGATGTTTTATATTTTATGAACACTTAAATATTTTGCCATATTTAATATTAATTTGAGCTTTTGAAATTTTATTATATTGAATTCTGGTTTCGAATTATTATTTGAAAATCAATTAGAATTGTAGAAATATATTTAGAATATAAACGTATAATTACAATCTAATATATGTTTAGATAAAGCTCATTAACAATACATATATCTAAGTTAACATTCACATAAGGATTTCCAATGTTAACGAGACCATCAAACACAAGCCAGGATTTTAGTTCTCTATCAAATTTGATTTCATTCACCAAGTCCACAGCCGTATGGAGCTAAGAGCATGGAGTAGAAACCACGACTTTTCTGCCAAGAGGAGAGAAAATTTAACATCAGTTTAATGCTAAGTAGGAAAAACAAGTGAAAGCAAACAATCAAAAATTAAAATCAGTTTTATTATGCACTACTGTCTTTGCAGACATGAGACTCGCGGAACAAAGCTCAGATACAGCAAGTAGGAAATGCTCCCCTTCTTTACTTCCATGTCTTTAAATAAAAATCAACTAAATAATAAAAACACAAATGCACCACTAATTTGTACTAGTGAGTAAACCAGAGAATTACCTCGTCTTCCTAACCGCTTATAACACGCAGCGGATGCAATACGCTCTTGGACAGTCAGGTTTTCAGGAAGAGAAGCTTTATACACAGGGAACGTCAACACAATTCCTAAATGATGAGAAGCCAGCAGCCTAGCTCATAAAATGTTCTCATTTTGGAATCCGCAGAAACAACAAGGACTTTGATCGGGTCTTGTGGTAAAAACTGGAGAAAAAACATGCATATCGATTTCTTAAACTCACACAATGTCAAGAGAACAAATCATCAAGACCAGGGGAAACAAAAAGAGATTATTACCTGAAGAACCACTTGAACAATAAACAGACACAAAATATTTTACCTCTTGAATCATACCATTTTCTGGGGCTAGCAGTATCTATTGTTACCTCAAACCAGAGGAATCTAAGAGATATTACTATAAAACAAGCTCAGATCTGTTACAGAGAAACATATGTTTCCTCTCCATAAGTCATTCTTCAGCGTAAGATTAAAAGAGATCTAAACTCTACAGAGAACAAAGTCAACTTGATTAATCAGAACTTGGCAACAAAACAAGCTCAGATTGTCATATCTTGTCAGACAAGAAATACGAACTCTAAGAACATGCATGAAGAAGCAATTTGAGTTCTAATCAAGCAAAATTACCAAGAAATTGCGGTATACAACAGCTCTAGGCTCCCACGAAATCACTTCAACCCAACGCTCGCCATTCTCTTCCTCATCTCCATAGCTAAGAAAATTCAGACACAAAAAAAAACTCAAGGGATCGATTCAGAAATCCACATCGAATTCAAAAATCCAAATCGTTATCCCAAACCTCTCTTGCTCTTCCGTACAATGTTGGTCAAATCGTCGGGCTTCGAAGAGTTTCTGTTCGCATTTGGAAGTGACAAGATCCGGAGACCGAGAAGAATCAGAATCATTACGAGCAGAAGGATGAGCTTACATGGAAGTGATTGGAGTTTATTTATAAAACTAGCGGTAACCCGCGCGAAGATTTATAGAATTGTTTTATTATCCCTTACACATTTTTTTTTTGTAGTATTTATGCTTCTCTTTCTTTTTCTTCGTCATCTATTATTTATTTTACTGTTGATGTTTAGTTTAAATCTATAGTAATTAATTATGATGACTTGTTCTTTCAATATCTACATTGAGCAAAAAAAGATATAGTTCTGTATTTACACCGCCTTGTATTTTATTGTAATTCGTATCTACCTTGATAAGCTTTCTTTATATATAGAATGACCAATACAATGAAAATATGCACTATTTTATTCTATTTTCATGTTTCTTTATTTCGGTATTAAAAATAGTCCAACGTTTTATCCCTTGTCTAAAGTGTGAATGATAGGGAAGTTATGACTGTAAATTTTGTTAGCAAGTAACTACATACCAAGTGCGAGGGGTGTACCGAGAAGCTCGTTATTGGTGTTGGCTAGGGCGAGAAGTTGATCATGAGTACAAATTCCTCATAGCTCTTTCGATATTTTGAAAAATGACTCATCAAGTTAAACCAATGATGTTCATGGATTGAACGAAATAGAGAAGTGGAAATCTGTTAGCTTGAAACGATTGATGCTCTTAATGTCTTCAAAACCGGTGATAACATACACTGATCTCTCTTGCAACCAATGACTGAACGTTTGGAATGTGTTGGACGTGTATGGAACCTTGCATCAAGGTATACTTAGAAAGAAATTAGATAATAAGTGTTAGTAATTTATGGGTGGGGTTTTAGAGTTTAAGGTTAGAAAATGTTGCTTACGTTCTCATCAATGAGCAACATGTCTATACAGATACTACAGCCGTACTTCATCAGAGAGAATGTAACATATGATGCTTTCATTTTTTGGTGATTAGAGATAGTGGTTTAGAAAGATATGGAGATATGAGTATGAAAAAACTTGTTAAAGAGGTCTATATATATATGAGTGAGTGGATGAAAATTGATGAGAATTAAGAGTGGAGTAGTGGAGAAGAAATGATTTGATTGAAGATGTTACAGTGAAGATAAATAAAAGGTGAAGAAGTAAGGGAATGAATATGGTGATGGTGGCATTAAATTTAGAGATTTGTAACGTATGTGGTTTTTTGGAAATTTCGATGGAGTTGGAAATAAGAATGTTGGTGGGAGCAAGGATGATTTACGATTTCTAGGACTGGTAAATATTCAACAGAGAAAGAAGTGGTCTTCTAAGGCGAGATTGAAGATATAGAGATAATGGCGTTTATGTAGATGGAGAAAGATATTGATTGTTTGATATTAGTTAGTTTTGTTTGACCTCATTTTTTATTTTGGATGATTATTCAGAAGTGTGTTAATAATTAGAGGACTGGCTTTTAAGTGGATGGATTAAACTAAACAATTTTAATTTTATATTAAAATAATGGTTAAATTTTTATGATTTTGTTATGTTTCTTTTAATGAAAATTGCTTAGGTGGATGCTGATGTGGCGCAAGGAGAACAGAGAAAAGTTAACTTTATATATATATATATATTCCAAGCTCGTGAGATTGTTTCTCTTTGTGTTTGTCTTCTTCGTCGTCGCGTATACATACACTAGGAAGCTGGATTTTTGTTACAGAAATGGAACTAAAGAACAAAAACCCTTGCTTAGAGAAACAAAGAAAGACAGAAAGAAGAGTGATTTACGATGCTCCGTTGGCGTTCGGCGGCGATGGAGAAGCCGAAGGCGACTAAACAGAGGGCGAAATCGATTCCACAAGAGCTCTCATACACGAACAAGTGAACAAGTAAAACAGATCTCGGAGGAGAAGAGAGGGGATACAATCGATTGATTGAAGAAAATCGAAACCCGAGTCATTGAAAGAAATTGGAGAAGAAGGAGACCCTAGAGACTTAAGAGTCGAGACTGATTTTTTTGGGAATTTTCTGATCAGAAAAAAGATTTTTCAGATTTGTTTAGATTTCAGGAAAAAAATTAAAATTTTGAGGGTAAAAACTAAAATCTAAAAATTTTACCAAATTTTGGAGATGAGAGTGTATTTATCTAAAATTTTCTTTAGAAAATAGCTCTATGATGAATTTTTAGTCTAAATTTGGCCAAATTTTATTTGGTAGTTAAGTAAAAATTATTTGACAAAAAGCTAAGTAAATGTCTTTTTTTTAAGCATATGATATCATGATTAAATTATTATGATTAAGAGTTTAAAATTTAAGTGTAAATTTAGGATTTATGCATGTAATTAATTTCTTTGATTAAGATTTTAAAGTTAAATTTTAAAAGTTTAGAATTTAAGGTTTGAAGTTTGGGGTATAGAGTTATAATTTAAAGTTTATGGTTTAAATTTGTGTATGAGGTTAAATATTTTATACTTAAGATATTTGTATATCAAACCTTAGACCCTATATATACCTTAAACTAAATTTTTAGTGTTTGTGATTAGGGGTTTTTGAATTTGAGATGAAAGACTTAAGATTCATAATATGTTTGAGAATAAAAATTAAGGGATATAATTCATTATTTAGGATTTGATAATTAAGTTTTTGATTTAAAAATGGATTAGGTGTTAGGGTTTAGGATTAACGTTTATGGTAGAGAGTTAAGGTTTTAGAATTTAGGATGAAAAAATAATTATCAACTAGATTTTGATCCGCGCTAAGAAGCGCGGATTTATGTTTTCTTAAATAAATGTTTATCTTACATTTTTTAAATATTTAATCTAATTTATATTAAGTGATATGGTTCGAAATCCGAGAAAAATTAATAAATTATGTTTTTATTTTGATATTGTTAAATTATGTTTTATTGGTCGGGTTTTATTGTTAGTTTTAGTAAATATTTAGTTTAACTTATTGCTATAAAAAGGTATACATATTTTGTTAGATATTTTATTTAAGTTAGTTATAACATATTTCAATCCGTGATTTCACTACTAAAAAGTTGTTAAAATTTATAATTTTGTATATAATGCAATTAGTAATATATAAGTTGTTAGACTTGATATGATAGATTTTTGATTTAATTTTATATATATATATATATATATATATATATATAATTGTTTTTTAAAATAATATAGTTTTAACGTGATTGTGAATTTATAAATAATTTTAATATTTTAAAAATTTAAGAATATATTAATTAAATTGATTAACACATATTGTTAAACCGTATTCCAATAAGTAAAGTTTATTTTTAATAGTATAGATAACTAAAATTGGTTAATATATTTTTCAACTCATTTTACAATGGTCTAAATATAAACAGTAATCAAAATGTAACTAATATATGATATTCCGTTCATTTAAGATTTTTGGATTGATTTAAGTTCATTTAATGTTTCTAAAATTAAAATTGGTTATTTCATCTTTTTAATTTGTTTTTCAATGAACATAATTTAAAAAAAAATGTTTATAACCAAAATAAATTAATCTATATTTCAACTCATCTTATAGTAGTTTCAGTATTTTGAAATTTTGATAAAATAATTATTTAAAAACCATCGTCGTAAAATCATCAACCTTAATCAAACTCATTTACACTACAATAATATAATTATTGAATAATTTGAATATTTTATCAAAATTAAGAATATATCAATTGAAATTAGTTAATACATTTTTAACCTGTTTCTAGTAGTCAA
Organism: Orychophragmus violaceus; assembly: GCA_030180135.1. NCBI lineage: Eukaryota > Viridiplantae > Streptophyta > Magnoliopsida > Brassicales > Brassicaceae > Orychophragmus > Orychophragmus violaceus. The sequence goes on from CM058229.1 coordinate 36,646,189, forward strand.
TTTTTAATAGTATAGAAAATTGAAATCGGTTAATCTATTTTCAATATGTTTAATTTGTATAATGGTCTAATTATGAAAAATTAAGCTAATTTAATTGATTAAAATGTAATTATTTTAGTAAATTTAATAATAAATCTTAATTTAGTAATTATTTTTCTAAAAAATCAAGAAATTTAAAATATTTTATAATTTTTAATAAAATAAATATATTTTCATATTTTAATTAAAAATAAGATATTAAAAGATATTATGAAGTTATATTTTGTATAAAATCATAAATTAAAAATATTTATACTAAATATAATTAAAACTATTTTATAATAAATTTAATAATAATTTCGAAATTAATAATTATTTAAAAAAAAAAAAAATCCAAAAATATTATATATATTTAAAATAAAAAAATATTAAAAGATATTATGAATATATTATGGAACAAAATCGTTAATTAGTGAATATTTAGTGGGTCCACATATTTTCTACTAATAATTCTAAAATACCCTTAATGAAACCTAAATTTTTTTTTTAAATGCAGTGGCACAATCCGTAATATAACACATGAGTAAATGTTATTTTCAAAAAAAGTCACCTGTTTTAATAATATAGATACCCTAACTCTAAACCCTAACCCTCCAATACCCTAAACCCTATACAATGTGTTTGTGAGACATTAAACTTTTATATTAATTGTAAATTTATTTTTTAGATTATATTACTAAAAATCACCAAAACTTATAATATAATGAAATGGTATTTTATACTGTTTTATTTGTTATCTTCAATACTCTAAACCCTCAATAAAGTATATGTTACAATAGTTAGATTTTTTTAAACCTTAAACCCTATTTATACCTTAAACCCTAATTTCTATTTTTTTCAAACCCTAAACCCTATTTTTTGTCAAACCCTAAACCCTAACAATATATATACCTTAAATTTGTTTGTTCATTTTCTATTTATTTCATAAGTACTTATAATAAAACGAATTAAGTATTTTGTTCTAACCTAATTTGATAGTTATCTTTTTTGGATCAAATTGTAGTAGCCTTAACAATTTTTATGCAATTATTCAAGTTTACAAAAACTAAGTAAAAATGAATATAATGATACATGCCATAAGTTTTAAAGCTGGGATCATGCATATTAAACATACTAACTTAAGCGTATTTATGATACGACTCAATATGATATACTCAATGGAAAAAACTATAATATAGCTCCGTAAAATCACAGAAAATATACAACTCTATTCTGAACATCATATAGCGCCTGAACATCTCTTGGATTGAGGTTGAGTTCCCTGAGGTCAGTGTTCAGTTGACCAAGGAAACGATTACAACATGTAACACCACTCATTGTAGATGAGATGAGGTAGTTAAGATCACCAACTAGTAAAACACAGACCAAAGAAAAAATAGTCAGGACTCAAAGTACATTTGGTGAATCTACTTGTTGAGGCTAATATAAGTTTACTCACATGTTGGATTAGCAAGCACGAGGGTATGGAAGCAGATATCGTAGAGAGCTTCATTTTCCAAGACTATACACTCATCAGCGTTTTCCACAGAGAGTGTTGCATTAGAATGACAAACTTGAAACCTATTCAAACAGTAAAACCAATGTATCAGCATCACCAATCTGTAAACTTGTAAAATGAAGTACAAAGAAACAAAAGTTCACTTAAGCTTCACATATATATTTTCTAGAGAAACAAAAGAAGTAGCTATTCCATATGAGAGATGTATATAAGAAGATAAAACATTCTAGTCGATGGAAGGAGAGCATTACAAGAACATTTGCGGGCTTCACTATTGTGGAGATAATAGAGTGCCTTTTCTGTAAAAATGATTCATATTAGTGTCCATTTAGCATCCATCACAAGAAATCGTGATGGTATAAAAGAGGTTCTTTGAGACAACAGAGATAAGTCATACCCAACTGAAGCATGATCGTTAGCACTTGATCAATACTAGGAGACCACTCCTCGACGTGTAACTTCTCAGCCAAGGTCCCAGACTCGTAGAACTCAAAGAAAAACATGTAATTTGGAGGATTTGTCATGTGCTTCCAGTAGCTTAGCCACACCCGGATGATCGAGATTGCTTCATCAGTACTATTCAACACCCTGAAAAAAACAGATCCCAACACTTAATTTAGCTCAAGTACAATAGATAACAACAAACCAATTCTAGTTTTTTTCTTACCGACAAAAGTGAAAAGTTTTAGCCAACTGCTGAAGACCATTCTCCTTCTGACCATCTGCTGTGATTGTATCCCACGAGTTCTTTATAGTGTTGAAGTAGCTAATATCTCACACTATAAATTTCACCAGCCAAAAATCCACACAATAAGAACTAGAGAAAATCAATCAACTAACAAAGCATTAAAACACTATACCTTGAAATCATTTGATACAATGTCATAAAACGTCTGATGAGGTACAATATCTTAAAACTGAAGAATTGGAGATGAGGAAGCTAATGCTCTAATTGCAATGTGAGGATAATTGAGCCTCATCCATGCTGCTAATACTGTTGCGTTGCATCAATAGCAAAAAATCCACTCTAAAAATCTCATTCCACCAACACAAAATATTCATATAATTCCATACTTACTTCCACCATATGACCCTCCAAACAACACAACTGGGCATGCTTCAGCAGACAAGTTCAGTTTCAAATCAGTTACAAAAACAGCAAAATCTGCAAGAGCTTGCTCAATTGTAAGATACTATAATGTGGTTGCGTTCTTGTAAGCTTCTTCCCTGCTTCCATAAGGCATCGACGAACCTCAGGGAAAACAAGCAAGGCTCCAAACTTGGGAGCGATCCCCCAAATGAATCAAGAGTTTGTAGCAAACCATTCAATATCGCCTGATCCTGAAAAACAAATGCCCATACAAATCGAATTCAAATATGAACGAAAACGGAGAGATGGATAGAGGGAGAGAAAAGGCAGTACCTTTAGCGAATAGGGAGAGAAGTGTGAACGAAGAAGGAGGAAGATGAAGAGGAATCGATTCACTGGGGCAATAACTCGTTCCAACAAAAAAAGTGTCCAACTTTATTTAATCAATTCATCCATCTATTCAATCAACGAAACCCAAAGCCAAGATTCGAGATTAAAACGAGATCATATATGAATCAACCACAATGTGAAGAAAAGCCCTAAACTGAAACGAAGGCAGGGTGATACTCTTAGATACAGAGAAGATGAGATTTACCGAAGAGTCAAAACCAGGAAGATGAGATCCATTGAAGAACAAAAAAGCTTGAGAAAAAAGGAAAGAGACGGGACACAGAGAAAAAAAATCAGTTAGGATATTATGTTTTTGTGGGATTATTTTTCAATGTGAAAAAGACTTAACCCAAAATTTCTCTCAAAACTTTTTATTTTGGTGCCAAAGTGATATTTTCACTAAATTTTTGGCGGACATAAGTGTTACAACGATAAAAATTGAGATTTCGTCTTCCCGTTTAGTAAAAATCCTTAATTTTTTTGCTTAGCGTTAATTTAATGCTAGAATAGAATTGGTATCTTAGCTTGCCATTTTTAATAGCAGTTTGTGAATTCGTGCTATCGTGATCTGCTATCAATATCCAGATTTCTTGTAGTGTGGGGAAGAAGAATGTTCACTTTTCTCAAGATGTTGAGGTATTTAAGGTTGAGGTGTGATGTGAGGAAGAGGATGTGAACTACATCGCTGGGTCTGGATTTCAGGGAAACAGGTTTGGAAATTAGCAAGGTAACAAATTCTACACTGGTAATGGTCAGAAGAGTGTTTTCACAAGCAATCAAAACTCTTCTGGGTTTGGTCAGAAACCTGTTTTTCATAAACCTTTTCAGCAGAACAACTCCTATCAGAGGACCTATGGAGCTTCTTCTTATCAGACACCTCCTGCTACTAATGCTCATGAAAGCAGGTTGGAAGCTATGATGGAGCAACTACTTGAGGGTCATACAAAGACTACAATGGACTTCAACAAGAAGATAGATGCCCTCTACACTGATCTGAATGGGAAGCTTGAGTCTTTAAGCACACATGTGAAACATTTGGATACTAAAGTTGCTCAGACTGCTGGAGATGTTAAGAGGCAAGATGGATTCCTTCCTGGAAGGACATATGCCAATCCTAAGCATCAATGCAATGCTATAACGTTAAGGAGTGGGACAGAGCTGCAAACTATCCCCAGAAGGCAGTTGAGTGCTAAGGAACCCGTGGAGTTAAAAGAATTGGAGGAAGAATAGATTGAAGCCGAGAGGTTAGTGTCGACCGACACCCCCCTCAGTGTCGATCGACACCCGATTCTTCGAATTCTCGTGACGAACAGAAATCAACCAGAGTCGATTACCAGCCCGATAAAAATAAAATCAATTGATGTCGATCGACATCAACCCAACGTCGATCGACACCAATCGTGTACGGAGTCAGATGTTGAGAAGAAGACTCATGTTGCTGATGGGAAGGTCTATAAACCCAAGATACTTTTCCCAAGGAACCCGAAGCTGTCCAAATTCGAGCGATACAAGGCTAAATACACTGCTATGCTGAGAAAGCTCACTCTTCCAATGCCATTGTTGGATACTATCAACACTAACCCAGTGATGAATAGGTGTTTTGAAACAGATGCTAACATCTGACATGGGATATGAGGAGTGTGTAATGATGATCACTGAAGTCTGTAGTTCTGTCATCCAGAACAGAATCCCGCAGAAGCAGAAGGACCCATGAAGCTTTTTCTTAGACTGTACTATCTTCAGAGATAGGTTTGAGAGATCGTTGTGTGATCTGGGATCGAGCGTTAATTTGATGCCGTATTTAGTTGTTGAGCAGATGGGGATGACAGACTTCACACCTATTAGGATTTCTCTGATTCTAGTTGATCGCTCTATCATGATTCATGAAGGTCTGTTGGAAGATGTTCCAGTGAAGATTGGTGGATGTGTGATTCTTAAGAACTTTGTAGTCTTGCAGTACAATGATGAGCCTAAGGATCCTCTTATCTTAGGCAGACCATTCTTGGCTACAGCTGGTGCTATCATTGATGTGAAGTGAGGGAAGATCGGACTGAATGTGGGTGATTTGGTGATGAATTGCAACATGGATAAGCTTATGAGACACCCGACAATTGATGGACTGGCTTTCTATGTGGACACATTGGATAATCTGGCTGCAGATTTTTCCATTCGATGCATCCTGCAGATCTTTTGGAGCCAGCTTTGATGGGTATTGAGAAAGATTATGAGGTTTAGGATGGCACTATTGCTGGGTATGTCAGACTGATTGATGCTAGTGAGTAGGTAATGCAGTTGGTATTTTAAGAGGAGCTGATTAGCACTTCACAGAAAGCTGCTACACTTGGAGATTGGAACGAGGAAAAGGCTCCAAAGATTGAACTGAAACAACAACCTGAAAGCTTCAAATATGCATTTCTTGGTCAGAATTCTACTTATCCTGTTATTGTTAATGCTTATTTGAATAACGCATAACTCACTTTATTGCTAAGCAAGATGTGCAAGCATCGCAAGGCTCTTGGCTATTCTCTTGTGATATTTCATGTATCTCTCCAGACTTGTGCATGCATAGGATACACCTTGAGGATGAGAGCATGTCGTCAATTGAGAATCAGAGGCGTTTGAATCCTAACCTGAAAGAGGTTGTGAAGAATGAGATCATGAAGTTGCTGCATGCCAATTATCCAATCTCAGACAGTAATTAGGCCAGTCCAGTTCATGTGGTTCCTAAGAAAAGAGGAGTCACATTGGTGAAGAACGACAAGGATGAGTTGATTCCTACACAGACGATCACTGGTCACAGGATGTGTATAGACTACAAGAAGTTGAATGCAGCTACAAGAAAGGATCACTTCCCACTACCTTTCATCGATCAAATGCTGTTAAGGTTGGCAAATCATCCATACTACTGCTTTTTGGATGGTTATTTTGGTTTCTTTCAGATCCCTATTCACCCAGAGGATCAGGAGAAGACCACATTTACCTGTCCCTATATTACCTTTGCATACCGCATGATGCCATTTGGATTGTGTAATGCTCCTGCGACCTTTCAGAGATGCATGATGTCTTCTTCACAAATATGATTGAGGACTTTATGGAGGTCTTTATGGATGATTTTTCTGTTTAGGGACCGTCCTATCATGCTTGTCTGGATAATCTGTGTAAGGTGTTGGCTAGATGTGAGGAAAAGCACCTGGTTCTGAATTGGGAAAAGTGTCATTTATGGTCATAGATGGCATTGTACTTGGACATAGGGTATCCAAGGCAGGAATTGAGGTTGATCGAGCTAAGATCGAGGTGATGACAAATGCTGCAGGCGCCAGATTCAGCCAAAGGAATGAGGAGATTTCTTGGACATGCTGGATTTTACAGGAGGTTGATCAAAGCCTTCAGCAAGATAGCTAGACCACTCACCACACTAGTCTGCAAAGATGTGAAATTTGAGTTCACAGATGAGTGTCATTCTGCATTCCAGGAGCTGAAACAGGCTTTGATTTCTGCTCCAATTGTGCAGCCTCCGAACTAGGACCTGCCTTTCGAGGTTATGTGCGATGCTAGCGACTACGCAGTAGGAGCTGTACTTGGTCATAAGAAGGATAAGAAGCTTAATGCTATTTACTATGCTAGAAGGACTCTTGATGATGCGCAGAAGAACTATGCAACAACTGAGAAGGAGTTACAAGCAGTTGTTTTTGCCTTTGAGATGTTTTGTCCGTATCTGATTGGATCCAAAGTGGTTGTGCACACAAACCATTCTGCACTTAAGTATTTGATGCAGAAGAAGGGTGCTAAGCCAATGTTGCTTTGATGGATTTTTTTTTTCTTCAGGAGTTAGATATCGAAGTAAGAGACAAGAAAGGAGTGGAAAACGGTGTGGCTGATCATTTCTCATGGTTTAGGATCGATGAGGATGTTCCTATAGATGATTTCCTACCTGAGGAGAACATCTATATGGTTGAGACATCTTTTCAGATGGAGTATGCAGGATTTCTGCACTTTTCACGAGCTTCAGGACAAGTGTCGATCGACACTGACTTAACGACGGTCAACACTATACTCGAAAAAGCGGACGGAAATCGACCACGACCGACATCAATTGGTCGATTTGGATCGATGTCGATCGACATCAATACTAGTGCCGGTCAACCTCAATCGCGGATGGGCGAAGATGTTTCTGATGGTCAAGCTGACCGGTTTATAGCTACGATTGCCCAAGGTTCTCTCTTTACCAGACCTTGGTACGCCAATATAGCTAACTACCTTGCTGCAGAGGATAAGCCTGAAGTCTTTAAAAGCTATGCTAAGAAGAAATTCCTTCGGGAAATCAGGAGCTATTATTGGCATGAGCCCTATTTGTACAAGCACTATTCTGATGGTATATACAGACGTAGACGTTGCATCGTAGAGTCTAAGGTTGAGAATGTGATGTATCACTGTCATGGTTTTGAGTATGCTGGACACTTTGCTACTTTCAAGACTGTGTCCAAGGTTCTTCAAGCAGGCTTCTGGTGGCCTACGATGTTTAAGGATGCTCATTTTTTTGTCTCGCAGTGTGATGTGTGTCAGAGGAGAGAAAACTGAGCAAGAGACATGAGATACCACATAATTTTATCCTAGAGGATGAATTCTTTGACTGCTGAGACATCGATTTCACGGGACCATTCACATCTTCTTACGGGATAAGTATATCTTGGTTGCTGTGGACTATGTATCTAAGTGGGTTGAAGCGATTGCTAGTCCGGCCAATGACTCTTCGGTAGTTCTTAAGCTATTTAAGACTATCATCTTCCCCATATTTGGAGTGCCTATTATTATGATAAGTGATGGCGGTTCTCACTTTATCAACAAGGTCTTTGAGAAGTTTCTAAAGAAGCATGTTGTTAATCATCGTGTGGCTACTCCATATCACCCTCAGATAAGTGGACATGTTGAGGTTTCTAACAGACAGATCAAAGAGATTCTGGAGAAGACAATGGAAAAGACTAGGAAGGATTGGTCTGCTAAGCTGGATGATGCGTTATGGGCCTACATGACGGCTTTTAAGACGCCACTTGGGACTACACCGTTTCATCTCCTTTACGGAAAAGCTTGTTACCTTCCAGTTGAGCTTGAGCACAAGGGTAGATGGGCTGTGAAACAGATGAACTTCGATCTCAAACCTGCAGCAGAGAGGCGTTTGATACAACTGATGAGTTGGATGAGATTCGCCACCACGCCTACGATAACTCAAAGCTGTACAAGGAATGTACTAAGGCATATCATGATAGTAAGATCATATCACACCACTTCGAACCGAATGACCAGGTACTTCTGTATAACTCACGTTTACAATTGTTTCCTAGAAATTTATGTTCTCGTTGGTCAGGCCCCTTTACCGTCAAGGAAGCTCGACCACACAAAGTTGTTATCTTGGTGAATTTCAAAGGCGAGGAGTTCACAATGAACAGGTAAAGGGTGAAACACTATTGGGCGAAAGCCAAGATTCCAGAAGGCGAAATCGTTCGTCTGGATGATCCACCCACTGCCTAGTCGCTGTATAGTCAAGCTAATGACGTTAAGCGAGCGCTGAGTGGGAGGTAACCCACTGGTAAGTTGTAAATATTAGGAATTTTGGTTTTTCCTTTTGATTTATTTGGTTTTTGGTGTTTTTATGTTAAGTCTCATAGGATCAGATGTTGGAATTGTGTCCAGTAATCTCGGTACTGTCTCTAGAAAGTAAGAGTATGTCAATGATCAGACATAAGTCATATAATACTGGGGGTCATGATGGCTTGCTAGAGTCCGCTCATGATCTATAAGTCTTGGACTTATTGCCTTTATTATATGATCCCATATGGGTCACACGCCTAAGCTAACAGGAAAATGTGTAGGAACGGTTTAGCAGAAGTACGGTAAAAGTGCTAGGCATTTACTGTACTTAGAGAGAATAAAACGGTTTAGGCACTGTGTGTCGATCGATACACAAGGGGTATCGGTCGACACAGTGCGCGAATGCCGTCTAGTTAATTGGTGTTTGGGCCAAATGGCCCAAACGGAATCAGACAAGTTTTATAAGGTAAAACTCGAGTTTCTGAGCAATTAACCCTAATCCCTCAGCCGAAAACTCTCTCTCTCTCTGCGCCGAGCTCCTTGTGGTCTAGCAGCCGTTTTCTGTGATCGCGTGTGTGAACCTTTGGAGGATTCATCCCTCGGTGTTTCTCTGATCTCAGACATACCATCTCTTTCCGCTGCAAACAGGTATAAGGTGAGATCATCATTTGTTTCTATTCTGAGAAGAACCTAGATCGCATGTTTAGGTTGATATGAATCTAAGAATTGAATCAGGATCAACTAAACAATCCTTCAGTGGTATCAGAGCCAATGGTTCTGGTTTTTCCTGTTTAGATTCAATGTTTAGGATTGTTTTCTTGTTTAAAAGTGTTTTGAATCAACTACTGATAAGAGAAACCATTTAAGCAACAAGAATTGAAATCTAAACACACATAAAATTGCAGAAACCAAGCTATATGATTTGGTAGAATGCGATTTCAAGAGGTCTGTATCGACTGCGATCGCATGGATCGATCGATACGATCGCATGGATCGGTCGATACAGTCTATCGGCTAACCCTGTTAACGCGTGAAAGCATCGATCGATGCAGGATCGATGCAGGTTCGATATTGGTGCATCGACCAATGCGGTTGGTGCACATCGATCGACACGGTTAGGGTTTTGGCTCGGTTCAGTGCATGCGTGAGAGCATCGATCGATACAGGATCGATGCACGATCGATGCAGGATCGATGCTGAGAGCATCGACCGATGTGGTTGATGGATCGATCGACACGGTTGGTCCATCGATCGACATGGTTGGTTTAAGGCTCGGTCTAATTTTGATTAAAATTAATTCATCCTGGTTTAATAAACAGATTTAATAATTTTATTAAGTCTGGTTAAACCGGGACAAGAAATCAATTGTCGAAAGAATTATTGGATTTAGTGCCTAAACCAGGATTTTCTAATTTGATTTGGTTGGACCAAATAAATTGAGAAAATCCGGTTTAGTAAATAACCGGTTGACAATTGTGGTCATCGTAGTAATTAAAATTTGGTTAGACCAATTTTAATGAACCAGACCGGTTATGTCATTTAATTGGACAATTGGGTCATGTCTTGGACATGGACCAATTCTTGGGCCTCGGGCCAAGAAGTTAAAACAATTGGGCCAATTATTTGAGTCTTTCTTCAGATTAATTTAAAATTTATTTTATAAAGAATATAAATCGATTTTAAATTAAAGTTTCCGATATTTTGAAATTAGAAAGTTTCTTAATTTATAGAAGTTTCTAGATTTGCATGATTCGGATTTTAAGAAATTTCTAAAGTTAGAAAGTTTCCGTTTTTTAGAAAGTTTCCAATTTTAGAAAGTTTCCAAAAATAGTAGGTTTCCAAAAATGGAAAGTTTCCCGAAATAGTAATCTTCTATTTTGGGAATGAATTTTTAAATAAACCTACGAACCTCAAATAATATCAAGCGTTGGATGTCTTGTCCATTCTATGTCAGCTGTCGAAGCCCATTCAATTGTATTCATGGCCTTACAGTGTGAGGGTGTCTGCTTTTGCGTGGATAAGACGGTTTGTGATTCATAAATGTCATTGGGAGTCCCAGACATTAATGATTACATGACTGTATAGTCTGGTTTTCTTGACTGGGCCATCGGGAGTCCCGGGCCTTGAGACATCAGAGTGAATTGGGCCTCGGGCCCAGATTCACAACCAAGAGTTATATCACGGATATAATTAGCCGATATAGGGCTTACCGATATAAGCTAAGGTTTGGTGACGGCCAGTGGCCCACTTTAATCTTAGTTATATGTGGATCTTGGAATCATTATATTCTATTGAGGGTAACTTATGTTATTGAATATAATGCGTGATTAATCATATTAAATTTAATACGAGATTAATCATATTGAACATTTTAACTAATAACCTTTTTATCTATATATTTCAGCTATGACTACTACAAGCACACAAAACTCATTCTCGATCCGGTCTGTTCTCGAAAAGGAGAAGCTGACTGGAACGAACTTCCTGACGTGGTCAAGGAACTTGAGGCTAGTCCTCAAGCAGGAGAAGAAGGATTATGTCCTTCGTGATCCTCTCCCCGAGAGACCTCCTGCCAATGCCGCCAGGACTCTGCATAATGCTTGGGAAAAGCATTCGTCAGATGAAAATGATGCTTATTGCCTGATGTTGGTGACAATGACTCCTGAGCTGCAAAAACAGTTCGAGAGTGTATTGTCACCCATCGAGATAATGGCAAGCCTGAAATCGCTTTTTCAGGAGCAGGCTAGGACTGAGAGGTTTCAAACAGTTAAGAACCTCTTGGACTGCAAGTTGGCTGCGAATGCGGCAGTGAGTCCTCATGTCTTGAAGATGATGGGTTATCTCGATCATCTTCAGAAACTCGACTGCCCAATCAGCCAGGAACTTGCCTGCGACATCATTCTGCAGTCATTACCTGCAAGCTATGATCAGTTCATTCTGAACTTTAACATGCATGGCTTGAGTAAGACATTGCCTGAGCTTCACGGAATGCTCAAGACTGCGGAGCCCAATTTGAGGAAAACCGCCAAGGACCCAAATGTGCTTATGGTGCAGAAGGGCAAGGGGTTTAAGAAATCCTCTGCTAAGGATAAGGGAAAGGCCAAGGCTGTCCAAGTCGCGGACAAGGACACGCCAAAGCCCAAGCCCAAGTCCAAGGCTGGGCCAACTGACATATGCAGGTTCTGTAAAGAACCAGGGCATTGGAGGAGAGAATGTAAGAAATTCCAGGAAGGTCTAAAGGAATTGAAGAAGAAGACTTTTGAGACTTCTTCAACAGGTATTTTTGTTATAGAAGTTAATACAACTACTTCTGATAATACCTCATGGGTTATGGATACTGGTTGTGGGGCTCATATTTGTACTAATATGCAGGCACTCAGCAACAGTAGAAGGCTGAAGCAAGGACAAGTGGAGCTACGAGTTGGGAATGGAGCGAAAGTTCCAGCACTAGCTGTAGGCACTTACTTGTTGTCTTTACCTTCGGGATTGATTTTAGAACTGAATAATTGTTATTTTGTACCTGCTATAAGCAGAAATATTATTTCAATTTCTTTGTTGGATTTGGAAGGTTATGATTTTTCAGTTAAGAATAAATTATGTTCCTTCAATCGCAACAATTTGTTCTATGGTTCTGCCCCTCTTATGAATGGGCTTTACATACTCGATCAATCCGCGCCAATTTATAACATTAATACCAAACGGTTCAAACCTAATGAGGAGAACCGAACGTTTCTATGGCATTGTCGTTTAGGGCACATCAGCGAGAAACGCATCAAGAGGCTCCATTCGAATGGACTTCTTGGCTCATTTGACTTTGAGTCATGTGAGAAATGCGAATCCTGCATGATGGGCAAAATGACACGGGCCCCCTTTAATAAACCTAACGAGAGGGCCAGTGACGTATTGGGCCTGATACACACTGATGTGTGTGGCCCAATGTCCACAAATGCAAGAGGAAACTATCAGTACTTCATTACCTTTACTGATGATTTCAGTAGGTATGGATATGTTTATTTAATGAAACATAAGTCTGAATCTTTTGAGAAGTTCAGAGAATTCCAAAATGAAGTACAGAACCAACTTGGCAAAAGCATTAAGGCTCTTCGGTCCGACCGAGGAGGAGAATACTTAAGCCAAGAATTCAGTGATCATCTAAGAGAGTGTGTGATCGTATCCCAACTCACTCCTCCTGGAACACCTCAATGGAATGGTGTGTCTGAAAGGAGAAATCGGACCTTATTGGATATGGTTCGATCTATGATGAGTCACACAGACCTTCCAATATCCCTTTGGGGATATGCTCTGCTAACAGCAGTGTTCACTCTAAATAGAGCGCCATCGAAAGCAGTAGCAAAGACACCATATGAATTATGGACTGGAGAAGCTCCAGTGCTGTCTTATCTCAGAATTTGGGGTTGTGAAGCCTATGTCAAGAGATTGATCTCAGACAAGCTTACACCAAAATCTGACAAATGCTACTTCATTGGTTATCCACGGGAAACCAAGGCTTATTACTTCTATCTACGTTCCGAGAACAAGATCTTTGTTGCCCGGGATTGTAACTTTCTTGAGAGGGAGTTTCTCTCTAAGAAAGACAGTGGGAGTAAGGTACTGCTTGAAGAAATTCAAGATGAACAGGATAATGCTCAACCTAATGAGGAAGAGCAGCAGGAGGACCTACAAGAAATTGTAGAGCCTGAACCTGTAGTACCTGAAGTTCGAAGATCCGGGAGGATCCGTCACGAACCCGAGAGATATCAAGGATTCCTCGTGACTAACTGTCATGATCTTTTGATCATTGATGGTGATGAACCATCGAACTTCAATCAAGCCATGATGGGCCCAGATTCCTCTAAGTGGCGCAAGGCCACTGATTCCGAAATGGACTCCATGTCGGTCAACCAAGTGTTTTCGTTGGTTGACTTACCCGCTGGTGTAAAAGCCATCGAGTGCAAATGGATCTTCAAGAAGAAGATTGGCGTGGATGGAAATGTCCAGATTTATAAAGCCAGGTTGGTGGCAAAAGGTTTCAGACAAGTTCACGGTGTGGATTACGATGAAACCTATTCACCAGTGGCTATGATGAAATCTATTCGGATTCTACTAGCAACTGCAGCTTTTCATGATTATGAAATTTGGCAGATGGACGTGAAAACCGCCTTCCTGAATGGTATTCTGGAAGAGGATGTGTATATGACACAACCTGACGGTTACATAGATCCAAAGAATGCTGGAAAGGTATGCAAGCTTCATAAATCCATTTATGGATTGAAGCAAGCATCGAGGAGCTGGAATCTTCGTTTTGATGAAGCGATCAAGCAATTTGACTTCATCAGAAACGAAGAAGAACAATGCGTGTATAAGAAATCTAGTGGGAGCAAGATTGTATTTCTTATTCTGTATGTCGATGACATACTGCTTCTCGGAAACGACGTTCCAATGCTAAAGTCGGTAAAGGACTGGCTTGGAAGTTGTTTTTCCATGAAAGACATGGGTGAAGCCGCATACGTTCTTGGAATCAGGATCTACCGGGATAGATCTAGAAGGCTGATAGGCTTGTGTCAAGATTCATACATTGACAAAGTCCTACAAAGATTCAGCATGAAGGATTCCAAGAAGGGCTTCACGCCAATGGTACATGGCACAACGCTAAGCAAGAAGCAGAGCCCTACGACGGCTGCTGAGCTTGAGCGCATGAAGAATATTCCTTATGCATCTGCAATAGGATCTGTCATGTATGCCATGATCTGTACTCGTCCTGATGTTGCTTATGCATTGAGCATGACGAGTAGATACCAGTCAAATCCAGGTGAAAACCATTGGATTGCCGTAAAGAATATCTTGAAGTATCTAAGACATACTAAGGATAAGTTCTTAGTGTACGGTGGAAGTGATGTGCTTAAAGTCAGTGGATTCACGGACGCAAGTTTCCAGACAGACCAAGATGATTTCCGGTCACAGTCCGGTTATATCTTTTGTCTGAATGGCGGTGCAATCACTTGGAGAAGCTCCAAGCAAGACACCGTTGCTGATTCCACTACAGAAGCTGAATATATCGCCGCCTCAGAAGCTGCGAAGGAAGCTGTTTGGATACGAAAGTTCATTATTGAACTAGGTGTGATACCAGATGCGGCTGAGCCTCTGGCACTGTTTTGTGACAACAATGGTGCTATAGCTCAGGCAAAGGAACCAAGATCACACCAGAAATCCAAGCATGTTCTAAGAAGATTTCACTTGATACGTGACATCATTAATAGAAAGGAAGTCAAGATCAGCCGAGTTCAGACAGATGATAACGTCGCTGATCCGTTGACAAAGCCACTCCCAAGGCCTAAGCTCGAGTTTCTGACTGAAGCTGTAGGCATTAGAGACATAGAAATGTAATCTAAATTTGAGTGGGAGTTTTGAGGGCTTTTATTTAGTTATTTGATATGTTCTTGTAAAACATTCTTATGTTTAATGAAATTATTATTTCAAGATTATTTTAACTGTGATGAAATAATCGTTCCAAAGTGATATGAACCATTTTATAGGTCATCGAAGTAAATGACTTGATCTTGAGTCATCGAAGTCATTTAGCTTGATCATGAGACCCTATATTTGATAGATGTTTATATCATCCCGTCCCTAGTCGAAGGTTGTTGAAATTGGAACACCAACAACCGTGTGAGACTGGATTGGTACGTGACTTATGACAAAGTCTCAGTGTGTCATAGATGCGCGGCATCAAAGTCAGTACATAGGTGTATGTTTGGGAACATACGACCGGACAAGACCCGCTTATAAGAACTCTTCAGGATATTTATATCTGTGTCATAAGAGATTCTTACTACGACTATAGAGTATAGTCCTTAGACCTGAGTTCGCATGCATGTGACTGCACATGGACTGATGCACTTTGATCATTGTCTAACGCTATCGTTCTGCGATAGTTATAAGGACCTTGTTTGGGTACATTATGAAATGAATAGTTTACAGTGATGGAACAAGACGGAATTTGTCCCTCCAATATAAATGGAGTGAATATCTCTAGGCCAATCGGAGATTTGAATACTGGAAAATGCATGGCCATGCTCAAACGGACTGTCCCGAGTCGTTTGGATTGTCAGTATCAAATCAGAGTCCGATGAACAAGATTAGGCTTTATAAGGATGACACCAATCTTGCCTTATGACTAATCGAGATATTGTGACAAAAGGATTATGAATACAGAGATTCCAGTACAAGTGGGAGATTGTTGGAATTGTGTCCAGTAATCTCGGTACTGTCTCTAGAAAGTAAGAGTATGTCAATGATCAGACATAAGTCATATAATACTGGGGGTCATGATGGCTTGCTAGAGTCCGCTCATGATCTATAAGTCTTGGACTTATTGCCTTTATTATATGATCCCATATGGGTCACACGCCTAAGCTAACAGGAAAATGTGTAGGAACGGTTTAGCAGAAGTACGGTAAAAGTGCTAGGCATTTACTGTACTTAGAGAGAATAAAACGGTTTAGGCGCTGTGTGTCGATCGATACACAAGGGGTATCGGTCGACACAGTGCGCGAATGCCGTCTAGTTAATTGGTGTTTGGGCCAAATGGCCCAAACGGAATCAGACAAGTTTTATAAGGTAAAACTCGAGTTTCTGAGCAATTAACCCTAATCCCTCAGCCGAAAACTCTCTCTCTCTCTGCGCCGAGCTCTTTGTGGTCTAGCAGCCGTTTTCTGTGATCGCGTGTGTGAACCTTTGGAGGATTCATCCCTCGGTGTTTCTCTGATCTCAGACATACCATCTCTTTCCGCTGCAAACAGGTATAAGGTGAGATCATCATTTGTTTCTATTCTGAGAAGAACCTAGATCGCATGTTTAGGTTGATATGAATCTAAGAATTGAATCAGGATCAACTAAACAATCCTTCATCAGAAGCACTCAGGATTGAGTGTCGATCGACATTACTAGTAGTGTCGGTCGACATCGGAGTCGAGAATTTCGAGCACGAACGATAATCAACCATGGTCGATTCCCAAGGTCGACTAGGAGCTGATGACTAGTGTCGACCGACATTAGCCTTTAGTGTCGGTCGAGATCGATACAAAAGAGGTAAGTTTTCTTAAAAACACGCGTCCTCAACTTCATCTTCTCCACTTCCCCTCTCGCGAACTCTCTTCCAAAATCGCCATCTCTCTCATTTCTTCACCAAATCGAGTGATTCAAAGTGCTATTCCACACAATTTTTGTCCCTCTATCTACTTCTAGCATCTGTTTCATCGATCTGCAAAGGTATGACTCTCCATCTACCTTTTTCCAGTTCGTGCCCTAAGGTAAAAGCTTTGATTTTTCCTCAAATAGCTTGTTTCAATGATTGATTCTTGCTTATTTATGCTCTTCTAGATGAATACCAGGGTCCTAATACCGATTTCGTGGTCCATTAACGAGTTCCGAAATTTTTTCGACTGTTGCTATTTAGAATGAAATTGGAATGGAAAATGGTTGATTTGAGTGCTGCAGATGATTGTCTAGACTCAATTTGATGGTATCCTGATTTTAAAAATTTTATATCTTTGAGTCTCATGCTATGGTTGTCTATTTCTTTCTTGCAGCTGGACAAACGACAAACCTCAAAGCGAGGGAGGAAGGCTGCTGAAGCTTCTTGATAGGTCAAGAATTAATCCCTATACTAAACTGCAAGTGTACAGCAATGTCAAAGTAGTATATAGGGTTATCGAATCCACAGGGACACTTGGTCTCAAGAGAATCAAACCGTAGGGAATGAATACTAGAAATAAGCAATGTGATTGTATTGAAAATAGTGCAAGAAAGTAAATCAGTAGCAGAGATTATTGGTTGTGAAAGCAAGTAATTAAAAGCGTCAAACCTAGGGTATTCTCAGGAAATCAGACTAGCAGACAGTTCATTCAGCAAGGATCTAATTAAGCACAGTTCTAGAACTCAAAACACAGATATAGAATTAACCAAATTCCTTTGCGATAATTCTCTAAGTCTAAGTGCAGCAAACCAAACTTCCGTTTGCGAGAACTAACAGATTAAACTAGCATTAATCCCAAGTTTGATATGTTCACAATTATCCTAAACCAAACTTTCGTTTGCGCAAAGTTTAATTGCCCAATTTAATTAGTTCAGATTCCTAAACCCCACTTCCGTGACGTATTTAGCAACCTAAGATCTAGATTCTAATTGATCAGGTTAGAACTAGCTTTAAGCACAATTAAATTGAAGAACAGATATAGTTTGAATCCTTAACTGAAAGTGAACGAGTCTAGCAAGTCATGAAATCCTATGTGAGAAACCCTAAGTCTAACTAGGAATCTACTCAGACATAGATAATGAAAACATGATCATATGATAAGTAAATTGCATAAAAGAATAAGAGTAAAAGGGGTTCGAAATCTTCTCCAAATACAGATGATGAATTAGGTTCAGATCAGCCCCAAAAGCTCTAAAAATCCTCTGCTCTTAATTATGAAAGTGTATCCAATAAAAACTCTAAAAACTCTATTATATAGGCACAATCTCGGCCAGGGGCTTCTTTGTAAATATCAGGAACTTCTGGATCAAAGTGCAATATCTTGATTCTTCTAAACCGCCGAACTTTTGGCCCATCTCGCTGGTGCAACGATCGTTGCTAGAGTGCAACGATCGACACCTTTCTCTGTTTCGGACAGTGAACTCTATCTCTCGGCCAATCACTCCAAAAATCTCCAAAATGCTCCATAATCTCCAATTTAGCTCCCAACCTGATTATACCTGTAAAAGACTCTAAACAAAGACAAAAGACACTAAAACACATCTATATCATGGCCTAAAACTAGTAAAAACCATGATATATCAACTCCCCCACACTTAGCCTTTGCTTGCCCTCAAGCAAAACATAGAACTAAAACATGGTGAAGAGGTTTGAAAACTCTTCAGAAACTCATTTCATCTTAGAAGCTACAATACTCAGATTCCCCTTAGTAAACCACTGAAAGAATCAATCACAGGATATCAAGACCAACATGTACTTCCCCCACACTTAGCAACTGTCCTAGGTAAACTCCACAATCACATTCAAGCATTCAAATTCTCCCTACTGACTTCTGCAAGTATTTAAGTGCGGTCTCACCTAAGGAGTATCGATCTAAAGGCACATGGATTCTTACCTAATCAGCTCTAGACCACCATACTATCTTTCTCTAGTCCCTTTCTTCTCTTTCCCTTCTTTAACAACTGATTTTTCCCCACTGGGTATCATTTTATTTTTTTTATCAGTGTTCTTCCCGTTATGGGGTGTACTTTGGACACATTCCATGGATCACATGAGAGATAATAGTGTTTGCTACTATTCTCATGACCACTTCGGAGTTACTAACTCATCCTCAGTTTATTATCTTTTTTTTTTTTTTTTACTTTATAGAAGGGGAGAAGGGAACTAAATAGGACAGGTTTACAGGCTGTGTCAGAACTAACAGGGAATCCGACATAAAGTATACCAAGCCCTTAGGTGAGAAAATCTAAGTCAGTATTAGGGGTGAAGTCAGTAAAAGGATCCTCTGATACCTGAAGTGATGTGGGTGTTCCCAGTAGGTTGATCCGTGTCTGAGTTTTCTAACAGTCAGAGATAGATCCTGCAACTTCATCCCAATGGTTACTTAAGTTCCTGCAAGTTTTGTAAATCTCCTCCGAAAATCATAGTTTCTTACTTAAACAATTTTGACTCAATAAAACAAAAAATTTTGAAAAACGGACTGACTCTTAAGAAAACAGAAAGATAAACGTCAGTAGCACCTCCCCCACACTTAAGACATACTGTCCCCAGTAGTGTCCAGCGAAGGATCGGTAAAAAGAAAATAAAATAAATTGAAAAGGTGAAATCATGTCTGTCGGGTTACCTCTGTCGCACAGCATCGATCGGTGCATTAGATGCATCGACCGTTACTTGGCGATTTTCGTGTATGGTCGATCGTTGCTCAGGACCGCAACGATCGCTGCAATGCAATTCATTTCGTGTTGTGACGATCGATGCAGAAATGCATCGATCGCTGCACTGCGATTTTGTCCGAGACCTGCAAACATGACTGCACCAGAAACAAAAACAAACGTAAAATCCTAACAAAAACACCAAAAATTAAGTAGAAAAACACCAGTACCTAATGGTGGGTTGCCTCCCACCCAGCGCTTGTTTAAGGTCAATAGCTTGACCGGACGCGCAAGATCTTTCAGGCTCCGGAAGATCCTGACAGAGACTTTTTCTGTCTCTGTTCAAGTCTCCTCATCCATGGTGGAGAATAGGCTGTTGCAGAATGCTTCAGTCCAAGAAAAGATGGAGTAAAATGCGCTCCAGGATCTATTATCACAGTCTCATTCAGCTGCTCATCATCTGCTTCCAAGATCTTGAAAGTCTGTCCATCTATCAGTGGCTTCCGCAGCTTCTCCATCTCATATCGCAGCATCTCATCTCCCAGGTGGAGGTCTATTAGACTCTGTCTAACATCAATCACAGCTCCTGCTGTAGCCAAGAATGGTCTCCCAAGCAATAAAGCTTCATCCGGATCGCAGGCATATTTCAGCACAAGGAAGTCCGTCAGAACTAAGTAGTTTCCAACTCTTACCGGAATATCCATAAGGAGCCCTTCAGGAACTCGCATGGACTGATCAGCTAGGATAAGACGTGTCCTAGTAGGAGCAAAATCCAACATACCCAGCTTCTCTGCCACAGAGTAAGGCATTATGCTCCCAGCAGCTCCTAAATCACACAGAGAACGCCTAAAACTATCTTCAAAGATAGAACAATCAAGTACAAAGACTCCAGGATCAGGCAGTTTCTTTGGGACCTTAGTTAACAGAACATCACTAATATGCTGAGGAACTACTATCACCCATTCTCTCAGCTCTTCATCTAATGGCAACATCTTGTTCAAATATTTCTGAACACATGGATGATAAGGTGGATCATCAGATGATGGAATTTCTTCCAAGTCCTCACCACTCTTTTCTAGCCTTTTCAGCTCTTCAATTTCTTGTTTAATCACTTCAGACACCTTGGGACTGTGCCAAATAGCTCGTGCATAAACATCTTCTGGAGTGATTTCAGATGTATCAGGGAATAGGCGGGCTAGTTCTGCATCAATCTCATTTTCATCCCACGGATTCTCTGCTTGTTCACGACCTGCATCGATCGATGCCAGATGTGTATCGATCGTTGCATCGCGATCATCACAACTTCCACCCGAGAGTTTTTCACAGAAATCCGAAAATTCTGCCTCAGTCACCAACTCAGCTGTACTTAGCTCAAATTTCTCCCCTAGATAAGATCCATCATTAATCATTACAGACCAGGCCTTAATATGAGTGTCTGCAACTCCTTTTCCTTTCAGTGAGCTGGACATCTGATTCACCTGAGTGTCCAACTGCTTCATGTGAGTGCTCAATGTCTCAAACTTCCCATTGAGGTCCTGATAGACAGCGTCCAGCTTCTTGTTGTTGTCTACAGAAAGCTTGGTTTGACTTTCCATCAGTTGTTCCATCATAGCCTCCATTTTGCTCTCATGTGCTGTAGGTGCAGGAGGAGTCTGATAAGATGTAGATCCATAGGTTCTCTGATTACCCTGTTCATAGGTCTTCTGAAAACCTCCATTCTGTCCTCCATTTGAGAATCTGTTCCCCTGTTGATTGTTAAATTTATTACCTTGGAAACCGGAACCTCCTATGAAATTCACTTCTTCTTCCTGAGTGTCCTCCTCAGTCTGAATCACCTCCACATCTTGGGCAAAGTGGACAGCTTTCTTATTTGTCAGGAGATTGAAAACTGTGTCCAATCTGGATCTAATATTAGCTATATCAGAATTCTCTACAGTTCCACCAGATCTCTTCCTCCTTTCATCCATTGTTTTGCAACTATTGCTGCCAATCAGGTTCTCTATCAACCGTTTAGCTTGTGTAGGAGTTCTGGTGCTGAAATTTGCATCACTGGAATTATCTAGCGCAGTCTGATAAGGGAGATCTATGCCTCTGAAGAAAATACCTATCAGCTGTACTTCTGTGAATCCATGGTGTGGACAATCACGCTGATATTTCTTAAATCTCATCCATGCAGTTGTCAAAGGCTCCACAGCTCCTTGGGAAAAAGTGAGTATGTCCTGTCTGGACTGATCTGAGCGCGCAGCGTCGTAGAAGTGACGCAGGAACTCACTCTTTAAGGCTGTCCAAGTAGTGTACTGGCCAGGTGCCAGTTGTCTCAGCCATGCACTAGCGTCTCCAGCAAGACTGTGCGGAAATAGCTTAAGGAACAGATAGTCCGGGCATACTCCTTCATATTTCATGCCAGTGACTATGTCCTCAAACTTGTCAATGTGATCCATAGGCTGCTCTGATTGAAGACCATGAAAAGCAATCTGCCTCATCAGTTGGTAGTAGATAGTTTTTACCTCAAAATCATTCCTCTCGAAGGCAGGAAGCACTAGAGCTGCTCGGTTTGCATGAAACTCATCAGGTCTATTGTAATCAGCTAGTGTCCTCTCATGAACTACCATCTCTCTACCTTGTGGCTCAACTTCATCAGGGATCACTCGTCCCTCAGCATCAATCCTTTGCCCAGCAGCATTGTAAGGATTGTTCTCTGGATCCCTCAGGACTCCATCAGCATCTGGTATCAAGATCAAGCGTTCTTGTACCATTCTTTCTCTCTTTTCTCTTCTGATAGTCCTCTCTAGACGTCCAAGTTCTTCTAGGTTGAGATTAACTAAGCTCGAGTTCGGATTACTTCGAGTGTTCTGCGTTGGCATAAACTGTCTGTAATCGTCCAGCAACGATCGATGCTATCAGTGCAACGATCGATTCAATCTCAAATCGCTTAGCAGCGATCGATGCAAGGGTGCAACGATCGGTGCAAGGCGAAATTCGTACCTGCGACAGAGAGAAACAGAGAAAAAATTAGCAAAATAAATAAATAAATAAAAAAAAAAACGAAAAACAAAAACGAAAAACGAAAAATTTCTAGTAAAACCCTAAGTTCGGTCCTATCGAAGACTCAAAGAGTCCCCGGCAACGGCGCCAAAAACTTGATAGGTCAAGAATTAATCCCTATACTAAACTGCAAGTGTACAGCAATGTCAAAGTAGTATATAGGGTTATCGAATCCACAGGGACACTTGGTCTCAAGAGAATCAAACCGTAGGGAATGAATACTAGAAATAAGCAATGTGATTGTATTGAAAATAGTGCAAGAAAGTAAATCAGTAGCAGAGATTATTGGTTGTGAAAGCAAGTAATTAAAAGCGTCAAACCTAGGGTATTCTCAGGAAATCAGACTAGCAGACAGTTCATTCAGCAAGGATCTAATTAAGCACAGTTCTAGAACTCAAAACACAGATATAGAATTAACCAAATTCCTTTGCGATAATTCTCTAAGTCTAAGTGCAGCAAACCAAACTTCCGTTTGCGAGAACTAACAGATTAAACTAGCATTAATCCCAAGTTTGATATGTTCACAATTATCCTAAACCAAACTTTCGTTTGCGCAAAGTTTAATTGCCCAATTTAATTAGTTCAGATTCCTAAACCCCACTTCCGTGACGTATTTAGCAACCTAAGATCTAGATTCTAATTGATCAGGTTAGAACTAGCTTTAAGCACAATTAAATTGAAGAACAGATATAGTTTGAATCCTTAACTGAAAGTGAACGAGTCTAGCAAGTCATGAAATCCTATGTGAGAAACCCTAAGTCTAACTAGGAATCTACTCAGACATAGATAATGAAAACATGATCATATGATAAGTAAATTGCATAAAAGAATAAGAGTAAAAGGGGTTCGAAATCTTCTCCAAATACAGATGATGAATTAGGTTCAGATCAGCCCCAAAAGCTCTAAAAATCCTCTGCTCTTAATTATGAAAGTGTATCCAATAAAAACTCTAAAAACTCTATTATATAGGCACAATCTCGGCCAGGGGCTTCTTTGTAAATATCAGGAACTTCTGGATCAAAGTGCAATATCTTGATTCTTCTAAACCGCCGAACTTTTGGCCCATCTCGCTGGTGCAACGATCGTTGCTAGAGTGCAACGATCGACACCTTTCTCTGTTTCGGACAGTGAACTCTATCTCTCGGCCAATCACTCCAAAAATCTCCAAAATGCTCCATAATCTCCAATTTAGCTCCCAACCTGATTATACCTGTAAAAGACTCTAAACAAAGACAAAAGACACTAAAACACATCTATATCATGGCCTAAAACTAGTAAAAACCATGATATATCACTTCTCCTTATAGTTTTCACCACAACGGGATGACACCGCAGCTGCTACTAACGTCCTTGACCCGCAGACATGCCCACCTTGGCCAAGGATGGAGAAGCTGAAGCTCAGATACAATCAGGTGATGGAGCATGATCCTGAGGAAGTGTATAAGAAGGTCACTTGCACTCATAGAGAGATCTCAGAGCAGTGGAATGATTATGATTCTTTGTTATACAATGCCTGGATAGGCCTCAAGATCGTTCCCACACGGGTCGCTTGCAACACCACGATGTCAAAGCTGAAGATTAGATCCGATGTTCTCCGCATCCTCGGACGATTGGCTTGGGTACCATTTGTACCAGTCACTATGATTTTCACGAGGAGCTTGTCAGACAGTTCATGGCGACAGTCCGAGTGTACTACACTAATCCGGTGGTCCGAAAAGCTTCTGAGGGGACACTGACTTTCATGGCTAAGGGAGTGTGATACATGATCACTATTCATGAGCTCTGCGACATCTACGAGTTTAACAGGAATAGAGAGCGAATGAATCTGCCTGAACAGTGGCGAGATGTTCAGATGTTCTGGTCACACTTTGGGAATGGGATCTATGACTCCGCACTACCAGACAATTCGAAGTGAGGCATCCTATCTTGCGGTATCTTGTGCGTTTGTTTGGTAACACTATCTTATGCAAGATGGAGCCCGGAATGATGCGGATAGCAGAGCTTTTACTACTATACTTTGGGATTGGTAAGATCACTGACATTGAGCCGTATCAGGATGCCCACTTGGAAGCCGACGTGAACATGGGAGATGTGTTTGCACACCAGCTGGAAGACCTCAAGACTAAGCCATTCAAAGGACAGGGGCAGAAGACAGAGTCTGTTGGGAGTCTCTTATCTCCTACTTTTGACTACTTTGGGATTCACAGGAGTCAGATGATGATATGCAGCGCAAATTTTACTATGAACCTAAAACATCTGAAGAGTATGCATTGGATTAAGGGAGACATCATGGGGGGAGAGTTTTTGTGGCATTTTATTGATTCATCTGGTGTTTGGCGCTTGTTTCCTCTCCCTGAGCCTAAGCTTACATGCATTACCAATGAGCCTCTGATGCTGAGTTTTCAGCCTAATGTGGAGCTTTGTTGAGCTTATCCGCATCGCACTGCTGTACTTCGAGGCACATCTTCTGGAGCTGCTCCTTTTGCTTCTGAGCATGACACAGTTCCTTCTGCTACTAGTGATGAGACTTATGGTTTTTTCTGACCCTCCGAGACCACCGGAAGACAACCATCTGGAGAATGGCAGAAGTGGGCAACCTCTATGCTTAAGGAGATGTGTAATGGTATTTTCAGCTGCTCCTGTCGTCGCCCACAGCGTGTCTCTCACCCACAGCGACGTCGTCGCCAGACCGCACCACCCGCACCTACGATTCCTGATGATACTGAGATGGAAGCTGCTGATTCTGAGGAGGTGGACTAGAAGGACTCTCAGGAGTTCTAGATCCTCTGCTTCTACTGGTTATTTGTTTCTTTTCTTTTTCTTTTATTTTTCTTTTGTGTCTTTGAGTCATTTTCATGTCTTTCTTTGAGTCATTCCGTTAGTCCAATTAGTTTGGAACTTGGATGATTTTGAGTTTATGCATTGTGTTGTGATATACCATAGATTTTAGGGCTTTTAACCATGGTATATATCTTATTTATCGAGTCTATTATTATGTTTTAGAGTCTTTTCAGGTATTTATTAGGTACAAGCACATTTGGAGCAGATTTGGTGATTATGGCACTTTCTGGAGCATTTTGGAGATTTGGTCCGAGAGACAGAGTTCACTGTCCAGATTTGAGGATTGCGTCGATCGTTGCACACCTGCATCGATCGATGCATAGCGCGAATGGGCCAGACTCGGCGGTTTAATGAAGAATGCTGATATTGCAGAAAAGCCCAGAAGTTCCAGATATTTACACAGAAGCCCAAAACGTGTTTTAGACTATATATTAGGGTTTTTAGCCACTTGTTTAGGCTACGCTTTACTTACGCATTATTTTATTCAGAGAGAGAGCCTTAGAGGCTGATCTGGTTCTCGAAAGAGACTTGATTTCGAACCCCTGTTGATTATTCTGTTTAATGATATTTGGTTTTCTACTTATGATATCTTCTGTTTCGATGAACATGTCTGAGTAGTTTACCTGTTAGGTGTAGGGATTCTCATTAGGGATTTCATGGAATTATAGTTTAATCAATACGTAGGGATTCATATCGTCTAGTTCTTCATCTAGGTTGATCTTAATGCATAATCTGAATTAGCTACTTAGATTATTGATATCAGATATGTTAGCGCAGCGAGAGTTGGTTAATAGATTAGAAAAGAACCTAGCTAAGCAAATAACCTATTCGCAAAGAGATTTGGCTTAAGGAATTTGTGAACGAAAGAACCTAAACTAAATGCATGTTTAGAACTCTAGAATTCGCAAAGAGATTTGGTTTTCTAGGTTGTTAGACATAGTTAGCATTCGCAGCGAGAGTTGGTTTGTTATATGATTGTGATTCTAGTTCTAGAATATCGATATCTGAATCCTGTTAATTGATTGATTGCTTGTGTTCCTGATTTCCTGAGAACTCCCTAAACTTAACGCTTCGCTTCCTTGCTCACAACTCGCTGCTATTTACTTTCTGCTTGCTGATTTACTGCTTTCCCATATTGCTTTCTCCTAGTTTTAACTTGATCGTTCTAAATCTATCGTTGACCAGAGTCCCTGTGGATTCGATACCCTAAGTACTACAACTACATCACTGTGCACTTGCAGTTAGAATAGGGATAAAACTCGACCTATCAAGTTTTTAGCGCCGTTGCCGGGGACTATTTTGAGTCTTCGATAGATTTGAACTTAGGGTTTAGACTAGGTTTTTTCGTTTTTTTTTTCTACTAATTTTTTTTTTCCTTTCTGTTCTTGCGTTTCAGGTACGCCTGTAATCGCCCTGCATCGATCGACACTATCCTGTGTGTCGATCGTTGCGTTCTCGAGCTTGCATCTATCGACGCTACTCTGCATCGATCGACGCATCGCGTAAGATGATGAGAATGATGGAACGGATGTTGGAAAATCAGCATAATAACTCATTCTGCAGAGGCTATGGTTCCTATTCATTCACCAGAGATTATGAATCTCCATCATATCAGCCTGTTCCTCCTCACAATACATTATAATAAGCTGATGAGCATGATGGAGCAGTTCTTGGAAAAGCAGGAAGAAGATTTGAACTATATCAATGGCTCTGGAATCCAAGGAAACAGGTTTGATAATCAGCAAGGTAACAAGTTCTTTAATGGTGGACAGAGGAGTGTTTTTACAAGCAATCAGAACCCTCATGTATATGGACAGAATGCTGGTTATCAGGAACCTTTGCAGCAAGGTAATTCTCATCAGAGAACCTATGAATCTTATCAGACACCTCCTGCTGCTAATGCTTATAAGAGCAAGATGGAATCCATGATGGAGCAGTTACTAGAGGATCAGACCAAGACTGCTGTAGACTTCGATAGGAAGTTGGATGCTATGCATAAAAATCTGAATGGGAAGTTTGAATCTCTGAGCACACAAGTGAAGAAGCTGGATGTCCAAATCCAACAGACATCTAAAGCAATACAAAGGCATAATGAAGCTAGGAAAGCTGAACAATACAAATCCATCAAAGCTGTGACCTTAAGAGATGAGATTGAGTTGCTAGGTGAAGAAGAGAGCATAATCTCAGATTTTCTGGATGAATATTGTCTGTCTGAGACATGCATCGATCGACACCCCCTTAGTGTCGGTCGACACGCAGTTCTGACGGCAATTTCGAGTTCTTACGACGAACAGAAATTGACCATTGTCGACACTGAAGGTCGACATCAATTCAATGACGACCGACACCCACTCTGCGTTGGTCGACGCGACAGTCGAGCAGACCCAATTTCGCCCAAATCTGATGTTTTTGCTAAGGAAAGGATCTACAAACCTCCAATACCATTCCCAAAAGTTCCTATAAGGTCTAAACATGAGCAGAGTGTAATCAAGTGCATGGTAGTGGTGGATAAGGAGATGAATGAAACTCCACCAGCTGAAGCTTCGCGAGTTCATCCTCCTGTGTTGGGATATGCAAAGAAGATGATCTCCACTGATGGTCATCTGAAAGAAGAAGTTCAGATTGGTGGAACTACAGTATCTGATAGTAGAGAGAAGAAGATGGCGGTTCCTTTTGAACCTGCTCTAACATCTTCAGTACCTGTAACTGCCCATAAGCAGAAAGCTCCAAACATCAGATCTCCACCAAAGGTAAGGCACAAATCATCTAAGCTTAAACATCATGACCGCATCACTTTGAATGCAGGAAAACGCAGTATTCCACCCAAGCTTCGCTCCCGCCCTGATTATGTTTACTCTTTCCTTGGGAGACCTCATGATCTGAAAGCCTATACACCTCCTTGGATGAAGAGATATTCACAGAGACACTCAAAGTCTCTGTTGAAACCCCCATGAATCTGATCTCTTCCAATAGTCAAGCTATTGACTTTAAACAAGCGCTGAGTGGGAGGCAACCCACTGTTAGGTTCGTTTTTATTTTTATTTTTCGTTTTGATTTTGGTGTTTTGATTTTTTCTTTTAAGTGTGTTCAGAGGCGTGAGAAACAGGCAGAATCGCCTTGCATCGATCGACACACCTAGTGCATCGGTCGTTGCAGTCGCGATTTACGGTTTACCAAATCAATTGCGGTTTCGACATCGGTTATTCACATAACCGCGAGCATATTCGCCTTGCATCGATCGACACACAATGTGGCATTGATCGACACAGGGCGACGACAGGTAAGTGTTCTGCAACTTTTCGGATTGTTTCAATTTGATTTATTTTCTAGCCGACCCTAAGCTTGACACTACTGGGGACAGTGTGTTTTAAGTGTGGGGGAGGAGCTACTGACACACGCTTTTGTCTTCTTAAGAGTCAGTTCAGTTTTTCAAAATTTGTTTTATTGAGTCAAAATTGTTTAAGTAAGAAACAATGAATTTATGAGAAGATTAACAGCACTTGCAGAAACTTAAGTAACCATTGGGATGAAGTTTCAAGATGATCTCTGACTATTAGAAAACCCCATCACGGATCAACCTACTGAGGACACCCACATCGCTTCAGGTATCAGAAGATCCTTTTACTGACTTCACCTTAATACTGACTTTGATTTCTCACCTAAGGGCTTGGTATACTTTGTGTCGGATTCCCTTGTTAGTTCTGACACAGCCTGTAAACATGTCCTATCTAGTTCCCTTCTCCCCTCCCATAAAAAAAAAGATAATAAACTGAGGATGAGTTAGTAACTCCGAAGTGGTCATGGGAATGGTAGCTACAACTTTCATATCCTGTGCATCCATGGAATGTGTCCAAGGTACACCCCTTAACGGGAAGAGCACTGAAAAAAAAAATGATACCCAATGGGGAAAAATCAGAATGCTAAGGAAGGGAAAAGAGAAGAAAGGGACCAGAGAAAGATAGTATGGTGGTCTAGAGCTGACAAGGTAAGAGTCCATGTGCCCTTTGATCGATACTCCTTAGGTGAGACCGCACTTAAATACTCGCAGAAGTCAGTAGGGTGAATTTGAATGCATGAATGTGATAGTGGAGTTTACTTAGGACAGTTGCTAAGTGTGGGGGAAGTATATTGTGGTCTTGAGTTCTGTAGGAAAGTTTTTAGTGGATTACTATGTGAATGTGAATGCGAAAGTTCCTAGGACGAAATGAGTTTCTGTGTTTTCAAACTTCTTTTCTTATACTTTGGTTCTTTACTTGCTTGAGGACAAGCAAGAGCTAAGTGTGGGGGAGTTGATATACCATGGATTTTAGGGATTTTAACCATGGTATATATCTTATTTATCGAGTCTATTACTATGTTTTAGAGTCATTTCAGGTATTTAACAGGTCTAAGTACTTTTGGAGCTGAATTGAAGATTTTGGAGCATTTTGGAGTGTTTGGCCGAGAGACAGAGTTCACTGTCCAGATTTGATGATTGCGTCGATCGTTGCACACCTGCATCGATCGATGCATAGCGCGAATGGGCCAAACTCGGCGGATTAATGAAGAATGCTGATATTGCAGAAAAGCCCAGATATTTACACAGAAGCCCAAAACGTGTTTTAGACTATATATTAGGGTTTTTAGCCACTTGTTTAGGCTACGCTTTTCTTAAGTCTTATTTTATTTTCAGAGAGAGTTAGAGGCTGATCCTGTTCTCGAAAGAGAGAGGATTTCGAACCCCAGTTCTTTATTTGATTTTATAATATTTGGTTTTCTATTCAAGATGTTTTCTGTTTCGATGAACATGTCTGAGTAGATTACCTGTTAAGTTTAGGGATTCTCATTAGGGATTTCATGGAATTATAGTTTAATCAATCTGTAGGGATTCATATCTGCTAGTTCTTCGCCGAGGATTGCTCTTAATGCTTAATCTGAAGTAGCTATCCAGATTTATGATGTTAGGTTGATTGATGCAACGATAGTTGGTTAATTAGCTAGAAAGAACCTAGATGAGCAATTAAATTACTCGCAAAGAGATTTGGTTTAGTTTAATTGTGAACATATCAAACTTGGAATTAAAGCTGGTTTAATCTGTTAGTAATTGCAAAGAGATTTGGATTGCTGCACTTAGACTTAGAGAATTATCGCAACGAGAGTTGGTTAATTCTATATCTGTGTTTTGAGTTCTAGAACAGTTTCTGATTAGATCATGATTGATTGATTGCTTGTGTTCCTGGTTTCCTGAGAACTTCCTAGACTTAACACTTCGCTTCCTTGCTCACAAACTCGCCTGATTTACTTTCCTGCACCGCTTTAGTTTCTCATTACAATTTTCTTTCTCCTAGTTTAATCTTTTCTGTTCTAATTCTATCGTTGACCTAAGTCCCTGTGGATTCGATACCCTAAGTACTACAACTACATCACTGTGCACTTGCAGTTAGTATAGGGATTAAAACTCGACCTATCATGTTGTTGCTTCTGACATGATTTTTGAGTGATCTAACACAACTAACATGTGAGATTTTGAGTGTTAAATCATCTAACACTCCATGACAATTAGAACTGTACATGCGTATGATCCTGTGGATTCAGTGTCGATAGACACTGACTTAGTGTCGGTCGACACTAATCGTATTCAGGTACGAACTCTTAACTCAATTTTCCTGTTGATCCATGTTGATTTTTGCCAAACCCAAGCTGCGATTGCACTGAGGCCAGTGCGGTTTAAGTGTGGGGGAGGTGGTTACCGACGACGTGTTTTCTTTTCTTAGAGTCTGTCCTCTGTTTTCCTTTGTTTTCATATTTGTTTTATTGAGTCAAAATCAGTTGGAAATAGATTTTTCGAGGAAATTTTCGCTGGAACATGATCATAAGTGACCATTGGAAACGCTTGCAGTAGTTATATGACTGTTAGAAAACCCCACAGGGATCAACATACCAAGTACACCCATATCTTCTCAGGTATTCAGAGGATCCACTACTAACTTCACCTCTAATCCTGACTCAATTCCTCTGTTATGCCTGAAACAACTTGTAAACCTATCTGAGTATGGTTTCCTTCTCCCCTCCCTTAAAGTAAAAAAAAGAGATAAACTGCGGATAAGCTAGTATCTTCGAAGTGGTCACGGGAGTGGTAGAGACTTATATTACCTCCTGTGCATCCATGGAATGTGTCCAAATTAACACCCCGAATAAAAAGGGAAGAACACTGGTTAAAAAAATGATACCCAGTGGGGAAAAATCAGTTGCTAAAGGGAGATAAGGGAGAAGAAAGGAACCAGAACATGACATTTTGGTGGTCAGGTACTGACTGAGTAAGATTCTATGTGTGCTCTGATCGATACTCCCTTGGTGAGACCACGCTTAATTAGATACAGAGGTTAGTGTGGTGAATTTGGATGTTTTAACTTGATTGTGGAGTTTACTTGGGACAATTGCTAAGTGTGGGGAAGTACATTGTGGTCTTGATCTCTGCAGGGATGTTTTCATATGGGTTACTAAGTGAATGTGAATGTGATGTTCCTAAGACGAAATAAGTTTCTGTGTTTTCAAACCTCTTTTTCATACTTTGGTCTTTTATTTGCTTGAGGGCAAGCAAAAGTTAAGTGTGGGGGAGTTAGTATATCATGGTTTTCTAGGTTTTCAACCATGATTATGTGTATATATTGAGTCTTTAACCTTGTATTTCGAGTATATCAAGTCTTTTACAGGTTAGCATACATTTGGAGCAAAGCTAGGAGTTTTGGGACGTTTCTGGAGCATTCTTCAAGAAGCCAAAGTTGGAGTCGGACTTAAGGTTAAGTGTCGATCGACAATGCCTTAGTGTCGGTCGACACTGACCCTGAAGGAGAAATTATGCGCAAAAAGTGAAGGCATCTTTTTAAGAATTGCAAGAAGACATTGAAGTTTCCTTATTTCTAATTTGGCCCCAAAATGTGTTTAGTCTTTTAATTAGGTTTTTGAGAGTTGTCTCTCATATCTTTTGTTCTTGCTTTGTTCTTTCTTTTGGCTTTTGGAGATTTAGAGATTGCTTAGGGTTGATTCTATTACTCTGTAATCTTTGAGAGAAGTATTTCGAACCCCATTATTTCTATCAATTCAGTCTTTGGTTTTCTATTCAATATTTTTTGTTTGATTGATAATATGTCTGAGTAGTAACCATTGTTAGATTTAGGATTTCCCATAGGGGTTTTATGCCTTGTTAGATCATTGAATAGTTAGGATTCTAAAACTATATGTTCATCACATAGGTTGAGATTAAAATTGAATTCTGGATTGATTACCTAGGGTTTAGATCTTAGATAATTAATTTGGTACGAGAGTGTGAATTATAATATGACAGAACTTAGTGTGAGAAATTTGACTAGATACAA
Organism: Orychophragmus violaceus; assembly: GCA_030180135.1. NCBI lineage: Eukaryota > Viridiplantae > Streptophyta > Magnoliopsida > Brassicales > Brassicaceae > Orychophragmus > Orychophragmus violaceus. The sequence goes on from CM058229.1 coordinate 36,678,938, forward strand.
AGAGATTTGGTTTAGGAGAATTGTGAACTAAAGAACTTGCTATTAATGCTTGTCTAGAATTCTAGGATTGCAAAGAAATTTGAATTGTTAGGTTGTTAGACATAGAGAATAATTGCAGCGAGAGTTGAATTATTTGACATTTGTGATTATGGTTCTTGAACCTGTGCTAAATCTGAATCCTGATTAGTTAAGTGTCTGACATTGCTTGATTTCCTGAGAACATCCTAAGTCTAGCACTTTTCTCCCATCGAAAACACTCTTTTAATTACTTGCTATTTATTGATTTCATCTGTCTTGCTTGGCTTAATTCGACTGCATACAATCTATAGCGTGAAACTTGAGTCTCAGTGGATTCGATACCCTAGATATTACATCGTTCGAAACTGTACACTTGCAGTTAGAAATAGGGATTAAAATTTGCTCTATCATCTTTGTCAATCCATTTACTTTGGAACTGAAGTACTAATGCTTTATATGACTATTGTTTACTTTGATTATGCATTGTCTTTGATTTATGTAGCTTACAAGTTGAGTTTTTGTGATTATTCACGGAACAATGTTGTTTGCTAAAACACACACGTTGTGCATTGATCGTTGCACTCTATGAGTCGATCAACACACCCATTTCAAAACATGCATCGACCATTGCACGAATTAAGTTGGTTAACGCAGTTCGAGACATAAAAATCACATATTAGAAGTACATTTCGTTCCCTATTCATCTTTTACCAATCATAAGCTTCGATTCCACTGGGGACAGTGTGTTTCAAGTGTGGGGGAGGTGGTACTGACATAATCTTTTTCTTTTCTTAGAGTTTGTTGAGTCTGTTTTATTGAGTCAAATCAGCTAGTAAGAAACAAGGAATTTTTTAGGAGATCACTACGCTTGCAGGAACTTAATTAAGTGACCATTGGGTGAGCTTGCAGCAGATCTCTGGCCATTAGAAAACCCAATGCAGATCAGCCTACTAAGGACACCCATATCACTTCAGGTATTCAGAGAATCTATTACTGACTTATCCCTTAACTTAAATTAATTTTATTTTTCACCTAGGGGGTTGGTATACCTTGAGTCGGATTCCTCTATTAGTTCTGAAACAGCTTGTAAACTTGTTTAAGTATGGTTCTCCTCTCCCCTTCCTTAAAGTAAAAAACAGTATTAAAATGCGGATAAGCTAGTAGCTTCGAAGTTATCACAGGAGTTAGAAACACCTATTACCTCATGTACTTCATGGAATGTGTCCAAATACATCCCCATGCGGGAGCAATGATAAAAAAAAATTATATTCAGTGGGAAAAAATCAGATGCTAAGGAAGGAAAAGGAGAAGAAAGAAACAAAAAATGATAGTATGGTGGTCAGTTGCTAACATAGTAAAAATCCATGTGTTCTTTGATCGATACTCCCTAGGTGAGACCACACTTATTAGATTATAGAAGTCAGTATGATGAACTTGAATGCTCTGAATCTGATTGTGGTGTTCACTTAGGAGAGTTGCTAAGTGTGGGGGAAGTACATGTTGGTCATGATGTCTGCAAGTTCATTTTTCATGTGGATTACTAAGGGGAATCTAAGTGTAGTACTTCAACGATGAAATGAGTTTCTGAAGTTTTCAAACTTCTTCTCTTAATCTCGGTTTTCTGTTTTGCTTGAGGGTAATTCTAAGTGTGGGGGAGTTGATATATCATGGTTTTATGAGTTTTAAGCCATGATAAAGGTGTATATTCGAGTCTTTTGTAGTGTCTTTCGAGTCTTTTCAGGTGTTTTATAGGTTTGTAAACGTTTGGAGGACTTTGGATTATGGATATTTTTGGGAAAAGATTGGAGCTGAAGCCATGATGACAAGATCATAGTTTCTGTTCGACCTGCTCATCGACCGACGCACATGTGCAACGGTCGATGCAGCTATCCTGATCACAATTCTCGGTGGTTTAATGAAGTTATGAAGAGAACTGGCCTAGAAATTTTATTAATTACAAAGAAGACCCAAAGCGTGTTTAACACTTAATATTTGGGTTTTTGAGTTTTATTCTTGTTACACTTTTCATACTTTTGGCTAGAGAGACTTGAGGAGCTTTGGGGCTGATCTGAAACTTGTACTGTTTTTGGAGAAGATTTTGAACCCCTTTTCTATTCTCTTACTCTTTTTAATGCAATCTATGTCATCACTGTTGCTTGTTTCATTCAATATGTCTGATTAGATTCATTGTTAGGTTTAGGGATTCTCATTAAAACTAGTTTCTAACCTAATCAATTGGAATCAAGATCTTAGGTTCTTAAATTGACACGAAAATGTAATTTGGAATCTGATTTATATAGGTTGAGCAAATTATGCAAATAAATTTGGTTTAGCTAATTTGTGAACAAATCGAATCTGCACTCAAGTCTAGTTTAATCTATAGAAATTGCAAAGAAATTTAGATTTCTAGGGTTTTAGACTTAGTAAATTCTCGCAACGAAAGTTGGTTAATTTTACAACTGTGTTTGAGTTCTAAAATAGTACTTATTTCGATCCTGACTGATGTTTAATCTGCATGACCTGATTTTCTAAGAACTCCCTTGACCTAGCGCCTTTAGTATTGATTACAAAACCCGCTGCTATTTACTTTCTGCTATTGTTTTATTTGCTTTTTGATTGCTTGCTGCTTAGCTTAACGCTTGATAATCTATCGTAAGAACTCTTTGAGTCTCTATGGTTCGACTCCTATATTCTACATTTACTTGTGAACTTGCTATGTAACTTAGGGATATTAAACTCTGAGCATATGAAGATTATACTTTACTAACTTGGAATGATGTATGTAGGTTTCTGGTCTTATGGGATGGAGAAAAACTGGTCCATGAAGAAGGTTACTTCTTAACTACCTATTTGACTTATGTCATTAGTACTCTCGGTTGTAAGGCTTATGAGCCAATTTTAAAAGCTTCTATCTACTTTTCTCTCGGCTTAATCGGTTGTAAGCCGTTAAGCCAATTTTAAGCTGTTTTGGTTCTTGGATTTCTAAACTGGTTGGTTGTAAGGAGCCAACATTTTGAAAGTATTGCTTTATAACCCTTTGTTGTTCAAGATAAAATAGGTATTTATACAGGTTTTTGGGTAAATTTATAACTATAATAACCCACCAGAACCGAAGACCCGGACCAGAAAATAACCGAAACTGACCCGAAACACCTAGGGAAACCTGAAACCGATTTATATCAGAAAATTTTCGAGTCTTTGAAGGTATGCCAAAAACGGAACCGACCCAACCCGAACCCGACAGACCCGACCTGTAACCGACCTGAAACTAGTTGGGTCGTAATTTAGTATTATGTCAAGGTTTTGGTGAAAGAAACTCTGCTGAAACGAAAGGAATATCTTGAATTACTTGAAAACTATTAAAACATCAAAGGGAAAAAAAGAAGAATAGGGTTTAGAGATCTAGAGAAATTAATGATGCATTATTAGCAAGAAAAGAATGGTGGTGGATCTTTGTGATTGATATGGTACGTAGAAACAAGACAGAACTACTTTCCTGTTGATCATCAATCTTGACAGTGTTAAAACTCCTATAAAAGTGAGCATCCTTCATTGTGGATAAAGAAAATTAAATCATTCTATATGAAAATTATTGGTTACTAACCATATCACCACGAAAAGCAACTTTGGTTTCAGAGTAAGAAAATTGATGTCTCTGATCTTATTCAAAGAAGAAGACAAACTTGATGTTTGAACTCTATGAAACGGGAGATCTAGTGACAATATAAGATAAATACTCAACAATGACTTTACATTTAACACATGAAACACACCCTAACAATGTGATTTGGGGTTATAATAAAACATAAGATTAGTATGTTAGATCCAGCTATAAAGTGGAGAGAGTTAACTAGGAGTTCATCTTAAAATTAATTACCTCTTACTAGAAATCTCAATTAGACATGGACATTCGGGTATTAGTTCCGATTTGGATCGGTTTCTTAACCATATATGAACCAAAGAGAAATTGGTTCATCTTAGTTTGGTTAGCCTTTGGTTCAGATCGGTATAGATCTCGAAGTAAAGAACCCGTAAAACCCATAAATGTTACTGATTCAGTTTGATTACTTTTATATTCAAAATATCAGAAAATACTCAAAATCCGAAAATACTCATTATAGTTGGATATAAACTAACAAACCCATACAAAAAATTGACGTACCATATCAATCACAAATACTTCAAATTGAGACTTCAGAGGTTCAGACTAGAGAAAATAGAAATAAAAAACATTCAACAACAGTTCAAGAGTTTAGTAACAAATCACACAAATACATAAAAATACATATATACCATAACCAGCAAGTACCAATGAAGAACAAATAAAGTACCAAACACTACAAGAAAAAGCTCTATTCTTAGCACACGAAAAACGCCATCGTATGTATATGATGGCGTTTGTGATAATGCTATGTCTGCCCCAGCTATAATAGGTCGGCCATATATTATAGCGTTTTCGTCCGTGCTATTATATCGTTTACCTATGATAGCGATATTTTCTTCTTGCTATTACTAGGCGTACTATAGCACATTAAATGTATCGTAATATATTTTATTATAGCTTCATATTCGTGCTATGTATTTAAAAGTAGTATTATTCAATTGTTTTGGTTCCTATTTTTACATATTATTAATTAATTATAATTTTATATTTTATATTTGATTAAAAACATATTTCATATATTATTAAAAGTTACATAAATGTAATATTATATAGCAATACCAAAGACAAAACTACAAATTCCTAACATATTCATAACATTGTTCCATTGTTTCTTCATCACTTAAGAGTTGCTTCCCACTTGGTCTCTTCCATCCTCAACATTCTGATCCTCTTGTCCAACCTTATGCAACAATGGCCATCAACTCTTAAGCTTGCCAATGTAACAGTCCCGAACTTGACTGTTTTGTCCAAAACTGCAGGTCTTGACATAAGTTGTGTCTGCGAGTTGTAGAACAACGCATGTTAAAGCCATATCAACGAAACAATGTGTAATGATCATAAACAAATTTACAAAACCAGACAAAGGCATCATTCAACATGGTGCATACACAAACATTCATTTCAAGAACGAAATGAATACATAAACATCCATTTCAAGAATGAAAAAACAGACCCACCAAAATACATGTTCTTTGTCTCATACCAGCAAAGTTTGGCTTTTAAATACACTAATCGAACCTGGTTCTTGAAGATACCTGGAGTGTATAGGGTTTGTAAGAAAATCAGGGACTTACCATTGACACTCTAATGGTACCCTGCACTCGTAAATAGTGATGAGAGACTTAAAATCATTGGAAAAGACTGACATTTGAAACAACAATGCAAGAAAGAGCAGCTGAATTTGAGTTACTTAACACACCATTTTCTGTAGCTGAGGTGGAGCCTTTACTTGCGTTGTAGCATACCTTTTGCAGCCAGAGATTGAATTACCAACCTTGCCCATGACGCCACCGATATAATCCAGAGTAACTATTCAACATGGCCAGAAACGTTTCATCAACATGGCTGTCAAACGTTTCATCATTTGACAGCAAAAAAACAAATAATGCAAACTGTATTAACCTAAAGCGCCTTTCGTTATTGTTATCCTGCTACTAAGACCCATTCAAGCAATACCTGATATAAGTAATGCCATGAAAGGAAAACTTAATTCATGTTTCACTAATCTACAAAAACAAATCAAAAGCTGATGATAAATTCAAATTTTCAAGTTTGAAGTAAAGCGAGGGTATTAAGAACCAGCAACTCGTCGAGACTTCCGCACAACAACTGTATAAGTAAAAAAAAAGAAACAGTTCTAGCTTAGTTCTCTAACAGCACTTATTATTCCAAAGAACAAGAGTGGGTACTGTTTTCTCCAACTGTATTATCCAGATAAACTGTGAATCCCAAATTCAGTGAAAAGAAAGTCAGACAAAACTGTGTCTACTAGTGATTAGTTGAGTCTTGTAAACATCAAATGAACTAAAAAAATCTAGCTGAGCAAAGCAAAGGAACGATTTTTACCTGAGCAGAAATGCCTTGACTAAGAATTTCACCATTCCCTCTCACCTAATAACCAAAATTTACAATATCAGTGGACTAATAAGTGGGCTTAGGACAGCAGCGGTAGTGTCATAGCAGCTCGTTTCAATGCCTAGAACAACCAAATCATCGTCATGCCTAGAATAAACAGAAAATACACATCTAATTCAACACAAACAGTACGTGAACCCTAAGCGGTAAATACAACCAAAGAACGAAGCAGAAAGCAACACGGATTATGTTGATAGCATCATAAATAGAATCGGGAGAAAAGGAATACTGACATAATAGTACCAGGTGTTCCAACAAGATGTGAATTTCTTGAAGAACAACAGCTACGAGATTGATTGGAGACAAGTAATCCCTGTAGAAGATAAGATCCAAATTTTCATACTTAGAGAGCATACTGAATGCAAACAAGGAAACTACAACACGATAATTGAAAGAAATAGAGAGCATACAATGATACCTGCAAAGGAACCTTGTCGATACCAGCTTAGATCCGCCATTAACGTCGGCGTGGACATCGGGAGGAAGTGGGTTAGGGTTTGGGTGACCTGGATCGGGGGAAACGGGAAGTGGTGCAGAAGAGGTGGGGAGAGGGAGAGAAAGGCGAAGGAGCCAACACCAGATGCATAAATAGAGGAGCAAGTGCCTGCGATTGAAGAGTTAGGGAAAGAGAGAGAGACACAAAGAAATGAATTAGGTTTGAGATTGGAAGAGATGAAGGAGGATAAAAGAAATTTGGTGGAATAGAGGGAAAAATTTTAAGGGTTTGGCGGTTTTAGAAAAAAATTTGGCTCGAGTAAACAAAAATTTGGCGGTCTGAAATTTTATTCACCTAAATATTGGCGGATTAGTTTCTTTTTGTTTCCCGCTTACTTAAACATTATCTTAGCATTATATCAATGCTATTAAAAGTAAAAAAATTCTGAAATTTATTTTCAATAGCAGTTTGGAAAACCGTGCTATTATATTATGCTATCAATAAGCTTAATTTTTGTAGTGAAACCAAATAGGTAAAGATAGAAGAAGAAACTAAAAAGCAGAAACAACCAAAAGCTTGTAGTCGTCAAAAGATGTCCATGTTACAAAATGTTTCAGGTTCTTCTTCTTATCATGTAAACTTGTGAAAACTAAAGAGATTGATAAATATTGAATACCTTATATTTGAGTGAGTACAAAGTTGCTCAGCAAACACTACAAGAAAACAATGTTTTTCCGACTAATAATTCAGTCGCAAAACGTGCCGACTCTCTTGCGATAACGTCTAAAAATAATTGGCCGTACATCAGTCGTAACTTTGCGACCAAATTTATTAGTCGCAATTTGGTCGGTCATTTACGACTGATTTAACGTCAGTCGCAAAATCGATTGTCAAAAGTATTTGTTAAAACACGTGTTATACACTTGTAGGTTGGTATAATTAATTATTGCAACTATTATATTGGGTCGTAAATTAGTCGCTATATACGACTGATTTGTGACTCCGTACAAGTCAAGAAAATTATAGTCGTGAAATCAGTCGATTGCATCATGGTTAAACCACTTGCTACTCGTTTGTAAGTTAGTGTAACTAATTATTGCGACTAACAACAATAGTCGTAAAAACAGTGGTATAGTAGTCGCAAATCAATCGTAACAATCTTTATATATTTAGACCTCAGACATATCTTCCCCTCATTCTCAGACACCAACCATCTAAGGTCTTAAAAAAAAAAAAAAAATCAAAATGAAAACGAGTTTTTAATTACTCACGAAATGTCGGGAAATTACAACTATAGTAATTCTCGGGAGTGGATGTATAGGAGGATCGTTGAAGCGACGCGAAATTTTTCACAAGAGTTCGAAATGGTGATGGAGCAGCTCATTGCATTTGCAAACAACTAGCCTTTAACGTAGAATAATGGCGGTATGTTCCACAACCCTTGTAATGTTTGTAAGAACAAAAAACCGATAACCTATGGAAAAAGAATTTGGATTTATCTGTATAGTAGATGATTTATGTCTGATTATTATGTTTGGTATAACCAAGAAGAAGAAATCAGTATGAATTTAGGAACAAGTTATCTTGACAGGATGCATATACGTGGGATTGAAGATGTTGGTAATGTAACAAAAGATAGATATGTGGATATGGTGAATGATGCATTTCGTGAAAACAAAATTTTGATAGCTATTATAAGGATTTCAGTAATCAAAATTTGGAAGATCCTATCCATAATCATTCAAAAAAATTTTATGACCTGTTAGAAGGAGCGAAAAATCCATTATATGATAGTTGTCGTGAAGGTCACTCACATTTATCCTTAGTTGCTCGAGTCTTGCAAAAAATGACGAAACATAATATGAGTGAAAGGGCAGTGGATTCGATATGCGAAATATTTATCGAGTTTTTACCAGAAGGAAACCAAGCAACTAGTTCACATTACGAGATAAAAAAACTGATGCACAATTTAGGTCTCCCCTATTATACAATTGATGTTTGCGTTAATAATTGTATGATCTTCTGGAAAGAAGACGAAAGGGAAGATAAGTGTCCATATAATTTACCCCCTGGTATGTGCATGAATACAAAATACTTGTTTCTGACAATTCTGAATTTTGGGCCAAATCATCCGTGAGCTAGTCTCAATATCTTTTTTCAACTTCTTATTGAGGAGTTGAAAGAATTGTAGTCTTCTGGAGTCGATGCATACAATGTATCCTTGAATCAAAGTTTTAATCTAAAAGCAGTGTTGCTCTGGACGATAATTGACTTTCCGGCGTATGGCATGTTATCAGGATGCAAGACACATGGTACATTGTCTTGTCCAATTTGTATTAAAGATACAGAAGCTTTTTATCTGCCTAGTGAAAGAAAGACGTGTTGGTTTGATTGTCACCGAAGATTTCTTCCTCATGGTCATCCACTGAAGAAGAATAAAAGAGAATTTTTGAGGGAAAAGACGTTTCAAAGAGTATCCACCTCAGTCTTTGTCCGGTGAGAAAGTTTACTTTGAGCGGTTGCAAGGTGTAAATCCAACAAAAAGAAAAGAATGAGGTGGAAACGGTCACGAAAAGAAGAGGTCTGGCTATAGGAAATGGCATAACTAGCACAAGGAGAGCATATTCTGGGAGCTCTCGTACTGTAGGGACCTCAATCTCCGACATAATCTTGATTTGATACATGTAGAGAAGAATTTGTTTGACAAAATCATGAACACTCTTATGAATGTGAAGGTTAAATCCAAGGACACCATTATGTCAAGGTTGGATACAGAACGATTTTGTTCTCCGCCACACTTACATATTGATAATGAGGGTAAATCTCCTTTCCCCGCCTACAGATTAACAGACAATGCCAAACACGTTTTTTGGAATGTGTGAAATATGCGGTCAAATTTCCAGACGGGTATGCCAGCGACTTAGCTAGTTGTGCAGATTTGGCTAACGGAAAGGTTTCGGGGATGAAAAGTCATGACTGTCATGTTTTATGGAATAACTACTTCCATTTATCTTTGCAGAACTCCTAGACCGGATCATCTTGATTGTTATCATGTACTAATTACTAATAGTTCTACGTATACTTGATACGAAAAAATGATTATGTTAATATATATTTATCATGACTAGTCTCAATGGTTATTATTGTAGGGATTGGAGGATTTTTCCGGATTTATGTTCGAGAACTTTGCAGAAAAGTCACGTCGAAGTTCTAAAACAAAACATAATTTTAATCATATGCAATTTGGAGAAGATCTTCATTCCATCATTTTTTAACGTGATGGAACACCTGCCTATTCATCTTTCCTACAAAGGGAGGCCCTGTGCAATATAGATGGATGTACCCTTTTGAAAAGTTTTTCAAAAAGTTAAAGTGAAAGCAAAGAACAAACGATATGCCTCATGATCGATTGTTCACAACAAGAAAATCAGGTATTGATAGTACATGAGGATAGCACGATTTTGTTAAATGCTATTATAAGAGATATGCTAGGCTGTGGTACTCTATTACAACATTATATCAATGTTGTCCCATAATTTCACTTTAGCGGGAAGTAAAAATGAGATTTGGAGCTTATTTTTGCTATGTATTTGGTTTTCCTCTCAAACAGTTAGCAAGAATTTTTTTTTTGACACACTTCGCAAAATATTAAAGTTGCCCTATTTACCTTTTTTCCTTTACTGGTTTTGATATATTCTGGTTTTTTTTTAAACGACAATTTGATTTACAAAGAAAACAAAAATCTCTAGAACTCAGACAACCTTTGCATACTCTCCATCTTGATTCAGTGACCGGAAAGTCTCTTCTACCTCCCGACGGCCTCTCTCCCTCATCTCTCTCTATCTCTTCCTGATTATATGCATCTCTTCCCGAGATTCACCTCTAATCCCTCTCGTCCCGAGATTCGCCTGCTGCAATCTATTAAGGTTTTGGACGAAGAAGAAGAGAAAGTGTCTCTCGAATCTCCTCGTTTCGATTGAGCAACTGGGTAATTTATTGTTCCTCTCTTCGTTTTGTTTCACTTCACGCAAAAAAATATTAATCTAGTTGTAATTCGTAAGATGATGTATCTATGAAGCCATTGCATCTCGATTTCTATTTGTCGACACTTCTCAACCATGATTTCTAAAGGTCATCTTCATAGTTTTTATAAATGGGGATGGAGTAAATAGTAATGTTCAGTTTAGAATCATGAGTTCTTAGGTTGTTCAGTTCGATGCTCAAGCTCTTCCTTATTGAAATCTAGTGTTACTATGTAAGTGGTTGAAAATAGAATGTCTCCAGTCTTTCTGTGTCTGTTATTGGTAACCAGATATATGGTATTTGCTTGATTATCCAAAACAACTGAAGACCTGGGCCAAGGTTCGATCATACATTTAACGGTTAAGGTTAGTGATTCTGGAGATTAGGTATGAAGATCGATCGAGTGTTAGGTTAAGGATATTAGTACAGCATAGAGGTACTGGTCTCTATGTTTCAATAACATCGTAGCATGTGATTCAGTAGATTCTGTCTTCTTAAAATTATGTTATATGACTTGTGAGATTTCACATTCATAGTTTAGAATGAACTAGTTAATCCTAAAGGTAGAATGAGAAACATTGAATCACTTCATTACCCGTTTAGTTGACAATAACTAGTTAATTTTTGGTGCTAGGAGGGCTTCTTAGAGGATCATCTCTTCCATTCAGAAGAAGGAAGAAAGCATGGGCCACAGTGATCATGTTTCAATCCTTAAGGACTATAGATGCAATCTTTAGACTGGCTTAGCAAAGAAGATACTCAAACGGAAGGAATTTCGGAGTCCAAAGACAACAAGATTTTGCAACATATATAGTTACGAGAAGACCTTATGTTCCTTATGACAATAGGATGAACAAAGGTCCGGTCAAGGAATCTGGTTTGGACGGCATCAGAAGGCAACATGCCAAGGAAGGATGACAACACCTATGGGTCAACGAAACCACAAGTTTCAGCGACAGGATTTAGTGTGTCAAACCAGCAGAGGAAGAATGCTGCGTATGGGCCAAGAAGCTCATCTGTCTCAGACACCAGAGGTTGGTTGTCTAGTGATAAAGGCAGTCCCAAGTCTAAGGAATGTGTGTGTAAGTTTCTCAAATCAAATAGACTTTCTATTATTTTAATGCCATTCCTCTAAAATCAGTTTGATTAATCGTGTTTGTTCTGATCTTAAAGTTTCTGTTTATACGTTCATGCAGGCATTTAACGTCTAAACCAGTAAATATTTGCATATTGATGGGGTGGTTGGTCAAGTCCATGCTATGACTGTTGGGAATGGAATTCTCTTTGCCGGGACAAGTGTAAGTATCTTAATTTCCTCTCGCTTTATACTTGTTTTTGTTCTATGTCTGCTTGTTGGATCTAAAGTAAGTTGCTTTTGTACAGTCCGGTAGCATATATGTCTGGAAAGCAACTGACACCGAGTCTGATCCCTTTGCATACCTCACATCTCTTGAGGGGCACCATTTACTTGATTTTTTATGTTCTGACAGATATCAAGTCGGGTTTGCCTGCAAACATGCGTTGAAAGCAGGTGGTGGGAGTTACAAAATAAGGACACAATTCCAAAACCATTTGCTTTAGATATTGAGAAGGCTACATGTTCGTACACAGTTGAGTCTCATGAAGTAGAAGTTGTGTCAAAAAAAGGTCAGGGTTTTTGCTACTATGCTAATATATGCTCTCTTGATTACCAGTTTCTATGTCTAGCTAACTGTTATTGCGACTGCAGGTACCTAGGAAACCATTGCAGCCAAAGACAAGAAGCTTTCTGATGAGGGAGATTTTTGCTTTGTTGGTTCTTAGTATGATATTATTTTGTTTGCATGATGTTAATGGTAGAGTCGCTGATGCTGCTTTGAACTATGTTTCTTAGGTTCTTGGATGCCAAAAGAGGGAGGATTTCTCACCACGGCTGATATTCAGCATTAGTGATAATAATCACCATCTCCAGCGGCATTCCAGCACTAGTTTAATATTGTATTATTGTATTGTCTTTATGAACTAGTTGTTGTAAACTTGAATAATTTGTATTTGTAATAATATCCAGCATAAAATTGTTAAAGGCTCCTACAAATTTGATTCAAAAAGAAAAAATACAACAAATTCGGTAGAACAATAATACGTAATTCATTTTATTAGAAATACTTATGAAATAAATAAAAAATGAACAAACAAATTTAAGGTATATATAGTTATAAATAGGATTTAGGGTTCAGGGTATAAATATGGTTTAAGTTTTAATGAGTAAATAGGGTTTAGGGTTTGAAAAAAAAAATATAACTATAACATATCTAATAAAATAAAATCCACATCAAGATTTTTATTATTGAATACACTTGATCTTAACTAAAATTTTGAAATCATAAAACAAATATATGATATTAATTAGGATTTTAAAATTATGTATAGAATAAATCACACATGATTTTGATAAAGATTTTAAAATCGGTGTAACGCATGATTTGCATAGATTAAAGAATCTTTAAAATCCATAAACCAATAACCCTCACTAAAAATACATCAAAAGGAAAATCAATCTTAGACATAGAAAGATTAGCTAATATTTTATGTCATAGCACAAACACAAGACACAACGTAGACTAATGAAACATTCAGTTGCAGTAAACCAGACTTTAGAATTAAGCATTTTGTCATAACACTAGAACCTGATTGAATTTGAACTCTAAAATGTGAAACACATTGCATAGAAAGATGCTTTCATTTAATTAATATATCTAGTTCCTTTCATCTTGAATTGTATAGTCATTTGGAAGGGTCGCATAAATTATATTTAGTTACTAATTTCCAAATCTATAACCCAAGCTGAGACATATCATTTTATAGATATAGAGGAAGTTGACATGTTATAAAAGGAAGTTCTGAATAAGAGGAAAGTACTAGTTTTCTGTGAGATGTTGATACAGTTGAAGAAAAATTCCTTTCGGATACGGAACCATAAGCTTGAAGCTTAGTGATGTTTCTGTCAGATATTGGACTCGGTTTGGAGCTTTGTACTCAAGTAAGCGATCATTTTCTGAACCTTTTTCTTTGACATGTTGTCATTAATGTATTTTGAAGAAAGGTTTTTATATGTTTGCATAGCACTTGTTGGTTAGCTTTTCTTGTTGGGCATGGCTAGGTGGACACCCATGAATCTTATAACATTTATCAGTGATATAATAAGGTGATGTCAATGAGAACACTTAGGCTTCTGAAAGCTTCCAATATATGCAAACAGAATCTGATTATTTTTTGTAATTACGGATTGTAGTTAAAAACAGTGGACTTAGATAGTCATTTTATGTATGTCCGAACCATGCGTTGGTTTTCTTCTTAGTCTAGCATATTTTAATGTCATTGAGTCCAGGAAGAGGTTTCATATACAATATATAAATTGTCACTCAATTCTGTACGAAATTGAATAATACAACTAGTCTCAGCTTCCTCAAGCAACTCCTTAACATGTACACAATCATAGTTCTTTACTATATACTGGACTTGGTGTTAGCCAATTGCTCCCAGAGAATCTTCTTCATTATGAAATAAGTGTCTGAAATGAGTGGACATATCAAGGTTTCTTTGCCTGGGACTCATAACAGCTTGCTCGAGTTGATATTTTTACAAGAAATATTATTTAATTTAAACCATCTAAACAAATTGATATGAGATCGGAGGCGGGTGGTCGAGTGGTCGAGAAGCGACGAGCGGACGATGGTTGGACGCGGATCGATGGGACGAGGAAGCTGGCCGAAGGCGTTCTCTTCCTGGTCAGTGGATGATTCGATGGATAGATGATGAGTAGGACACGAACTAGAACACTTTGATTCACGAAACAAGCAAGCTTTAAGCAACAAGCGATCTCGGACCAAGGGGTAGCCGCGCAAGGTCAAGAAGATCGAACAACCTCTAGGGTTCCTTTTACTTAAAACTTACTTAAGTTTATTGAAAACAAAGAGTGGCTTTAAATAGCCAAAGTAATAGGGTTACAAATCTTAAAAATGGTCCATAAAGAGGCTTGGTCGAAATCATTTAAATAGAAAGCAAGGAAGAAGTTTGGATGGGCCAGATTCTCCTTCTCTTGAAGTGGGCCTTGGTTTACCTCATTAAAAACCTTAGTGGAAAAACCCAATTGGGACAAAACCATACTTAAGGGAAAAAGAGTATAAACCAATGCCCAAGGAGATGTTGCACGTACTCCTGGTCGCCAAACATAAGTCTGAAGCCCACCAAGTCCGTGAGCTTCCAAATAAGGCAGGTCCAGCAACCTTCGGGTTTGATCTTGCATATCTTCTTTTTCCGAACTGGTACTGGTGTGATTCCAACTCTCATGCATTCCCTGATGAATCAAGAATCCAGAACAAGTTTTTTTACTCCTTGATTCATCCTGGTTCGTTCTGAGCACTCCAAAATGTGCAAGTCGGTCTTTATCGGGTTCCCTGAAAATCACCTGTCTTGAAACGGGAATACCTTCTTCATAGAAAATGGTCTTGATGTGATTCCACTTCGTGCAGATTCCTTGGTGAGTCAGGTTTCCATAACAGGTTGAGGTGCAGCCTGATTCCTCTTGGTCCATTCGCAATCCTCTCTTGAATGCACCTATATCCACAAACAAGGCTAAGTGGACAGCTTCTAGACATCCTCCAAGATGATCTCGAACCCAAGCTGATTCCTTCTGACCAAACTCTTCCAAATAGCATACTTTATGGTGAATATCAAGACTAGAATGATTGGCTTGAACCAACTCTCCTATGGACATCTTCCAGGACACGGTTAGGGCTTCGGGAGGTCGGTTGTCGACCATCTCCAAATGGGATCGTTCCAATTGGGTTTTGGACCGATCATCACTCCTGAAACATGCTGTTGGCTTATGAATCCTTGATACCACGTCATTGGGTCTGGTAGAACATTCATTGGCCTTCTGAACCTCCTCAGGTACGTTCCGCGGGGTCGGGAACAGCCCGGTCAGCCTCGTGGTCGAGGCCGGTACGTACCGCTTGTCCGGGCCGGTTCTGGAGGATACGATGTCCTCATCATACCCTCTCTCTTGAAAAGGATTCGACCTCGAATCTGCATAACCTGCACCAATAGAAAGCAAGTTAGCCTTCATGCGGTTTTGTGAGTTCATGGCCTTACCTTGAGGAATTGGTGGCCGGCTGGTGCAAGGACTTTCTATGCGTGTTCCGTTGGGTTGGGAACTCAGTATCACGCCTTTGTCTTGTCCTGGGTTCCGTGGGAAACACTCTGTGTCGTGATCTCCAATGGCCTTAGTCGGATCACCTTCTGGGTCGGCCGGTTCCTTCAGTTTCTCGGCCTCGCCTCCGGTCTGTTGGTTTGTGTGGTCCATCGGACTCTTGTTGGTCCCTGCGTCATTCTCAACAGTTTTGGGAAATTCCAAGTGCATTAAAACAGTTTTTGATTCATTATAATCAGATGGAAAAGAGTTGGGTCGGGACACTTTTAACCTGTGGTCGAGGCGGTTCGGTTTTCTCCAATGCCACAACGTGTTGAGTAATTATGTGATCCGGTGGTTCTTCTTGGATCTGAATAAGGCTGGTGCTAACTTCATGATCTGATACCATCTTTGGCGTGCCCATACCTGCATCAAAATCCCTTGGCAAAGACAAGTGCATCATACAAGCATTGGAAAATTCGGACTCAGAGTTAGCTATTATAACTTCTTTAGAGTTAACCCTTTCTTGTTCTGATAACAAATGGATAACTACTTGTCTAGTGGAACAAGTTGCAGCATCATGACCTAATCTTTGACATCTATAAAAACTTTCATTAACTTCATTAGAAGGTTTAGATGACTTACATTGTTAATGAGATTGGCTCTTAGTGGGTTGTTGACCCAAAACAATCTCCTTATTTGGTGTTGGCATCCAAACTCGTGAATATGATCTCATCATAAGCCTCTTGGGAGTGTAGCTACGGTTGTGGGACTTTTGTAAAAATTCCTTGTACATATGCTGCTTTAAAACTCCCCAAGTAGTGATTGGTTTATGGCAGTAGTTTAGAGCTTCTTCTCGTATCCACCATATAGAAGCTTCTCCAACAAGTGCATTGATGGCATGAGATATCTCTTCTCCTTCGGGACTTTGTGATACCAAAACCAATCTTCCAAGCCTCTCTCCCATCTTAAATATACCTCTGGATCTTGTTCAAGACCTGAAAAATAGAGGTTATGCGGCTCATAGTCTTCTCCTTTATCATGGGAATGATCCTTCGGTTTAGAGTTGTGTTGCACTTGAATTGGTCCACCACCAAAACTAACTTTATCTTCAGCCACGTCTTCTTCTTCACTCTCCATGGTAGCTAATTCCTGTAAGAACAACACTAGACACGAAATCAAGTGCCACAGGAACTAGGAACAAATAAGAAGAATAAAAAATGGCAAATCGACAATTCGCAAGAAAATGGAAAATGCAGAATTGGAAAAATGCAACTAAAAGATACGACCTGTTTTTTTTATAATGAATGCAACACAAAACAAAGTAAACAAAACCTAAATGATCTAGAAACCCGAGAGAAAGAGAAAACAAGACACCAAAAAAACAATCGCGAAGAGTGAGAGAAACCCTAGCGATAGTTACTAGATGCAGCCGGTTCAAACTCTTAATCAAGACACAATTTTTTTTTCATCTGAATTTTTTTTTAAGAATGAATGCAACAAAACAATGCAGAAACTTAAACAAATACTAACCCAGAGCAAGGGAAGTCAAAGCACACAAACAATCGCAAGAGAAGGCAAAACCCTAGCGATAAGCTATATGCGGCCGGTTCGATCGTTAGCAACCTAGCAGCCGAATTCTAATGTCCTTCTAACTTAGTGATAGATTAATGCAACACAGAAACACAGTAAAACAGAGAAAATAAAGAGCCATTCAATTCGCAGGTTGTAAGAGAAATCAAACCGTGAGCAACCTAAGGCAAACTAACAACTTTTTATGGATTTTCGGATTTCTAGAAAACAAATAAACAAACTAGAAACGAAAAGAGTAAAGTTCAGAAACAACCATATTGGTTTCAATAGCGTTTAGCTATGATACCAGATGATATGAGATCGGAGGCGGGTGGTCGAGTGGTCGAGAAGCGACGAGCAGGACGATGGTTGGACGCGGATCGATGGGACGAGGAAGCTGGCCGAAGGCGCTCTCTTCCTGGTCAGTGGATGATTCGATGGATATATGATGAGTAGGACACGAACTAGAACACTTTGATTCACGAAACATGCAAGCTTTAAGCAACAAGCGATCTCGGACCAAGGGGTAGCCGCGCAAGGTCAAGAAGATCGAACAACCTCTAGGGTTCCTTTTACTTAAAACTTACTTAAGTTTATTGAAAACAAAGAGTGGCTTTAAATAGCCAAAGTAATAGGGTTACAAGTCTTAAAAATGGTCCATAAAGAGGCCTGGTCGAAATCATTTAAATAGAAAGCAAGTAAGAAGGTTGGATGGGCTAGATTCTCCTTTTCTTGAAGTGGGCCTTGGTTTACCTCATTAAAACCCTTAGTGGGAAAACCCAATTGGGACAAAACCACACTTAAGGGAAAAATAGTATAAAACAATGCCCAAGGAGATGTTGCACGTACTTCTGGTCGCCAAACATAAGTCTGAAGCCCACCAAGTCCGTGAGCTTCCAAATAAGGCAGGTCCAGCAACCTTCGGGTTTGATTTTTCATATCTTCTTTGTCCGAGCTGGTACTGGTGTGATTCCAACTCTCATGCATTCCCTGATGAATCAAGAATCCAGAACAAGTTTCTTTACTCCTTGATTCATCCTGGTTCGTTCTGAGCACTCCAAAATGTGCAAGTCGGTCTTTATCGGGTTCCCTGAAAATCATCTGTCTTGAAACAGGCATAACTTCTTCATACAAAATGGTATTGATGTGATTCCACTTCGTGTAGATTCCTTGGTGAGTCAGATTTCCATAACAGGTTGAGGTGCAGCTTGATTCCTCTTGGTCCATTCGAAATCCTCTCTTGAATGCACCTATATCTGCAGACAAGGCTAACTGGACAACTTCTAGACATCCTCCAAGATGATCTCAAACCCAAGCTGATTCCTTCTGACCAAACTCTTCCAAATAACATACTTTATGGTGAATATCAATCCTATCATGATTGGCTTGAACCAACTCTCCTATGGATATCTTCCAGGACACGGTTAGGGCTTCGAGAGGTCGGTTGTCGACCATCTCCAAATGGGATCGTTCCAATTGGGTTCTGGACCGATCATCACTCCTGAAACATGCTGTTGGCTTATGAATCCTTGATACCACGTCATTGGGTCTGGTAGAACATGCATTGGCCTTCTGAACCTCCTCAGGTACGTTCTGCGGGGTCGAGAACAGCTCGGTCAGTCTCGTGGTCGAGGCCGGTACGTACCGCTTGTCCGGGCCGGGTATGGAGGATCCGATGTCCTCATCATACCCTCTCTCTTGAAGAGGATTCGACCTCGAATCTGCATAACATGCACTAATAGAAAGCCTTCATGCGGTTTCGTGAGTTCATGGCCTTACCTTGAGGAATTGGTGGCCGGCTGGTGTAAGGAATTTCTATGCGTGTTCTGTTGGGTTGGGAACTCAGTATCACGCCTTTGTCTTGGCCTGGGTTCCATGGGAAACACTCTATGTCTTGATCTCCATTGGCCTTAGTCGGATCACCTTCTGGGTCGTCCGGTTCCTTCAGTTTCTCGGCCTCGCCTCCGGTCCATTGGTTTGTGTGGTCCATCGGACTCTTGTTGATCCCTGCATCATTCTCAACACTTTTGGGAAATTCGAAGTGCATTAAAACAGTTTTTGATTCATTATAATCAGATGGAAAAGAGTTGAGTCGGGACACTTTTAACCTGTGGTCGAGGCGGTTCGGTTTTCTCCAATGCCACAACGTGTTGAGTAATTATGTGATCCGGTGGTTCTTCTTGGATCTGAATAAGGCTGGTGCTAACTTCATGATCTGATACCTTCTTTGGGGTGCTTATACCTGCATCAAAATCCCTTGGCAAAGACAAGTGCATCATACAAGCACTGGAAAATTCGGACTCGAAGTTAGCTATTGTAACTTCTTTAGAGTTATCCCTTTCTTGTTCTGATAACAAATAGATAACTACTTGTCTAGTGGAACAAGTTGCAGCATCATGACCTAATCTTTGACATCTATAACTTTCATTAACTTCATTAGAAGGTTTAGATGACTTACATTGTTCATGAGATTGGCTCTTAGTGGGTTGTTGACCCAAAACAATCTCTATATTTGGTGTTGGCATCCAAACTCGTGAATATGATCTCATCATAAGCCTCTTGAGAGTGTAGCTACGGTTGTGGGACTTTTGTAAAAATTCCTTGTACATATGCTGCTTTAAAACTCCCCAAGTAGTGATTGGTTTATGGCAGTAGTTTAGAGCTTCTTCTCGTATCCACCATATAGAAGCTTCTCCAACAAGTGCATTGATGGCATGAGATAATCTCTTCTCCTTCGGGACTTTGTGATACCAAAACCAATCTTCCAAGCCTCTCTCCCATCTTAAATATGCCTCTGGATCTTGTTCAAGACCTGAAAAATAGAGGTTATGCGGCTCATAGTTTTCTCCTCCATCATGGGAATGATCCTTCGGTTTAGAGTTGTGTTGCACTTGAATTGGTCCACCACCAAAACTAACTTTATCTTCAGCCATGTATTCTTCTTCACTCTCCATGGTAGCTAATTCCTGTAAGAACAACACTAGACACGAAATCAAGTGCCACAGGAACTAGAAACAAACAAGAAGAATAAAAAAAGGCAAATCGACAATTCGCAAGAAAATGGAAAATGCAGAATTGGAAAAATGCAATTAAAAGATACGACCTGTTTTTTTTTTATAATGAATGCAACACAAAACAAAGTAAACAGAACCTAAATGATCTAGCAAACCGAGAGAAAGAGAAAATAAGACACCAAAAAAACAATCGCGAAGAGTGAGAGAAACCCTAGCGATAGTTACTAGATGCAGCTGGTTCAAACTCTTAATCAAGACACAATTTTTTTTTCTTCTGAATTTTCTTTTAAGAATGAATGCAACAAAACAATGCAGAAACATAAACAAATACTAACCCAGAGCAAGAGAAGTCAAAGCACACAAACAATCGCAAGAGAAGGCAAAACCCTAGCGATAAGCTATATACGGCCGGTTCGATCGTTAGCAACCTAGCAGCCGAATTCTAGTGTCCTTCTAACTTAGTGATAGATTAATGCAACACAGAAACACAGCAAAACAGAGACAATAAAGAACCACTCAATTCGCAGGTTGTAAAAGAAATCAAATTGTGAGCAACCTAAGGCAAACTAACAACTTTTTATGGATTTCGGATTTTTAGAAAACAAATAAACAAACTAGAAAAGAAAAGAGTAAATTTCAGAAACAACCAGATTGGTTTCAAGACCGTTTAGCTCTGATACCAGATGATATGAGATCGGATGCGGGTGGTCGAGTGGTCGAGAAGCGACGAGCGGGACGATGGTTGGACGCGGATCGATGGGACGAAGAAGTTGGCCGAAGGCGCTCTCTTCCTGGTCAGTGGATGATTCGATGGATAGATGATGAGTAGGACACGAACTAGAACACTTTGATTCACAAAACAAGCAAGTTTTAAGCAACAAGCGATCTCGGACCAAGGGGTAGCCGCGCAAGGTCAAGAAGATCGAACAACCTCTAGGGTTCCTTTTACTTAAAACTTACTTAAGTTTATTGAAAACAAAGAGTGGCTTTAAATAGCCAAAGTAATAGGGTTACAAGTCTTAAAAATGGTCCATAAAGAGGCCTGGTCGAAATCATTTAAATAGAAAGCAAGGAAGAAGGTTGGACGGGCCAAATTCTCCTTCTCTTGAAGTGGGCCTTGGTTTACCTCATTAAAAACCTTAGTGGAAAAACCCAATTGGGACAAAGCCACACTTAAGGGAAAAAGAGTATAAACCAATTCCCAAGGAGATGTTGCACGTACTCCTGGTCGCCAAACATAAGTCTGAAGCCCACCAAGTCCGTGAGCTTCCAAATAAGGCAGTTCCAGCAACCTTTGGGTTTGATCTTTCATATCTTCTTTGTCCGAGTTGGTACTGGTGTGATTCTAACTTTCATGCATTCCCTGATGAATCAAGAATCCAGAACAAGTTTCTGTACTCCTTGATTCATCCTTGTTCGTTCTGAGCACTCCAAAATGTGCAAGTCGGTCTTTATCGGGTTCCCTGAAAATTACCTGTCTTGAAACGGGCATAACTTCTTCATAGAAAATGGTCTTGATGTGATTCCACTTCGTGCAGATTCCTTGAGGTGCAGCTTGATTCCTCTTGGTCCATTCGCAATCCTCTCTTGAATGCACCTATATCCGCAGACAAGGCTAACTGGACAGCTTCTAGACATGCTCCAAGATGATCTCGAACCCAAGCTGATTCCTTCTGACCAAACTCTTCCAAATAGCATACTTTATGGTGAATATCAAGCATGGCATGATTGTCTTGAACCAACTCTCCTATGGACATCTTTCAGGATACGGTTAGGGCTTCGGGAGGTCGGTTGTCGACCATCTCCAAATGGGATTGTTCCAATTGGGTTCTGGACAGATCATCACTCCGGAAACATGCTGTTGGCGTATGAATCCTTGATACCACGTCAATGGGTCTGGTAGAACTTGCATTGGCCTTCTGAACCTCCTCAGATACGTTCCGAGGGGTCGGGAATAACTCGGTCAGCCTCGTGGTCGAGGCCGGTACGTACCGCTCGTCCGGGCCGGGTCTGGAGGATCCGATATCCTCATCACAAATCACAGCGGGTCACCGACGGTGGACTTCAAGAATCTACTAAACTGGGCAAGATCTTGTGAAGATATGGGTACAAAAAGAAGACTTTTGGAGTTTAAAATGAAGGAATTTCTAGCGGTTCTAATCATATTAGGAAACCCTAAGTATAAATTCCATAGCCTAGGATCTAGGGTTTAGGTTTATTGAATCATAAGGATCTCGAAATTACCTGAAGATTAGCAGCGGAAGATAAACAGGTATTCGAGATTCACGAGCGCCTCAAGTGCTGCGCCTCTACTAGTATTCACACGCACACAAACTGGAACGGACGGGATGCTAGTGCCGTAGAGATCGGATCTCTCAGGGATTTCTTAGTTTCTCAAAGGTGGCTGTGAATTGAGTTCGGATTGTGTAAAAGTCGTGCATATATCTCATATATATAGAATTTTACCACGACCTAATTAACCAAGGTTTGAACCATAGTTAATTAAGTCATAAACCTAAATCAGTATTTTGGTTCGCGATCTGTGTCGATTGGTACACCTTTGTGTCGATCGACACTACCTCAGAAACTCGCCATTGAATGTATATCGAATATACATTCACCAGATCATTACATTAATGATCAATCCCATATAATACATCCAGTTTGCTTAGGTGTGTGACCCTGTAGGATCATATAATACTAGCAATGAGTTCATAACTCACAGATCACAAGTGGCTTCTAGCAAAACATTATGATTACCTAGTATTATATGAATGTCTAATCTCGACAACACAACTATCTCTAGAGTGTTTACAAGTATGATTTTAGGACATTCCCAATAATCTCCCACTTGTACTGGAATCATTTATTCCCATAAATCCCTTCGTCTCTATATCTCGATCTAGCATAAGGCAAGATCTGTGTCATCCTTATTAAGCCAAGATCATGTTCATCGAACTCTGATTTATACTGACAAGACAAACGACTGACAATCACCTCGTTTGAGTGTGGCCACACATTTCTCAGTATCAAATCTTCGATGGGCCCGGAGATATTTATCTCCTGTTATATAGGAGGGACAAATCTCATCTTATTCCATCCCTATTCCTTCACACACTTCATGATACGCCCAATCAATGCCTTTATAGTCACCTGTTACGGCTGACGGTTGACAAAGTTAAAGCGGACCAATTCACATGTAAGAAAACATGATGAACTCAGGTCTAAGGACTATACTCTATAGTCGTAATGAAAACTCTCATGACACTTATACAACTATCCTGTAGAGTTCTCATTAGCTGGTCATGTCCGATCATGTGTTCTCCAACACATATCTATGTGATTGACTTTAATACTCTTATTATTGACTCCATGAAACTTAGTCATCAGTCACCTCACATATTAGTCTCACGCGGTTGTTAATGTCCCACTTTAAAAACCTTGACTAGGGACCAACATAATTTATGTCATTTATTACTTATAGGGTTTCATGATCAAGTCACATACTTGATGACCTATAAAATGTCATAAATTACTTTGGGACTATTATTTAATAACATAATTAAATAATACTGAAACAAATTTCATTAAAATAACATAACCATAATATGTCTATATGAACATCATATCATAACTAAAACCAAAAACAACTCCCAATAAAACCAAGATCACATCTTAAGAGATCTAATGCCTATAGCATTAGTCTGATTCTCATGCGCTCTCGCTCAGCATGTCACGAAAGACACTGCGTCTTGCTAAGAGTAATGCCATGAGACATTGGTATGAAGCCCTTCTTAGAATCATGCGTATTGAACCTATGTAAGACCTTATCAATATAAGTATCTTGACACAATCCAATTTAGCTTGTCCAAACTATCTCTATAGATTCTTATTCCAAGAATGTATGCAGCTTCATTAAAACAACCCCCCCCAGCCAAATCTTAACAGACTGAAGCAATGGAACGTCATTTCCGAGAAGGAATATGTTATCTACATATAGTACAAGAAATGCAACTGTGCTTCCACTAGTCTTCTTGTAAACACACGGCTCCTCTTCGTTCCTGATGAAGTCAAACTTTTGACCGCTTCATCAAAACGAAGATTCCAACTCCGAGGTGCTTGCTTCAATCCATAAATGAATCGATGAAGCTTGCATACCTTCCTAGCAGCATTAGGATCAATGAAACCTTCAGGTTGTGTCATGTACACATCCTCTTCCAGAATTCCATTAAGGAAAACTGTTTTCACATCCATCTGCCAGATCTCATAATCATAATGAGCGGCGGTTGCTAGGAGAATCCGAATGGACTTAAGCATAGAAACTGGGGAATAGGTTTCTTCATAGTCAATACCATGAATTTGCTTGAAACCTTTTGCCACCAACCTAGCTTTGTATATCTGAATATTACCATCCACATCAATTTCTTCTTGAAAATCTATTTACACTCAATGGCTTTTGCACCATCGGGTAAATCAACCAAAGTCCACACTTGGTTCTGTGACATGGATCCCATTTCGGATTCAGCGGCTTTCAGCCATTTTCGGAGTCAAGGCCCATCATTGCTTCTTCAAAATTCGCAGGCTCGTCACTGTCAATGATCAACAGATCATGGCAATTGGTCACGAGAAATCCAAATCTCTCGGGTTCGTGACGAATCCTTTCGAATTTGCAAACTTCATGCACCACAGGTGTAGGTTCTACAACTCTTGTAGATCCAGCTGTTGCTCTTCCTCATCAGGTTGAGCAGTCTCCTATGATTCTTGAATTTCTTCAAGTTGTACTTTACTCCCACTGTTCTTGCTGGAAAGAAAGTCTCTCTCAAGAAAAACACAGTTCCGAGCAACAAACACTTTGTTCTCGGACCGGTTGTAAAAGTAATATGCTTTGGTCTCCTTAGGATAACCAACGAAGTAGCACTTATCGGATTTGGGTGTGAGCTTATCAGAGATTAAACGTTTTACATAAGCCTCACAACCCCAAATCTTCATGAAAGACAAATTAGGAACATTTCCAGTCCACATCTCATGTGGTGTCTTTGTAACTGATTTTGATGGAACCATATTTAGTGTAAACACAGACGTTTCTAGAGCGTATCTCCAGAAGGATAATGGAAGATCTGAGTGACTCATCATTGATCGAACCATATCTAATAAAGTCGGATTCCTCCTCTCATAAACTCCCTTCCTTTGGGGCGTTTTCAGGAGGAGTGAGTTGTGAAACAATTCCACAATCTCTTAGATGATCACTTAATTCTTGACTTAAGTATTCACCTCCACGATCTTATCGTATAGCTTTAATACTTTTACCAAATTGTTTATGTACTTCATTCTGGAACTCTTTGAACTTTTCAAAGATTCCGACTTATGTCTCATTAAATAGACATAACCATACCTACTGAAATCATCAGTGAAGGTAATGAAATACTGAAAGATTCCTCTAGCACGTGTGCTCATCGGGCCACTCACATCAGTATGTATAAGGCCCAATAAGTCATTGGCCCTTTCTTTGTTTGTTAAAAGAGGCCTTAGTCATTTTGTCTAATAAACAAGATTTGCATTTCTCACATGATTCATAATCAGATGAGCCCAAAAGCCCATCACTATGGAGTTTCTGAATTTGTTTCTCATATATGTGGCTCAAACGACAATGCAAGAGAAAAGTTTGATTCGTGTCTTCTGACTTGAATCTCTTAGTACTAATGTTATAGACTGGCACACTTTGGTTTAGAACATAAAGTCCATTCTATAATGGACCGCTACCATAAAATATATCATTGTAATCAAATGAACAACATTTATTCATAATTGAAAACTGATATCTTTCTAAATCCAAACAAGGAATAGAAATAATATTTCTGCTTATAGCAGGTACATAGTAGCAGTTATTAAGTTCTAAAACCATGCCAGAAAGTAAAGACAAATGAATTCCTACGGCTAATGTAACAACTCTTGCTCCATTTCCACCGCGCAGGTCCACTTGTCCTTTCTCCAAAGTCCTACTGTTGCTTAGGCCCTGCATATTTATACAAAATATGAGCACTACAGCTGGTATCCAATACCCAAGAAGTAGGACCAGAGATAGTAACATTTACTTCTATGACATAAATACCTGAAGAAGAAGTCTCGTACGTCTTCTTCAGCTTCTCATAATCTTCTAGGAATTTATTTCAATTTCTTTTCAAATGCCCATAACCATTACAATAATGGCACTTATCATCTTTAGAAGGACCAGTTTTAACCTTAGGAGCATGGTTAGACTTGCTTGGATTCACAATCGAGCTCGTCTTGCCATTACCTTTGTTCTTACCAAGTTTCTTAAACCTTTTACCCTTTTGTACCATAAGGACATTTGGGGTGTCCTTCTTGATGTTAGGTTCAGCAGTTTTGAGCATCACATGCAACTCAGTCAAAGTCTTTGTCAAGTTGTTCATATTGTAGTTCATAACAAAATGATCATAGCTTGACGACAGTGACTGCAGAATGATGTCAGTAGCCAACTCTTGGCTAATGGGACAATCCAGTTTCCCCAAGTTATCAATATAACCCATCATCTTAATGACATGAGGACTAACTGGTCCGTCCTTTGGTAGCTTGCACTCAATTAGAGACTTAACACTCTGGTATCTCTGAGTTCGTGCCTGCTCCTGAAACATACTTTTCAGGCTAGTGATCATCTCTATTGGCGACTCCACGTTCTCGAATTGCTTCTACAAATCCGAGTTCATGGTAGCCAACATGAGACAACACACATCGACACATCATTAGAATGCTTATCCCAAGCATCCTTCTCTGACTGCCAGGCATTGGCTCGGTACTTCTTGGGGAGAACTTTCTCAAGGACATAGTCCTTCTTCTCCTGTTTGAGAACAATTCTCAAGTTCCGATACCATTCCAGAAAATTAGATCCATTTAGCTTGTCCTTCTCAAGGACGGATCTCAGGGAGAAATTGTTGTGATGGTTTGTACTAGACATAGTTGGAGTAAGAAAGGAAAGAGGTTTAGTTATGATGTTCAAGAAATGAGAAATGTTAACTATTAAGAGAACTCGCATTATATTCAAAACAATATTTCCTCAAATGAATATAATGATCCAAGACCCATACTTCACTATAACTTGAGTGAGCTTTGGCTCATCGCCCAAATTTCAGCTATCTAGGTAAGCAACAACTTTGCTAGTTATATCCAATATAACTCTTGGTTGTGGATTGACATCTCATGTCAAATCCACCCGATGTCTCTGGGCCCAAAACGATTTTGATAGCCCAGTCAAGTAAACCAATCTCTTAGGTCATGTAATTGTTGACGCCTTGCACTGCAAGCCTATCAACACGATTACCTCCTGCCTTACTCATGTAATTATGGACACCTTGCACTACAAGTCTATCGTACAATGAAACGAGTCTTGACAGCTGACAAGATCGGGAAGACATCAAGGATTACTTGATATTTAGTTTGAGGAACGAAACTTTTAATTTAATATACATATCATATATGTATCTTAGAAGGATTATAATTGATTAAAACAACTAATTTAACTGAGTTTTAATTATTCTAAGAAATGGGTTAAGTCTTTGGTTCGGTTTTGCGATTTCTGGTTCAATAACCAAAATCCCGAGTGGTATGTCGACCGACACAACTCCGTGTGTCGATCGACACTACCAAACCAAAACCATTGCGATAACCGGTCAATCAAATTGAACCGGTTTGATAACCGGTTAGTGTCGATTGACACAACACTTGTGTCGGTCGACATCAACCCAATTTAATCAAACCGCAATTAACCGTTTAAACCGGTTTTTAAACCAATTGCGATAACCGGTCCAATCCAATTGAATCAATTCATCCAATTGAACCGATTTAGCCAATTTTAACCAAGCGCGATAACCGGTCCAATCTAATTGAACCGATTAAACTATTCGCAAGGTCTGTGTCGACCGACACAACTCTTGTGTCGATCGTCACTATAGGGCAACAGGAACTTCAATCTTTATGATCGAAACCTAAAATTTTATTCGGGTTTCCATACTGTGTCGATCGATACCAGATTGGTGTCGATCGACACTATGCGAAACCACATAATCGTTTCTGAACAAGAACCCTAAAAACGCGATTTCTTCGAACAAAAACACAATCTAGCATGCATATATCACATATATTGATTCAAATTCATCTAATTCGAATATCATGTTGTTAGATTCAATAGGATAAACCCTAAGGCTCTGATACCACTGAAGGAATTTCTAGCGGTTCTAATCATATTAGGCAACCCTAAGTATAAATTCCATAGCCTAGGATCTAGGGTTTAGGTTTATTGAATCATAAGGATCTCGAAATTACTTGGAGGTTAGCAGCGGAAGATAAACATGTATTCGAGATTCACGAGCGCCTCAAGTGTTGCGCCTCTACTGATATCCACACGCACAGAGGCGGATCTAGTAAGGCAGTAGGGGGTGCAGCTGCCCCCCATAAAATCTACAAATAATTTGATTTCCTTTAAAAGGTTAGAATGTTGTGTCGCCCGAATGGTAAAAACCTGTACTCTGCCCCCGTTGGTTAACTGTTCGAAGCCCACTGACCCTCTACTTCTTGGTTTTTAGTTTTTTTTTTTGTATTCTCGTTCTTTGTTTGATTTTAGTTTCCTTTTTCTTTCTTTATGTAAGTCTGGGCTTTTTTCAAAAAAGAAAAAAAACTTACCTAGTTGAGCTTCTCTATGCGTTTTTTTTCTTTAAAACTTTCCTGAGGATCAATTTTTTTCTTTCTATTTCTTCTGTTTTTATTATCTACTAGATTTATTCTTCTTGTGACAAAAAAAAAAAAAAACTAGATTTATTCTTCTTTTTTGGTTTTTACCCTTTTAAATGTCTTTCTTTAATTACATCTTTTAGTTTGTTCACTGTCTTTTTCAATTAAACATATTGAAAGGTAAGAAAAATTATACTATATACTTTTTATGTCCTTGAACTAAATTTTTTCATATTATAGTTTTCCAAATTTAATGCTTAAATGATAACAAATTGTACCATTTTTAAATAGCTTATATGTTAAAAGATGAAGTACTAATAAATATTATTTAAAAACTATTAAAAACTAAAATCATATACTAATAATAATAATAATAACAATACACATATATATGTATGTATATATAGAAAAATACAAAAATAGTTTCTAAATTTAATACATTATGCCCCCGGTAAAATTATGTTCTAGATCCGCCACTGCACACGCAGACAAACTGGAACGGACGGGATGCTAGTGCCGTAGAGATCGGATCTCTCAGGGATTTCTTAGTTTCTCAAAGGTGGCTGTGAATTGAGTTCGGATTGTGTAAAAGTCGTGCATATATCTCATATATATAAACTTTTACCACGACCTAATTAACCAAGGTTTAAACCGTAGTTAATTAAGTCATAAACCAAAATCAGTATTTTGGTTCGTGATCTGTGTCGATCGGTACACCTTTGTGTCGATCGACACTACCTCAGAAACTCGCCATTGAATGTATATCGAATATACATTCACCAGATCATTACACTAATGATCAATCTCATATAATACATCCAGTTTGCTTAGCTGTGTGACCCTGTAGGATCATATAATACTAGCAATGAGTTCATAACTCACAGATCACAAGTGGCTTCTAGCAAAACATTATGATTACCTAGTATTATATGAATGTCTAATCTCGACAACACAACTATCTCTAGAGTGTTTACAAGTATGATTTTAGGACATTCCCAACATAAAAGATACTCATGTTTGATGAAAACAACTTCGGTCACTGGAAATGAGCATGAAACAAAGAATCATGACTATAAACGAAGATGCTTGGACTGTTTTGGAATTTGGATGAGAGGAACCATATGTTCTTGACGCTGTAGGGAAGAAACAATTGAAGCCCAAAGATAAGTGGACTATGGCAGAGAATTACATAACAATCTTTAACTCCAAGGCTTACTGCTATTGATGATGAGAAATTTAAGCTTGGGATGCTCTGCTGAGAAAGACGCTTGGGAAGCCCTAATCAACTTCTATGAAGGGACATCAAGCGTAAAAATAACAAGGTTGGATCACTTGGCATCGCAGTTCGAGAATCTCAAGATGGGAAGTGATGAATCTATTGGGATTTTTGGATCTAAGCTTAGTTCCATAGATAATGAAGCTTCAATGTTGGATAAAACCCTTACAAGGATAAGAAACTGGTGAAAAATATGTTATGCTTACCGACAAAGTATGGAGCACAAAAGGCAGTCTTCAAGATGGCTATGAACACAAATGACATGAAATTCTCACAGTTACTGAGAATGTTAAAAGAAGAAGAATAAATGGAAGCAGATGCAGATCAACCTAAAATTGTCAAAGGGATAGCTTTTGCTGCAGATTAATAATTAGATAAGTTTATAAGTTAGTTGAAGGCATGAACCAGATTGCTGACGAGAGTATTAACTTGTTGGCGAGAAGGTTCAAAAAGACTCTGAAGAGAATTGAGAAAAGACCAATAAAACTTGTCTCAAGTTCGCAAAGAAACGATAGTGAAAGAAACTCAAACCGAACACCAAGGTATGAAGCTTGAAAACCAAATTGGAGACATGACATTCACTATCATGAATGTGAAGGTTATTGTCACTTCAAATCTTTATATCCTCTTGCTAAACTTAAAGAGCTAAAGTGTCATAGATGTAGAGGTCTCGGACATATGAAGTCTGAATGTCACAGCTTACACAGAGGAAATGACTGTGTCACAGAATCAGATGAGAGTGGAGACGAGGATGATTTGTTGAACTTTGTGGCCTTGATAGGAAAAGATTGAGATAAAAAAAATCTGAGTGTGACTCTAGTTCTGCTGAAGATGATGAGATAGATGCAAAGGTTGACTACTGAATCCTATATGGCAATTAGGTAAGTCTGAGTAACAATAACCTGCAACTGCTAAAGGATAAAACCATGTTAGAAGCTAAAATTAACATACTTGAGATGGAAACCAAATCTCATGTGAAGATGGAACATGCAATTGAAGCCAAACAAGTTGCTTGCTCAAGGAAAAGACCAGAAAAATCTGAAGTTGAACATATTAAGCTTATGAAGAAAGTGATGAAGAAGATGCATGAATTATATTCTTGAAAAGGAGAAGAACCAAACTCTTAAGAATGATCATACAGAGACTTATAAACAGTTCAAAATGTTGAATCTGAGAATCTTGATAAGTTGCTAGTGATAGGAGAACCTCCAAAGCAGAACTAGGAATTAGGTTATACATGTCGTAAGTGTGTGGAAGCAGAGCCAAATTAGAAAAGTCTAAGTAGCTTTGTCTAAGGAAATTTGAGTAGAAAAACTTAAGGAAAGTCATTCCACTCGAAATGAGTAAAGCAATTAGTCTTGCTTAATAATGAGGCTTAATAATCAGCTCAACAAAGGGAGAAGAGGATGTTATTTATGTGAAATACATAGACATAAAGAGAAATTGTTATGAGCTGAAGAGTAAGATCAAAAAGATTTGAGAACAAAACAAGTGCTACATTGAACCACGCGGAGACATGTTAGGACTAAGGGGGTTAGCTGACCCCACTGAATTTTAATTATCAATTATAGTTTCTGAAAATAATAATATTTGACCCCAATTAATGTTTTGTACTGATCCCTATCTAATTCAAACCCACTTTACTTCAAATAAAAAATTACTTGATAATTTTAGAACCCAGTCACAAACATTAATTTTTCCACAAATCCACGTGAGTAAATAAGTGAATAAATAAAACCACGTATAATGGGCTTATTACTTAAGTTAAGGGATTGGTTAAAGTTGATTTTTTTTTTTGCTGATGTCTATTTCTCTTATACGTAAAATTAAAATTGTGTATTTTTCATCCTCTTTATTGTATAGTTTAGGATAAATATTTTTTTAATGATTTTAAATATGCTGAAACAACTTTTAGTTGATTTTATCTTCCATTTATGAAGTAAAAAATTTAAGATTATAAAAAAAACATATTAAATAAAAATTGGGTGTGATAATAATTTATATAAAATCGCTAGGTAATATTTATTCATGATTTAATTTTAAAAAATTATGAATAATGAATTAATATTATAATAGTTTAGTTAGAAATTATTTTAGGAACTTGGTTTGATAGTAGAAATTTTTTATAAGGTTTTTAAACATATATATATATAGATAAAAAATGTTTAAAAAATATTTACAGTATATTAATTTGTAATCTTTTGTATTTATTATTTTTTATTATACCGACTCCTGTAAAAATATTTTTTGGTTTCACCAACGATGATATGGATAACAAAGTCAAATTTATACACACAATCTCTTGGTAGCATTGATGTTGTCAAATAGAGTTACATAAGATAACTGAGGTTCACACAAATGGAGCAGATAAGGTAACACAAGTAAACGTGGTGTGCAGCATGGGAATTACTGAAAATGATGAAAATATAATGATGAACCACGATTTAACTGATGTTGAAATGAATTAAGTACTACACATCAAGAGACAGAGAGGGGAAATGTCGATGAGAAGTTATGCCACAGTGTAGTAGTATGTGCATAAAGTGTCTCAGGGGCGGAGCCTGGCGGATGTAGATGAGGAGTATGGGGGGCAGATGCCCCCGGTAAATTTTTATAAATATTAAGATAAGTAGAAAAATCATAAGAGATCATTAGCTTAGTTGGTTGTTGCCCCCTGTAATTAATCGTTGTTGCCCCCGGTTCAAAACTACTACTCTCGTATCAATTCTTAATTAAGTTTTTGATTTCCATATTAAACGTCCTTTCAAAAATATTTATTTCTTTCTTTTTATTGTCTTCCATATCTTTTTTTTATTAATACTATATTTTTATGGTAATATATAATATCTCATATATCTCTAGATATATCATATTTCATATCTTTTCCATATATTATTTTATCAATATTCCTAATTTATAATAATTTGTGCTATTTTTTCTTACCTCATATTTTTTGATTTTATAAAAAAAATTTGTCTAATTGTTTTCAAATTAAAGATACATGATCTTAATAAGCTATATATATTAAAATAATCAGAAATATTCAAGCAAATCAATGAAATAGGAAACAATATAATAAAATATATATATTAAAATAAATATAAATAACGTAAATAAAATTTTATATGCAATTTAAATTTCTTCTTATATACACAAATATTTCATGTTTGTGGCTATTTTATAGTTTTTTTAAATATTGAAGCATTAATATTTATTTTAGTAGTTTAATATATTACAAATAATTTTTTTTATAAGTTAATTTATGCCTCCGGTAAAATATGTTTCTAGATCCGCCACTGGGCGGAGCTAGCTTGAAAGGGAGGGGGCAGCTGCCCCCGGTAAACTTAGATAATTATTTAAATGGTCAGCTAAATACTTAAAAGTTCGTTGGTTCTATTGGTCATTGCCCCCGCTAAAATATTTGGTCTGCCCCCCAATCCTTCCGGTTCAATGTCTGCTTCATACCATTTTAGTTTTTTTTTTGCTTTTTTCTTTCCATCATATCGGATGAAACAAAACTTTTGATTCTCTATACATATTTGGCTCTAATTATGCCTTTTCTATATATGACAGTATATTTATTATATTTTCTCTTATCTATTTATTCAAAGAGCTGCCATACTTAAATTAAAAAATTTGGTACTTTTCAATTTAATTTTGTTTAAGAGTAGAGTTAGTTGTATAGTTTATTTATTTCTCTGATATATTTGTGATTTTAGCTTAATTTTTAATCATAACAAAAAAACTATATATTGGTGGAAAAAAGCTGTAGACATGTGTTAAAATATATAAATAATAACTATTTTATGTGTGTTTAAAATACTAATAATTTATTATTTATGTATCATTAATATGTATTTATACATTTTAGATACAATTTATTATTATAATAAATATTTTAATTAATTTATGTCCCCGGTTAAAAATATTTCTGGATCCGCCACTGAAGTGTCTCAAGTGTCATTCATGGTGCTATATTTTTTTCTTAGAGTGTACTTAAATAGGATTATGAGAAAGGAGTTAATTGTGTTACTGAAGAGATGAGTGAAGAAGAAAATGGTTAAGAATCCAATAGATATCACACTCAAATAGAAAGATGAAGATTGTTAGAGCATGTGTAGTAGAGTCTCGGCAGGAGTTTCTGCACAGATTCATAGGGAAATTGAATTAAAAAAAATCAGAAAATGCATTAAGCGGAAGAACCGCCTCTTAACTAAGAGCTTTTAATCACTCAGCTCTTACCACGTGGCGTCGTGTCATTGGCCCATTTTTCCGGTTGAAACCATGTTCTCTCGATTCTTCCACATCGCTCTGAACTTATTTTTTTCGCTGGAAACTCGAATCGATTCCATGGATTCATAAAGCTTCAAATCGAATCTGTCGAATCGATTCCATGGATTCATAAAGCTTCAAATCGAATCGATTCCATGGATTCATGGATTTCACGGTGGTTCTGTCGAAATTCAAGTTTCCACTGATGATAAAATCAGAGTTTCACAAGAGGCCGATCGAATCTGCAAGATCGTTATCGCTCATGGAGCGATGTGGTTTGTGTATTCTCATTGCTCAATTTTCTTCCTTTTGATGTTTTCCAGAAACAAAATTCAATGATTTAGTTCGTAAGTTGATGTAGCGGTATAGTTCCGTGAATTTTGTTCTAGCTAAGAATCTGACCGGTTTGAGATTTATTTGCTTATAATATTAGCAATATTGAGCTGATCAGAGTAAATGATTATATCGCAACATTGACTATATTGAATGAAGTAGCTTCGTTCCAAGTTTCATCTCTTGATTGAGCAAACTGTAAATTTTTTTAAACAATATAGTTTTGCTCGATTCAGCTCATCAGTATGCAAGCTTTGTTCAGCTTCTGAAGATGTGTAAGAATGAATCTGTTTTTAGCGTGAAGAGATGAGATCCAGTAAAGGAGTCCATCTAGAGACTGGTTCGTTTTTTTTTTCCTTGCTTAAGTAGAACCCATTGTAGTTGGAAAGCTAGGATGAGTTTTTCTGTTTGGGTTTGTACAGCTAGTGCAGAATGTGCGAAGTGAACAAGATAATAGTACGTTAGACTAACCAGGGCGTTGACAATGTTTTGGTAATGGTTTCAATTTGTGTGATCTTACAGTGGCTCTTTGGTATAACAAGTAGGACCACTTTCCGAATGGAATATAACATGCTAACCCTCTCATGTGTTGTGGGTATGTCTATTGCTTTATGTTTCCAGACTACTTATCAAATAGAAAGTGGGTATTTTCAGGAAATTGGAAGTTTCTGGATTCCATAAATAGCTCTTCAAAGTAAGAGACCTTTAACTATGAAAGTCAACGTCTCTGCTGCAATCATCAGTCCTTACAGGTAACAAGCTTTCATATGTTTCTAATTTGAGTATCTTTTTGTTTGGTAATATGTTACTGATGGATCTGTGTTTGTTCATACATATTACTCATTGCGTTTGGTGGCTCTTGGTTTGTTCCTGACATCGCCACCCAAATCGAGAGGCAATGTGGTTGTGGGGAATATCAACGGTCTGTGAGCTTTGGTTTGCATTGTCTTGGCTTTTAGACCAGCTTCCAAAGCTCTGTCCGGTTAACAGACTGACAGATTTAGATGTTCTCAAAGAAAGCTTTGAATCTCCCAACCTTAGAAATCCAAAAGGAAGATCTGATCTTCCTGGTATTGATGTGTTTGTCTCAACTGCAGACCCTGAGAAAGAACCGCCTCTGGTCACAGCCAACACCATCCTCTCCATCCTAGCCGTTGATTATCCTGTGGAAAAGGTTGCTTGTTACTTATCAGACGATGGAGGAGCTTTGTTAACATTCGAGGCCTTGGCTCAAACAGCTAGCTTTGCAAGCACTTGGGTGCCTTTTTGTAGGAAACACAATAGAGTCAAGGAATCCTGAGTGTAAGGGAGAAGCGACTTGGATATGATCACAACAAGAAAACTTGAGATGAAATGTTTGGAAAAAAAAAAAATTAAGAACCCAACAAGGTTCACCAATGGATAGGTCAAACACACAAAAATTCTTAACTATTCAATATAAACCAAATAATTATTAAAATAATCTTAAGAACCTCTAAGTAAGGTTCACTACTAAACATGCTCTTAGCACCCAAAAAAACGTGAAGTTACATAATGATTACGTTTGTGAAATGTGAAAAAACAGAATAATACGTGGAAATGTTTGCTGACATGGCAGAACATGTGTTGAGTATTTGGATAAACTCAGATCATCAGTTAATGTGTAGTTGGGTTCCAGATCCTCTGAGCCCAGCTCAGTTTGTATAAAATTCAAGATTTCATATTTTTAATATTGTTTTCGTAATTTTTTTTCAAAGAATGATACTAATAAACTTTTCGCCTCAAACTCAGTCTCTTCCCATGAATCCATCCCCTAATGTTGTGCCGAATCTTTGAACAGAATCTATACAAACTATCGAAATACGAATATTACCCTTCACTCTTCGCCACCCTTGTCTTCCCCTCCTTCGTCCTCCCTCCGCCACAACAACACAGCCAGCTAAAACAACCAGCACAACAACAACTCCGACACTCCTCCGACTGAGAGCATTTTAGACATTTCCAACAAGAGCATTTCGGACATCTAGGCTTCCCAAAGCAGCTGCAGCAATTGAACTTGGGAAGGCAACAACAACTAACACAGCTTGGTTTCTTACAGCAAGAGAAACATCCTTGTAAAGACGGACACGAGCACTTGCAGCAACCGCATCCCCCGCAACTAGGTTTCGGACAGAGAGGGCATTTTGGTCTACATTGTCCGAAACTACAACATCCTTTGGATTCATCTCGCCGACGGATTTCTTGCCAAATCTTACTGAGACGAGATTTAGTGGTTGTATTCTCCATGTCTTGTATAAACCGGTAGAGATGTCTAATGTAGTCGGGATAGATCTCGAGGTTGCAATGTCCACCACCTTTAATCCAAAGCGGTTCATACGGTTCCTTGGCCATTTTCCAAAGCCTGTTTCCGTGTAGCCAATTAACCACGTCATCCTCTGTTCCCTGTAGTAATAAAATCAGTAAAGCTTCAGAATCCAAATAGAGCCGATGCCGAGAATGTTAACAAGAGACAGCAATTTGCTTACGTGTATGACAAGAACCGGGCATTTCACCTTCTTGATCTTGTTTACGTTCTGCAATTTAAAAGACAGGAATCAGTATAAGGATAGTGGTGGTTGAACCCCCCAAGACCGGTTAGCTTCCAAATTAGCCACTAACATACGCTATCAAAACGAAATGTGGTTCATGTACGATATCAGATTATCCAGAAGCTGAAAGCGAATGAGATATTTACCGAATAAATGTCACAACAAAACTTGAACTTGACATGACATAGAACACGAAGACCGGAGAGAATGCCGCTATGAAGAACCACACCTCTAAGCCGAGGAAGCTTAGAGGCAAGGTGCAGTGTAGGTCCACTACCAACGGATTGACCATACAAGATCAAATTCTCTTGTCCGACCCCGTATTCGGTCTGCAAACACTCGTAAACCGCTTCTATATCGGCATATGTATCATACTCACTCGGCTGCAACACACAAATTATATTGGTCAAAATGTTAACTGGAGAGAACTCTCAAACCGATCAATGATCAAACCAATCCATGAAAGATAATAACCATTCCTAGGCTCTAGGAGATTGATGCAGAACATCCCAACAACCTAAGAATCTAGCTATATTAACATTTTTAAAAAATTATGTTCTGGAGCTTAAGTCCATCAAAAAAAAAAAGGAGACGACGCATTTACACACCTTACCGGTAGAAGCTCCGTACCCTGAATAATCATACCTGAAAATTATCACAAAGATAACAAAAATAAAATCAAAACTCTAAGCAACGAAACAATAAATGAATCAGTCATAAATTGACACTTATTGATTACTCGAATGAAACGTTACACCTTATACTATTATTTACCTACATATCTTCAGTTTAGAATCGAACGTTATAAAAGAGTAGATAAAAATTGATGGTGGTAGGTGAGAAACTTGAATTAAATTTTGGGGTTTACAAGAGGTCACACTGAGGAAGCTAAAAAGGTCATTAGACCCGAAAAAACACCAATCATTTTACTAAATAATGGGGGAAAAAAGATCAAAAAAAGAAAATTTGTCGGAAACATCACCAAATCTGAGCTTTTTGGGCAACGAGACAAGAACCCATTTCCCAAAAGCGTGAGCTTTCTCAAGAAATATAAATACAACAAACAAAAAAAAGTTATTGAAGGAGTAAAAAAATGTGAAGCTATAACCCGAAAAAAAAAGTAGATGTTTAAAACAAATACTGTATAAAAATCAGAAGAAAAGTAACAAAAAAAAAATTAAGAAAAAATATGCTTAATTTAATTACAGTATTGATAAAATTGGCTACATAAAGAGAACTCGTCAGCGTTAAAAATATAAACATTTCCAAGAAAACCTAATAAGCATTAAAAGCAAGATACTACACTATAACTCTATAAATTAATACTACTGGATAAATTAACTCTTTACATTAATAAAATATTGTGAGGTTTGCTGTATTTGATAAACACCGAAACGACGAAGTATGATGAAGAGTATGAACATCTGAAAAAGAAAGAGAGAGAGAGAGAGAGAGAGACCCCATGAGATTGACTCGGAGATTGACTTTGAGTTGAACGAATAGATCGAAGAGTTGTCCCAAATCTGCGGCATTTCCATGTGAATACAGAAGTGTGAGTCTCGCGTTGGGGTTTCTGAGGTAAAAAGCTGCGACTTTGTTTCCGCGCCTCGTCTTCACCACTCTAACGTCGAGTGATGAGTCCCCGGCGGCGGGAAAAGTGGATGAGGAGGAAGCAGAGGAAGAGACGGCGGAGAGTTTTCCTTCAGGGGTTTTGGTAAGGTGGTAGGTGGGAGGAGAGGGAGGGAAAAAGGCGAATTTGGCAGCGAGGTGAGAGAACATGCACCCCATTTAATCACGGCGGAGGATCCAAAGCTGTGTGCATCAGTCTTCCGTTAGAGAGAGACAGAGAGAGAGAGAAGGGAACACAGAGAGTGCAAAGAAAAAAACAGAGTTGAACTAAAAAGAGTAAAGAAAAGTAAAATGACTAGAGAGAGAGAGAGAAGAGAGAGAGAGACTCCGAGTATGAAAGAGAGCAGAGGAAGATGAAGAAAGAAAGAAAGAGAGAGAGAGAGATGTATCATGTGTGTGTGAGAATGAACGTGCGTTGCCTAGGTAATTGGTTAGTGTTCTGTCTTACTGTTTCTTCTTCATTGGAGTATTTGTTTTTCCCATCATTAATTTCTCCATATATTTTTGCTTAAAATTTTAATTTTTCTAATATTGTTTGTTTTTTACCATTTGCTAAATGTAAATGATTTAGGGATTTTCCTTTTTAGCAAAAAGTGGCAATCGACTTCCGCCTGTACTCTTTTGTTTTTTTATTGCCAATATTCTTTTAATCTTTTTTTTAACTCTATTTTTTTTTTGTCAACTTGGTAACACTATTTTAACTTCTTTTCTTGCAATTTTTTTGTCAAACTAATTTTGTAGTAATTTCTCACTAAATTTTTAGTTTTCTTAAGTATTATGCTATTTTTGAAATTATAATACAAGGTGAACAATACAAACGGTAGAATAAATAGTGCTAGGTTAACAAATCTGAAAAAGTATATAAACGATATTGCGTAAAAATTATATAATGTCTTCTTTTTAGTTACCACAAGAATTTGCTATGCATGGATATTATGTTATATTATTTTGATAATAATTATATGGTATTGATTATATTTTTTGAGATATTATTTTATGTATATAGTGATTGTAATAATGGCTGCGTTTTTGTCAAGAGGCGAAAATAAGGCAATTGTTGTTTAGGTTAAACACGGCTTTATGACGTCGCCGTCAGATTCTCTAGTGGTAGCTAACGTTCATTCTGAGACTCACAGTTCGACGGCAGCGAGCTCAGGAGGTTCATGGGCTGGTATTGTTCAGAAAATAATCATTTGAAGAAGTTTGATGTGGAAATAACTCTAAAGAATGGTCAAGGTAATGTGGATACCCCAGATGAGATTTTCGAGAATCATATGCTGCTATGGGAAAACTTTCTGATCGGGCGATTCCTATTAGAAGTGTCTCATATTACTATGGTACATATGATCCTCAATAAAATATGGACCCAAGGAGATAAGGAGCAGAAGATAGATGTGTATGCAGTAGATGCTAAGTCCATGAAAATCAGAGTCAAAAATGCACAGATGAGAAACATGATTATTCGCAGAGGTATGTGGACCATTGCTGGAGTTCCAATGATGGTATCCAAATGGCCTTCAATCGCAAAGCAAGAAGAACCTTCAGAGGTTAAATCTCTTCCAATATGGGTTCATCTTAAGAATGTTCCACTAAATGTGTATTCAGAGGATGGGCAAAGCTTTATCGCTAGCGCAGAAAGAGATCCCATACGTTTTCACCCAGACACGGTCTCTTGTTCAGATTTTGAGAAAGCTAAGGTTTCGTCAATGCTGATTTGTCTAAAGAGCTTCCTAGGAGAATCAATTTCTATAAAAACGAGATTTCATCA
Source organism: Orychophragmus violaceus (assembly GCA_030180135.1). Lineage (NCBI taxonomy): Eukaryota > Viridiplantae > Streptophyta > Magnoliopsida > Brassicales > Brassicaceae > Orychophragmus > Orychophragmus violaceus. The sequence continues at coordinate 36,719,837 of CM058229.1, forward strand.
CTGGTCGAGTTTACCTATCCCTGGTTACCACAGGGATGCAGTACCTGCAGAAATGGGGTCATTTATATACAATCTGTATTGCTAATAAAATGAAGCTAAGTCCAATCAAAACCGCATATGTGCAAGAAGACCAAGCAATTCAGACTAAGGATAATGTGACAGAGGAGTCTGCTAAGAATAAGCAGGATGAGGTGATAGTAGAGGAAGGTGGAATTGTTGATGGTAATGATGTCGATGGAAATATTCTGGGTAGGGAAGATGGTAATGGTGTCGAGAAAGAAACAGTGAAGGAAGTTGAGGATGTGGAGGAAGGCTAAATCGCAGATGATTGGATCTCTCCAAGATCAGGGAGAAAGTCAACTCTAACATTGAAGTATGGTGGGGTGAAAATAGCTTCTTCTTCTCGATACTCAGTGATTATGGACAATGAAAGTGATGGTAACAGTCTAGAGGGAATAGTGGATAACTCATACCAAGAAAAGGCTAATTCCAAGGAGGATGGTCACAATGATCAACAGGCTCAGGAAAATGAAATGGTGGATACAGAAAAGGATAAATGTAAGCAAGTTGAGACCTGTTCACAGAGACCAACTCTTCCGAGAATATCCAAGACGAATCATAAATTCCTCCTGAAAGGCTCTTCCCTGCAGAACAAAGAAAGGATTAGTCAAGCTAATCAGAAAGGTACTAGAAACTCTTCTCAATGACAAGATTTTTCTAGAACATAAAGGGTTTCAATAAGAAGAATAAACATCCAGTTGTTCAAGATTGGATTAAAAATAAGTCTCTACAGTTCGGTTGTTTAATAGAAACCCGGCTTAAGGAAAGGAAGGCAGAGAATATTATGAATTCAATGTTCAAGGGATGGCCGTGTATGGGGAATTACGAGTGGAGTAACAGAGGAAGAATTGGGTTGTTTGGAGTCCTACGGTTCGCCTAACCCCTGTTTTAAGAGTGAGCAAATTTTAACAATTTGTATTCTTTTGGATGGAAGGAATGACAAGTTCTTGTGCTCTTTTATCTATGGAGCAAATACTTTGGAGGACAGAAGGAGTCTTTGGAATGACTTGAAGAATCATCAGGATTCAAGTATGTTCAGGAACAAAGCATGGGTAATAATGGGTGATTTTAATGAAATAGTAGAAATAGACGAACACTCTGATTTTAATAACGCTTCTTTAGCGACCATATGGATGAGGGAATTTGAAGACGTTGTGATGTACTGTAAAATGACAGACATGGGGTATCATGGTTTGAAACTAACTTGGTGCAACAAAAGGCAACATGGTCTGATTTGTAAAAAGCTTGACAGGATAATGATCAATGATGTATGGCTTCATCAATATACACAATCATATGGTTTTTTGAGGCGGGTGGGTGTTATGATCATTTGCGTTGCAGATATTATCTGGATGTGGAGAAAGAAAGCAAGCGAAGACCTTTCAAGTTTACAAATGCAATCACTTCAGTCCCAGAATTTGGTCCTTTGGTAGACAGTTACTGGAAGGAGATTGAGGTTCTTTACCATTCAACATCAGCTCTCTTCCGGTTATCAAAGAAACTAAAAGCTCATAAACCTCATCTGTGAAATCTGAGTAAAGCGAAGCTGGGTGGATTACAAAATAAAGTAAAAGAAGCTTTTGAAATCTTATGTGCTAAACAAGAAGCAACTCTAAAGGATCCATCGCAGATTAACTTAAGGGAAGAGATAGAAGCATTCATCAGAAGAAGATATCCAAGAAACTCTACACATTCATTCTTCTACGACGGGGTAAGTGACTCTTTTACGTGGATACATACCAAGGATGGTATTTACTCAGTCAAAACTGGATATTATATCCAAAGAGAGCTTACCAAAGCAACAGAAAACACCCCATTCGTCCAATTCCATTAGACAGATTGCCTCTCTTTAAAAAAAATCTAGAGAATCAAAGCCCCATCAAAAATTAAAATGTTTTGGTGGAGAGTTTTGCATAACAGTCTTTTTGTTGCCATGCAGGTCAAACACAGAGGAATAAAAGTCGACACAATGCAATTTATGTGGCAAACATGAGGAATCACTAAATCATTTACTGTTTCAATGTCGAATATCTCAGGAAGTTTGGGACTTAGCACTAGCTCATACGCCTACAAGTGATGTTATGGCTGCTCAAAACCTTACAGATAATCTTCGTAGCTTGTTTACTCTTATGGAAATCAAGAAAGGTTACTACTCCTTTTTGCCATTTATAGGCTGGAATATCTGAAAAGCATGAAATGAGTTGGTTCATAATAATAAGAGAGAAACATAGTGAGCATTATCTCAAGAGAAAATAATGAACTAATTCTATGGAAATGTTCACAATTGGATGAACAACACTTTAATACACCAGCTAGTATGTCTCAGTCAGTTCATAGGACCATCACTCGAGCTGAGATTTTACCTAATCTAACTACATATGCTTGCTTTGTTGATGCTTCCTAGTTAATGCTTCCAAGAGTTCTAACACTACTCTACAAGAGTAGCTTGGATTTGTTGATGCTTCCTGGAGTTCTAACACTACTTTTACAAGAGTAGCTTGGAGTTTACATAACAGAGCAAGCAAACTAATGCTCCAAGGTCTTGCCTCAAAACCTTCGACTAAAACATCAATAGAAACAGAATCAATGGCATTGAAGATGGTGGTCCAAGAAATCTCCAAATTCAACTTTGGACATACTACATTCATGAGAGATTCACAAGTCTTATACAATCGTCACAAATGATGAATCAACACAGGACATACGCTGAGATTCCTCATCAAATTCGCATCATAGTTCAAGATATTCTCAGTCTTTCAAGAATACACAAGGCAATATTCCAATATGTACCACGTGCAGTAGTTACTAATGAAGACTATCTCGCGAAACAAGCACGACTTTGTAATCAATCATACGTTGTAAAATATCAAATTCTGTAATGTGGGTTTATCTAAACTAGTGTCTGCCCCGCGTTGAACGCGGATATTTGTAAATTATAAATCTAAATTTTATAATACACGTTTTAAAAATGTATTGTTTTGCGTAGATTTTTTCTTAAATTTTGTGGTGTAAATATTTAATTTGAGTTTTAGTGTTCTTTTTTACATTTAGATTATTTATTTGTTCTATTTTTGGTTTCGATTACAATTACGATTTTATCAATTTTATAGTATTATAAATTTGTTATATTTGGTTTAATTTAGATTTTAAATATCATGAATTTTTTAAAATTTTTAATTTCTCCATTTCTTTGGTTTAAATTGGTTTCTATTTTATATTTTTTACTTTATATGAAAATGTATTTATGAAAGTAATAATTCTGATAATCCATTTATTAAACTTATATTCTATTATTTATTTTAGTATTTTTAATTTAAATATATTAATTTGTCTTTGTAACCCGTTTTATAATTGTTTATTTGTTTTATATATTTGGATGAAATAAAATATAAAAACCCGTAATTGTAAGAACATCAACTTATCTCATTGTATGATTTAATAAAATTTTGCTTGTTATCCTTCCTGATACGGGATTTTTTTTAAAATGCATAATATATTAAATTATTTTTAGTATTTTAATTTTATCAAGTTAAAACTATATCGATAATTTAATATTTTAACATTTTAGAAATTTAAATTATATTTTGTAAATTAGAATCTTATTAATCTACATTTGAATTTTTTCAAATTTTTATTTTTATTAGTTGAAATATATTCAAAATATATCCATTTATGTTAATTTCTATGTATATTTACCAATATTTATTTTTATTATTTATAAAAATAATTGATGTATTAAATTATTTATTTATATATTATATGATTTAATATTTAGTATAAAAATATATTTGGGGACGTCAAAATTTAAAATCTTAAATATATTTTATATTATACTATTTGTATATACTATTTGATTTTATAGAATTAAATAATAATAGATTAAGTCGTCAATTTTCAGATCCAATTTAAAAAAAATTCAAAATTAGAAGAACAACTCTAAAAACTTAGTTATAAATCTAATTTTCTAAATTATAACTTTGGGAATCTTCATTTTATTAATTAAAATTAATTAATATTAATTTAAGTACTTATTTTATAATATTTATTTTTAAAAAATGTTACAAAAATGAATTTATTTTGTTTTGTATACGACTAATTTATTTTTATATTTTATAAAAATAATTTATGTACTAAACTACATAGTTATATTTATCAATTGATTTAATAACTTAATTATGCACATATATAGATATTGTGTTATTTTTATTTTTATAAGTCAAAATTTTGTTAATATTAATTTATAATAATATTTTAAACATAATTTTGAACTTAATTTAATTTTCTAAAATATTTTTAAAAAAATCAAAAATAAATAACAAATGTAACAACTCACGGTATTATATTTATTTTTAATATTTTTGAAAGATCTCATTTAATTAAAATATACATTAATATCATGTTGACTTTTTTGTTAAAAGAAATTGTATATATAATTTCCTCATATTATTATTTTTACTAACAATAATATTATAAATTGTCAAAAAAAATATTAGAAATTAAAATTTTCTTAATTGACATTGATCTATTGCAAACCCAAACTGTAGTTTTCAAAAATGTAATTTCGTATGTCCTTTTCGCACGGTCTATTCGTTGTGATCATATGCAAAACTTTTTTTAACAAAATGCCCATAAAATTATTCTATCATAATAAATAAAGAATTTTCAAAACTTGTGCATATAAGCATATGTAAAGATATGTTATTATTGTTTTTTTTAGTAATTTATACATTGACACCACTATTTTAAATTAAGAAATATTCCTACTTTAATATTATATTGCTGTTTGTTGTAAATGGTAATTTTACACATACTTTTCTTATTTTAATATTTTAATTATCAATAAAATTAAAACTGGAAATTATTTTAATTTTAAATGTTGATGTAGACTAATAATTTTTTTTTTTTAAAAATTCTCTGTAAGCACCTTTAAATGTATATACCATGGCGGAAAAAAAGTATATACCATTAACTTTATCAGTAGATTAGGATTCGGTGATAATAATCTTCGAAAAATATGTTGGGAAACTATATTATGAAAACAAGAAAGAAAAAGAGTTATTTACAATAAAAGGCACTTTGGTCATTAGTAATTTCAAAATAAGGCACTTCCTTACTCTTGGGTACTTTGTATGTGTGTATTGTCAAAATTAACCTTCAACAATATTGACCTTTCAATTTTTTATATCTTTAATCCCAGTTTTCATTTGCTCTTCACGAAAACTTCACCAAAAAACCTCTCTTTTTTTTCATCTTCATCATTGAAAGCTGCGTCAGATCTGGAGTTAGAGGAATTGAGAAAATCTCTGCCTAGGATTAAAAAGCTGCCAACAACACAGGAATTAAACCTGTTTTGGGTTGTTAATTCCCATTATGATTGAGTTTGTGAGCAGTGAGGATTGGGCGACGAGGGAATCCGCGGCGGAGGAATTGAGTAAAATCGCGACGGCGGAGGATTTGGCATCACAATACATGAAAGCTTCCATGGCGACTCTTGAGAGTAGATAATATGACAAGGTATAAAAATTCCATGGGTATGTTTGTTTTTCTCTGGTTATATTTCTTAAAAATTCAATTTTTGTTTGAAGGTTTTGATTAATTTTCTTAAGAAATTTGGCTTCAGATGATGGTAGCAGTGGATGCTTTTCATCAGTCACGAGAAGTTCCACCAATGATGTTGGTTTAAAGTCATCAAGACCAAAGAAAGCAACTCCTACAATGAAGAGGTGATGAGTATGTTTTATGTATTTAGTTTCTTCTAGTGTTTTTGATGGACATGTTTTCGTGATGAGTATATGTTCAGTGATGAGTATGTTTTATGTATTTAGTTTCTTCTACTGTTTTTGATGGACATGTTTTCGTGTTCAGTGATTTGTGGACATCAGTCCATATCAATTCCTTATACTTTCATGTAATGAGTATAGTCAGTCTGTGGATTAGTCTTGTCTGTGGATTAGTCTGGCTATTTTTACGGATCTTAATGCATATGATGTATGGATAAACATATCTTCGTTTACACTAATCCGTGGACAACTATAGATGTTATTTGCTTATGTTCATGCTTTATTCGTATAAAGTGTCACTTTGATCTACCTCATATATATCGTTTCTTGTATTGTATGTCTGTATATGTTCCCAATTATACTTTCGTGTGGACACCAAAAGTGGTGTATGCATTGGTTAATCCAAATACCTTCACTTTTTTCGTTTTTATGTAGACTTGTCTGTAGACATGTATCTGTGTACATTATTATGTGGACACCCATTGACTAGTGTATATATAGACATATCCATATTTATGTTCTTACTTTTTTTTGGTCTGGAAATAAACTTCATTAGAACGATTAAAGAGTTACAAGAGGAGAGCCTATGGTCCTAGACCTTGCGGCTGTTTTTGCTAAGCTATCCGCTACCTCATTACATGTTCTTGAGATAGAGATGAACAACTTCTTATGAAAAAACTGAGAGATGGAGTGAATATCTTCACAAATCATCTTCACTTCCTTCGGGGGCCTGCCGTTGTTTAAACCCGATATGATGTTGCGTGAGTCCGAAGCTACTCTGATTTGTCTGAAGTGGAGGTCCTTTGCTGCTGAAACTGCCTCTCTAATCGCCAATGCTTCTGCAATTAGAGGCGATTTGATGAACTTGACTGTTTTTGATCCCCTTAGCAGTGTTGTTCCGTTCGTGTCCTCCATATGCCATCCAAGCCCGGTGTTGTTGTCTTGTCCCGTCCACGATGCATCAGTAAAACACATGACTTCCCTTGTGTTGAGTGGTTCTAGGAGCTTGATTCTCTCTTTCATCCGCCTCTGCTGTTGCTCCGGAGCTTCCGAGCTCTGCTGAGCTTTTGTCCATTCCGTGACATTGTTCGCCGCTGCTTGATAGGTTTCCGCCGGTGTACTGTGCCTGCTTTCGAAAATTTTCTTGTTTCTGTCTGACCAAATCGCTGCCAGAATCCATGGAAAAATAGGTGTTTCTGTTTCAGTCCCTTGTGCCACTCCTTTGATTCGGTTACCGGCCATTAGCCCTTCTCTCATATTCAGTAGCTCCTCTGGTTTAAGTTCTTGTTTGAGGCCTGCTTTCTCCCACACTTCTTGCGCATAGGTGCAGTGGAAGAACATATGTAGCTCTGATTCCGGCAGACCACAGCGCGGGCAGACTGCTGATGCTGTGACCTTTCTCCTTATCAGATTCTCTCCAACCGGTAAAGTTTCTCTAACCGATCTCCACATGAGCATTTGGTTCTTGGGGCTTGTTCTCTTGGGGCTTGTTCTTTTATGTTCTTACTTAGGGTTCTCACCTTCTGACTTCGCACCACGACGTTACGTACCACACTTATGTAAAGTTTGCATATAACTAACTAGTTATCTGTGAACACTTAGATAAAGGATATATATATATTATATATAATTTTCAAATTTATATGTACAATTATATGTGGACACAAAAACGTGGACTCGTCCACATATGTGGCCTATTATATGTGGATAATTATAGATCGACTTGGTGGACCTGAACTTAATGGACACGACCAACCTTGATGGACAAAACATCAATTTTGGTGGACAGGAACCAGTGGACACATACAATTTTACTAGACATGACATCAAAGTTGGTGGACAAGAACAAATGAACACGAACAACCAGACATCAGAAAAACTAACTACAACCATGTGTATGATACAGTTTTTCTCACACAAAAATAGATCATACGATACATTTTTATGTTTATGAAAAACCTAAAAAAAAATTGAGAGAAAAAGAAAAGAAAAAAAGAATAGAGAAAACAAATAAAGAAATCAAAAGAGAAAACAAGAAAGATAGAAGGCGAGAGAAAGAGAGAGAGAAAGAAAATATTTTTATGTTTCTCAAAAAATTAGAAAAGATAAAAATGAGAGATAAAAAAAAAGAGAAATGGGAAGAAAAGTACAAGAATGAATGGCAAAGTTGGGTTTAGAATAATAGCACAGTGAAATAAGTGTCTTGGTAGGAGCAAGTGCCTTTTTGTGTTATTTAAAACTGATAAGTGTCTTTTTATGTTAACAACTCAAAGAAAAATGACCTTCTTTCATGTCTTGGCTTAGCTGACAGCTTTATGTTCCATACTGAAAAATAGACTATATTAATGTCATGCTCTTAGACCAACTTCAACCATGACATCAAATTTGGTGTGATTTTCACACTAAATTTGATGTTTTGGTGTTCCACTTTATTTTTTATCTCCAACTACAAACACCAAAAAAAAAATATTATTTAATATTATATTATTAAATTTCAGATTTTGTATTTTTTTAATAATTTTAATAAATACTAATTATTTTTATAACTGATTAATTAAAATTTAAAATTACAATCGGTTAAGATAAAAAAAAATTAATGCATAAATTTAAAATACATAAATACTAATTATTAAGTAATAAATTATAACTGATTTGAGTACTATCACTGAACCTGCAGGACTTGCGTATATTGAAAGTGAAAGAGTGGAGATTTTGAGCCGAGGAACACCAACAAACCAATATGAAGAACACAGAGAAGGTTCTCAAAGCCAATATCATGGATCTCAATATCAAACATTTCTTTATCAAGAAGATCAAACTCAAGAAAATCAAACTCAAGGAAATCAAGTTAAATGACAACAACCTCAAGATAAAGATTCAAGATTACCAAGTGAACAACAAGATTTTAGTCAGTACTATGATTTGCTTAGCGGAGACGGAAATGGTTTTCCCGGATATAATTAAATTATTGTGCGTTTGGTTTTAATTATGTAATTTTTATGTATGTTTGGTTTTAATTATGTAATCTTTATGTGTGTTTGGTTTTAGTTATGTAACTTTTATGTGTATTTGTTTTTAGTTATATAACTTTTATGTGTTTTTGGTTTTAATTATGCAATTTTATGTCTTAAGTATTTTAATTAATCTTTAACATGTATAATCAATTTAATTTTATATTTTAAATAAAAAATAAGAATAAAGTAATACTCGCTCTGTTCTTAAACGATTGATGTTCTAAGATTTTCACACATATTAAGAAGATAAATTAAAATATGTTTATAAATCCATCGTATTTTGTTATTAACAATTTTCTATAATTTTAAACCAATAACAATTCAAGAAAGTTTATTATATTTCTTGAAGTTTACAATTCATCATCATTAATTAATAAAAATTGCATAGAAAAAGTAAAACATTATTCTTTATAAAACAAAAAATAAAATTTAGAAAATCATTCTTTTAGGAACGGATGGACTAAAAGTTTTATGAATAATAACACTGTTCATAAAACAGTAAAATAAAATAAAATTTGCCGTCTCACTTACCGTTCGGCGGTTCGGTTGGAGCTCACCTTGCAGCAAATTTGGTGATATGATGGAGATGGCCTTTCGAATGGCTTCATCACTAGAATAAGTATTTCTTTTGGTTATTATTAAGCTTTTAAATCAATCGAAAGTTGATTTTTCAGAATCATGTTAAATATTTATATGTTATTTGGTTTATATTTTTGTGCTAAGCTAATGGTGGTTATTTTTAAAAACTATGTATTACCAAATAGTGAAAGTTTTTAACTAAATAAGACCTTTTGTTACTTAGCGACCGTCAAGGCGATAATCAACTAAAACACATGGATACTCTTGAAATTTTGTGGTTTGGGTGGTTGCTAAACAATTGAAGACTGTCTCATAGTCACAGATTAATACGTGGCTATAGAGTTTAATTCGTGACTATTTCAGTTATATCCACGGATAGCAACGAAAAAAATTTGTGGCTATGGGCTCGTGGCAATCGGCCATTCGTAACAATTCACAGCTATTCTTCCAAAGATAGCCACGAAATAAGTCGTGGCTGGATAGCCACGAACACCAACGAAAACATTTGTGGCTATGTTAGCCACGAATGACCACGAATTATGTCGTAGTCATAGCTACGAATTTTCCACGTTATATTTCGTGGCCTTAGCCATAGATAACCATAAAATTATCCGTGGCTATTTAAAAAAAAAAATTAATTTTATATAATAATTATAAAAAACAATATTACAAATTAAATAGAAATTTATATACATAAATTAAATAAAAATTAATTCACAAAAATACATAAACTAAATAAAACAAGATGTGGACCACCGCCGCTGCTTTTCCACCGCCATTGCTCCTCCACCGCCACTGCTCCTCCACCGCTGATGCTCCACAGACCACCGTCGCTGCTCCACAGACCGCCGCCGCTGCACAACAACGTCCCTAGAAGAAATCAAACTCGACACATAAAAAACCACCGAGTCTCAACCCCGTCGCTGTTTCCGGTGGTCCCATAACCCATCTCCTACGTCTTCTTCTCCGGTGGTCCCATAACGCCTCCGCAGCAGAAGTGTTATTCACAGTGAAAGAAGAAGAGAGAAGAAGTAGACACAAAAAGGCGACTCTTTTCTATGTTATCTTCTTCTTCTCATCACCGACTCTTAAATCGGGAGTTGATTTCATCTCTTTCTCGCCTCATATAAAATTTTAAGTTAAAGTTTGAAAATAGTAGATTTGAAAATAAATGTTCTTTTTATAAGTTTTGAATCCTTTTAGATATATTTTTAGTATTTAGAGTTTTAGTTATTAGATTTTTTGTTCAGTTTAAGGTTTTTTATATATAATTTAAAATATGAATATTGTGGTATTGGATTTGAAAATAATAGTTTTATGTATATATAATTAATGGTTTGTATTTTGATTTTATAGTTTGATTAAGAGTTTAAGGTTTCGAATTTGGAGTTTAGGGTAGATTTAGGGTTTAGGGTTTGAATAACCACATATAAAATACTGGGTATCCGTGACTATTTCGCAATTTGTGGCTATATTCTCTGCAGATAGCCACGAAAATATTCGAAGCTAAGTATCCACTAATAATGTCGTAGCAGTTCGTGGCTAAACTCTTCCACGATAATTTCGTGGCTATTTGTGGTTAAATTAGCCACAAATAGCTACGATTTCAGATCGTGGCTAGGTAGCCACGAAAACTTTCGTGTCTAGTTGTAATACCCTATATCGAGAATTGGTCAACAGGCAGTCAAGAAGTCAACGAGGGGCATTTTTATAATTTCCAGAAGATGACGGGCCGGAAGCTAAGACGGGCGAAATGTTATTCTTTTTAAAGAAAGAAGACATTTAGAAGACCAAGAATGGTGGAGACGGACCATAGATGAGTTTTTCGGATTATCGGGAAAGAAAACCGCTAAAACTGAAGAAACTTGTAAAATCCATAACCGGAGCTAAGAGTATCCGTTTGAGGTGACTAAAATTTATAAATTCATCTAAGAGCATCTGGAATATGAAAATGAGGCTTGGTGAATTGATATAAGCAGCTAGAGAGTTTTTAAAATATTAAACGTAAAACCAGTTTTTTCTGAGAAGCCGATACAAGGTTCGGGCAAGCGAGAGGACCCTCTAAAGTCTACCAAAAGTTATGAAATTTTGGCCACAGCTCCATTAGAAGATTAGAACCTATGTTTAAAAGTATTCAGCGAGATTCGTGATAGGTCTAGTTTTAACTCTATACTAACTGCAAGTGCACAGTGATGTAGTTGTAGTACTTAGGGTATCGAATCCACAGGGACTCCGGTCAACGATAGATTAAGAACAGAAAAGATTAAACTAGGAGAAAGCAAAGATGATTAGAAACTAAAAAGCAATGCAGAAAAGTAAATCAGTAGCGAGTTTGTAAGCAAGGAGGCGAAGCGTTAAGTCTAGGGAGTTCTCAGGAAATCAAAAACACAAGCAATCAATCAATCGGGATCTAATTAAGAACTGTTCTAGAACTCAAACACAGATATAGAATTAACCAATTGTCGTTGCGAGAATTCTCTAAGTCTAAGTGCAGCAATCCAAATTCTTTTGCAATTACTAACAGATTAAACTAGCTTTAATTCCAAGTTCGATATGTTCACAATCTAATTAAACTAAATTCCTTTGCGAGTAATTAAATTGCTCATCTAGGTTCTTTCTAGCTAATTAACCAACTGTCGTTGTATCAATCAACCTAACATCATAAATCTGGATAGCTACTTCAGATTAAGCATTAATAACAATCCTAGATTAAGAACTAACAAGTATGAATCTCTACAGATCTATCAACCTATAATTCTATGAAATCCCTAATGAGAATCCCTAAACTTAACAGATAATCTCCTCAGACATAATCATCGGAACAGAAAACATCATGAATAGAAAACCAAATAGCATATAATAAAACAAAGAACTGGGGTTCGAAATCCTCTCTCTTTCGAGATCAGGATCGGCCCCTAACTCTCTCTGAAAATAAAATATGACTTAGGAAAAGCGTTGTAAAGCGTAGCCTAAACAAGTGGCTAAAAACCCTAATATATAGTCTAAAACACGTCTGGGGCCTTTTTGCAAATCTGGGAAGTTTCTGGGCAAAAACTGTAATTTCTCCAAAATGCAGATTTTTTGGCGCATTAATTTCGTCCTGTAGTGGTGTCGACCGATGCAGAAGTTGTGTCGACCGACACAGTGTACAGACGAACCCAGTGAACTCTGTGAAATCCATGTAAGCTGCCAAATCACTCCAAAAGCTCCCAGAATCTCCAGATAAGCTCCAAACGTACATAAACCTGTAAAAATAGATAAAAGACTCCAAAACATAATAAAAGACTCGACAAATAAGATATATACCATGGTTAAAAACCCTAAAATTCATGGTATATCAACTCCCCCACACTTAGCTCTTGCTTGCCCTCAAGCAAGTAAAGAACCAATGTATAAGAAAAGAGGTTTGAAAACACAGAAACTCATTTCATCCTAGAAGCAACAACACTCAGATTCCCCTTAGTAATCCACATGAAAGATTTCACCTGCAGCCATCAAGACCAACATATACTTCCCCCACACTTAGCAACTGTCCTAAGTAAACTCCACAATCACATTCACGCATTCAAATTCACCCTACTGACTTCTGCAAGTATTTAAGTGCGGTCTCACCTAAGGAGTATCGATCAAAGGGTACATGGATTCTTACTTTTCCAGCTCTAGACCACCATACTATCTTTCTCTGGTCCCTTTCTTCTCTTTTCCCTTCCTTAACAACTGATTTTTCCCCATTGGGTATCATTTTTTTTTTATCAGTGCTCTTCCCGTTAAGGGGTGTACTTTAGACACATTCCATGGATGCACATGATATGATAGTTGTAGCTACCACTCCCAGAGACCACTTCGGAGTTACTAACTCATCCTCAGTTTATTATTATTTTATTTTTTTTACTTTATGGAAGGGGAGAAGGGAACCAAATAGGACAGGTTTACAGGCTGTGTCAGAACTAACAAAGGAATCCGACACAAGGTATACCAAGCCCTTAGGTGAGAAAATTAAGTCAGTATTAGGTGAAGTCAGTAAAAGGATCCTCTGATACCTGAACCGATGTGGGTGTTCTCAGTAGGCTGATCCGTGTCTGGATTTTCTAATAGTCAGAGATTGATCTGCAACTTCATCCCAATGGTTACTTAAGTTCCTGCAAGTGCTGTTAATCTTCTCAAAAATCATCGTTTCTTACTTAAACTAGTTTTGACTCAATAAAACAAAATTTTTGAAAAACGGACTGACTCTAAGAAAACAGAAAGATAAAGTCAGTAGCACCTCCCCCACACTTAAGACACACTGTCCCCAGTAGTGTCAAGCTTAGGGTCGGTGAGAATAAATAATCAAATCGAAACAATCCGAAAAGTTGCATACCTAGAACCTTGTCTCAGCTGATTTCCATACAGCTGGAGCTGATTATTATGGACAGATGTATGGAAATCAGCAGAGACAAGGTTCTAGTTATGCTCCGAGATCGAGAGATTATGGTTATTCATCTCACCAAGCACCTCCTGCACCCACACATAAGAGCAGATTTTAAGTCATGATGGAGCAGTATCTTGAAGGACAACAACAGACCATTGTGTCTTTCAACTCGAGGATTGAGACCTTGTACACTGATTTGAATGGTAAGTTTGAGTCCTTGAACACTCATATGAGGCTGCTGGATACACAAGTGGATCAAATTTCAAGTTCTGCAAAAGGGAAGAATGCTCAGAAAGCTCATGTCAATGCCATCCCAGTTCAGGTTGATCATAGGCTGAATCAGGGATCATATCTTGAAGTTAAGGCTATGGAAATTGTGGAAAATAGAGAAGAATCCGAGATTGAGATACCTGAGTTTGAGAGTTTCGACGGACCAGACTCGACAGAGATTGACATTGATCTCTTGATAAAATCTTCCGGTGTCGATCGACACCTCCTTAGTGTCGGCCGACACGCAGTTCTGACGGCAATTTCGAGTTCTTACGACGAACAGAAATCGGCCATGGTCGACACTGAAGGTCGACATCAATCCAATGTCGACCGACACCACTTCTGCGTCGGTCGACGCGACAGTCGGACAGACCCAATTTCGCCCAAATCTGATGTTTTTGCTGGGGAAAGGGTCTACAAACCTCCTATACCGTTCCCAAGAGTTCCTATAAGATTTAAACATGAGCAGAGTGTAGTCAAGTGCATGGTAGTGGTGGATAAGAAGATGATCTCAACTGATGGTCATTTAAAAGAAGAAGCTCAGATTGGTGGAACTACAGTATCTGATAGTAGAGAGAAGAAGATGGCGGTTCCTCTTGAACCTGCTCTAACATCTTCAGTACCTGTAACTGCTCATAAGCAGAAAGCTCCAGACATCAGATCTTCACCAAAGGTAAGGTATAAATCACCTAAGATTAAACCTCCTGACCGCATTGCTTTGAATGCAGGAAAACGCAGTATCCCACCCAAGCTTCGCTCCCGCCCTGATTCTGTTTACTCTTTCCTTGGGAGACCTCATGATCTGACAACATACACACCACCCTGGATGAAGAGATATTCACAGAGACATTCAAAGTCTCTGTTGAAACCGCCATGAATCTGATATCTTCCCATAGTAAAGCTAATGACTCAAAACAAGCGCTGAGTGGGAGGCAACCCACTGTTAGGTACTTAGGTTCGTTTTAGTTTTCGTTTTTCAATTTGATTTGGTGTTTTTAATTTTTCTGTTTTTGTGTGTTCAAAGGCTTGAGAAACAGGCAAAATCGCATTGCATCGATCGACACACCTAGTGCATCGGTCGATGCAGTTGCGATTTATGGTTTACCGATTCAATTACGGTCCAGACATCGGTTATTCATATAACCACGAGCAAAATTCGCCTTGCATCGATCGCCACCCTTGTGGCATCGATCGCCACAGGGCGACGACAGGTACGTGTTCTGCAACTTTCGGATTGTTTCGATTTGATTATTTATTCTCACCGACCCTAAGCTTGACACTACTGGGGACAGTGTGTCTTAAGTGTGGGGGAGGTGCTACTGACTTTATCTTTCTGTTTTCTCAGAGTCAATCCGTTTTTCAAAAATTTTGTTTTATTGAGTCAAAACTAGTTTAAGTAAGAAACAATGATTTTTGAGAAGATTAACAGCACTTGCAGGAACTTAAGTAACCATTGGGATGAAGTTGCAGATCAATCTCTGACTATTAGAAAACCCAGACACGGATCAGCCTATTGAGAACACCCATATCGCTTCAGGTATCAGAGGATCCTTTTACTGACTTCACCTTAATACTGACTTAATTTTCTCACCTAAGGGCTTTGTATACCTTGTGTCGGATTCCTTTGTTAGTTCTGACACAGCATGTAAACCTGTCCTATTTGGTTCCCTTCTCCCCTTCCATAAAGTAAAAAAAAAAAAAATAATAATAATAATAAACTGAGGATGAGTTAGTAACTCCGAAGTGGTCTCTGGGAGTGGTAGCTACAACTATCATATCATGTGCATCCATGGAATGTGTCCAAAGTACACCCCTTAACGGGAAGAGCACTGATAAAAAAAAATGATACCCAATGGGGAAAAATCAGTTGTTAAGGAAGGGAAAAGAGAAGAAATGGACCAGAGAAAGATAGTATGGTGGTCTAGAGCTGGCAAAGTAAGAATCCATGTGCCCTTTGATCGATACTCCTTAGGTGAGACCGCACTTAAATACTTGCAGAAGTCAGTAGGGTGAATTTGAATGCGTGAATGTGATTGTGGAGTTTACTTAGGACAGTTGCTAAGTGTGGGGGAAGTATATGTTGGTCTTGATGTCTGCAGGTGAAATCTTTCATGTGGATTACTAAGGAGAATCTGAGTGTTGTTGCTTCTAGGATGAAATGAGTTTTTGTGTTTTCAAACCTCTTTTCTTATACATTGGTTCTTTACTTGCTTGAGGGCAAGCAAAAGCTAAGTGTGGGGGAGTTGATATACCATGGATTTTAGGGTTTTTAACCATGGTATATATCTTATTTATCGAGTCTTTTATTATGTTTTGGAGTCTTTTATCTATTTTTACAGGTTTAGGTACGTTTGGAGCTTATCTGGAGATTCTGGGAGCTTTTGGAGTGATTTGGCAGCTTACATGGATTTCACAGAGTTCACTGGGTTCGTCTGTACACTGTGTCGGTCGACACAACTTCTGCATCGGTCGACACCACTACAGGACAAACCCAGTGAACTCTGTGAAATCCATGTAAGCTGCCAAATCACTCCAAAAGCTCCCAGAATCTCCAGATAAGCTCCAAACGTACCTAAACCTGTAAAAATAGATAAAAGACTCCAAAACATAATAAAAGACTCGATAAATAAGATATATACCATGGTTAAAAACCCTAAAATCCATGGTATATCAATTCCTTGCATAGATCAAGTTCTAAATTTGAGATCACTAATGGGTAATTAATGACTAAAAATCCAAAATAAAACCAAGGGAGTTTGGTATTGAATCAGGCTGATTATGGCTGATAAATAAAGTTATTTTTAACCTAATTCAAGCTGATTAGGAGGCTTGGGCCACGAAATATTGCTAGAGAGAAGAAGAGGCCATGTGAGTCTTTGGTTCAATGAATCTACAAGAAGTTATTGGCCCAAACCCAAGAGGTTTTTAATGGGCTCTATAGATGTGAAATAGATGCTAAAATAAGGTGTTTCTGGCCTTGCATGGGAGAGGAACGTGGAAGAAGAATAAGGGAGAAGAGTGGAGTGGACACATATCAACACCAAGATGATTTCCATTTCCTATATAAAGAGGCCCTTGCTCTCTCATTTCTTCACACCAACAAACACAAAATCAACAAAGAGGAAGAGATAAGAGAAGAAGAAGAAGAAGAAGAAGAAAGAAGAAGAAGAAGAAGAAGAAGAAGAAGAAGAAGAAGAAGAAGAAGAAGAAGAAGAAGAAGAAGAAGAAGAAGAAGAAGAAGAAGAAGAAGAAGAAGAAGAAGAAGAAGAAGAAGAAGAAGAAGAAGAAGAAGAAGAAGAAGAAGAAGAAGAAGAAGAAGAAGAAGAAGAAGAAGAAGAAGAAGAAGAAGAAGAAGAAGAAGAAGAAGAAGAAGAAGAAGAAGAAGAAGAAGAAGAAGAAGAAGAAGAAGAAGAAGAAGAAGAAGAAGAAGAAGAGAAGAGAGAGGCGTGAAGAAGAAGAATAGGGAGAGAAGAAGCATGAAGAGAGAGAGGAGAGGAGGCATAAGAAGAAGAAGAGAGAGAGGCGTGAAGAAGAAGGAAAGAGAGAGAGAACCGAAGGGGAGAGAAAAGGAGGAGAGAGAAGATGGTCCGGAGGCTTGATCAGAATCATTAGGGCAACACTACGGTCAAGTGCAGGTCAAGGTCGGGTCAAAGCAACAGAGGTTCGGGGAAGTTTTTGGTTAGCGTTGAGGTCAAAGCAACAGAGGTTCGGGGAAGTTTTGGGTTAGCGTTGAGTTTGTACCGGGTCTCGTTGTTTTGCTAGTCCGTCAATCCGTCCGTCCGTCGTCATAATAAGCACTGTGCGTCGGCTAATTGTGTGTTTCATTTAGTTAAGATCATATAGATCCGTAATTGATAAACCGTAGTTTAGGTTGCATACCCTATTAATTGAAATAGTTAGAACGGATAGGTGGATTTAATAACTCGGTTAATCAATGAAATGGTTAGGGTAAGGGATGCATGATAGTTAGCATATATCCGTAATCTTTGATAGTTCATTGATTGCTTGTTTGGGTTTTGCATTAATTGATTGATAGTTCGTTGATTGCTTGAGTGAGTGATGCATACATATAGAACATCATGATAGAACGTATATGCAAGTATTTAAGAACGTATCTAAAGGAATCTATATACAGAAAATTATGAGTTGATTAAAATACGGTTAAAAGACATAACGCTCATAGAATATAATAACGGTGGATTAATGAATGAAAGTTATTGAATAATGAGATGTCGGGGAGTTAGTAATCTTAGTAACTCTAAACCGACAGATCGAGGACGTATTAAAAGATACTTAGGAAGTGATAAGTAAAGAAGTGGTGGGATTGATGGGCCGTCTACGGGATTAGTAATCCACTAATATCAAGGTAGCGGATTGAATATGAGTAAAGGTTAAGGAAATAGTAAAAGACTAATAAACCTAAATCATTGTTTGTGTGGTGTTGTGATTGATTTTTTTGTGTGATTGTGTATCTACTTCGGTGTTGGGCCGGGTAGACGGTTGTTTGCTTGTGTGGTTTTTTATCTACTTCGGTATTGGGCTGAGTAGACTGCTGATTGCTTGTTTGTGTATCTACTTCGGTGTTGGGCCGAGTAGGCTGTACTTGTAGACTCTTACTCTGGTGCGGGACTGGGTAAGTGTAAGGTTGTGTGATGTGGAGGTTGGTGATAGGACTTGCGGGACGGGATTGATTGGGGATTGTGATAGTAGTTCTAGTTGACCTTGTTGGTATTGGGTGATAGAGTCCCAGTGAGTCTGCTTGTTTACATTGCTGTTATAGGACTCTATAGGGCATGTTAGATCCCACAAGTCTAGAGATGGCGTTCCGGTACTTCCGACCCGATTAGATCCTCGGGTATTTACCTGATCGGACACATGCCTTAGGGCAATGGTTCTGGTTATGGTGTTAACCTACTGAGTGACGCCGGTAGGTGTGTGGTCCGGAGAATACGGGGTCGCATCCTAGGGCCGGACTGCATGGAAGCTTGGGTTATCTAGGGGTAGCCTGAGTCACCGTGTATCGATGGAAGGAGAACGGTGTCCTAGCCGCAGGAATTTGTGTTTTCATCTAGGAGTCGTGGGAGGTTTTAGCTACCGTGACGGCAGCTAAGTGTTCCCGTGAAAGTCACCGAGTTAGCAAGGTGGGCCCAGATGGTGTGGAGTTGTGTAGTGCCGCGATAGATAGATCGAGTCTAATCAAGAACATGTGCTGCAGTATTCTTGATTTCCTTCGTTGGTGATTGTGTTGTTATTTGAATGCTTGTGTGTTGTGGAGCTCATCACGTCTTGGTAGCACATGATCGGCTATTTTACTTGATTGTTATTTGGGTTTGGGCGGGATTATTAGATTGATAGCAGCCTTTAGTTGGGAGCCGTCTCACTGAGTAATCTTAGATTTCTCATTAGATTCTTTTGTGTTTTTCAGGTTGGCGTAGCTCGACGGACGCGTAGGACACTCAGAGTAGTCTCGGGTTGGCATTGTGTATCGGTTGTTACGCATTTTGACTTATTTTTGGTTTCGGATTTTGTTGGGATCCCGCTAAATGATTTGTATTAGACCGTATATTGTTATGAATAAGATTTATATTTTTAAAGTAATAAAAACGGAATAATTCCCTGATATACGGTTTCGTCCGAACCGAACACAACTTGTGGAAGCGATACGGGATGAAAAGCCTCGTATCGTGGAAACGAGGTAAACGGAGTCAAAGATAGTTTGGTTCGAGCCTTTGTCTCAAAACGGACTATCTCTGACTTTCGTATTGTGACAAACTCTTCTCGTATGACAGCTCGGGTTCGATCGGTCATGTTCTTGTTTGATTGTTGGCCGGTCAGCTCGTCGGTCTGCGAAAAACGGGAAGGGGTTGTTACACTAGTCGTGGCTATGTTCTTACACGACTATTTCGTAGCTATTTGTGGCTAAATATCCACGGATAGCTATGAATGCCATTTCGTAGCCATTCGTGGCTGAAAAAATAGCCACGACCAATCGATGGCTGGGTCGTGGCTATTTAAAGTTTTTCTTGTAGTATAACTTTCCCGAATACCCTAAAGCCGGGGCACAAGGGTCCTGATACTATCCCAGGTGGGAAGAACCCCGGAGGTGACTGCAATGAGCAGAAACTCACCATTTGGAGGATATGAATGAGCACTATGTTATCCCTTCTGTGTTCTATGGATGATATGTTTCGCGATTCTACTTGGTTCTCAAGCCCACCACTTGCTCATTTAGTTTTTTTTCAGCATGCATAATCCGTGCCACGTTATGGTCAAGTATAAATTGTTCTACAGTATATCGTCTATCGTTTTACAAATAGATTGATCCAGTCTGACAACTCCGATCAAGTAAACTCTTATAAATACTCTTTTATTGCGCACAATGTATCGTACATCAAATTAACTCTATAAATACCTTTTCATTGCACACAAAAATGTTCTCTGGTGAAATTCTTAATTCAAATCAATTGTTTAATGAATTTGGAAATTTTTGTAACATCTCAATCGCTACAGTTCGTAGATCTCGCGTCCGTTTATTTGGCCTGTGGATCCATCTTTGCCCGACTGTTGGATTGTTAGTCCAGAAACCTCAAAAGATTTTTTTTATTGTCCCTCCAATTATCATATATTTTTTCTCCGTGTTTTGGCTTCATTCGTACAATACCGCGAATCACTTCCCGGTAAATCACCTATTATTTAACTACTCCAGTTCAAACACGTTTAGCAATGAAGTTCTCTCCGAACAAATAACCAAAATGATAAATGACTTTTGATGACAAAGATATCCAAATTAACTTTTTAAAGTCTCTCTACATATACTACAAACTTGGATATTACAATTTCATCCTAAAAAATATAATATAAAGAAAAATTATTGAAAGTAATTATTGTAACAAGTCTAAATTTACCAAGAAGGTATTTTAATAGAAAAGAATTAAGATTATTATCAAATATAATACACCTATAATAGTTTCTAGTTTGTTTTATTAAAACTTTAATTTAATTCTAAATCTACAAATCATCTTACAGTTTGTACAATATTTTAATTTAAGATTTTTTGTGTAAGAATGATTTATCTCAAGTATTGTAACATCTATGGTATATGCAAAAAGATTTCGAACATTTGATTTTGCTATCTATATCACCAAGTGCACTTATTTTTAATCATTTATCTAAAGAGAATTATAGAGTTAAGTGTATTTTAGTTAGAGTAGTTAAAAGAGTAATCGAAAGATAAATGATCTACTGGGAAGTGATTTGTGGTATCGTGCGAGTGAAGACAAAGCACAAAGAAATATCGTATGGTGATGCAAGGACAATAAATAAGTATTTTAAGTCTCTCGGACTAATAAATTGGCCGTCAGACGAGAGTGGGCTCATGGACGTGATTGTGTGTGGGGTCCACACACGGTGGCTGTCAGGGTGTTACAAGTAGTATCAGAGGCGAATCCAAAAACATGTGTGGAGTCATGTGGGCTCACACAGGTAAGATAATGATTCTAGTGCATAATGGAGGCGTTGCACTTCGTGAGAGAAGACGATTGTAACATCCCGTTTGTGGTATATGTGGAGAGACTTAAAAAAAGTTCATATGGCTATATATGTTACCAAGTGCACTTACCTTTTCGATCACTTATCCAAAGAAAAATCTAGAGTTAAGCGTGTTTAAGTTAGAGTAGTTGAAAATAAGTGACTTACCGAAAAATAGTTTGAGGTATCGTGTGAGTGAACATAAAACACATAAGAATTATATAGTAATTACAGTGATAATAAACAAATATTTCGAGTTTTCCTGACTAACAATTTATCCGTTGAACAGAGATAGGCATACGGATCGAGTGAGTAGATGTTGTGCCAACGAATAGTGGTGGCTGAGGCGTTACAATTACTGTCGACATATTCATTTATAGTCACTTAGGTCGTGTTTACTAAACTCGCTACTTAAATTGTTAATTACTAACTTATATTCTTGAGTATTTTGTTATGTTTGATGATATAAACACAGTGACAGACCCACATTATTAACGTTATCTGAAGAGAAGCATGTAACGGGACCTTTCATTGTTCACCTATCGTCCAGACACATGCAATAATTGCTTGTTTTTTGTCTTTCTCATTATTAATAATGAGAAAAATCCATCCAAACATTTATATTAATAAACTCATACTTTAAAATGATATTTATAGTTCGGTGAAAGCCACAAATACTACATTGTTTTTGATCGTTGACAAAAAAAATATAGTTTTGGTTGACCAAATTTCTACGTTTTATTAAATAAGATGATTAGTTTTTTTATATAAATATGTTAACAATCAAAATAAAATGTTTAGATGTTACAACTTGAAATTGTAAAATCTAAAAGATGAATTCATGCCCAATTTTTTTTTTAAAAAATGTTTGGAAACTATAACAATCGTTACTTTGTCGATTTAGCTCGAAAGCGTAACAACAAAAATATCGATAAGCTTCTCGGAATTCAGGAAAGACACAGTAGGTTTCGGAAGGAGAAGCATTCGAAGAAGACTGACGAACCATTAAAAAAACTAAGGCAATTGATTCATCCGATAGCCCGGAAAATAAGATCATTTGACATCAAATTCTAGCAAGAACCGATCGAGATTGTCCTCTTCATCTAACGATTGATCTCAAAAACTCTTTGATCCGGTCCTAAACATGGGACTACAGTAACTAACATGGCTTAATAGCAGAGGACCCAGACCACCAATACTCCCTCGATTGGGCATCTATGATCACAAGCATCACCACAATTTCAGCTTTGCTACTTCTTCCGTAGCTCAAAGAATAGCACACAAAACAAAACCGAGGGCACAATCAAACCCTAACTTGACCTTCACTCACCTGAATTAACCGAGCCTAACCTTATACACCCATGCAGAATTGAAGAATTTACGGCACAAAAAGTCTAATCAATCCACAATGGAGAGGCACAAACCCGAGGATCCGTGGACGATAAAACCGCCTTGCCGGTGGAGAGAAAGGAGACCCGTCGAGACCACACCATAACCGAGTCGCACAGCCGTTGCTGTCGAACCTTGAACCGTCGTCATCTCACTAGCCATGGAGTGAGCCACTGCGGGATCCGGGAAAGAATAGGAGCAAAGTGCCTCTGCGAAGAGACCACAACACACCTCCATCGAAGAAGCTATTGTCCTCAATCAACAGATTCGGGCGGAGATAATCACCATCGCACCACGACCCGCACTTGCCGCCGAAACTAACAACTCGCCGCCATAACCAGATCCGATATAGAAACTCTAAACACCGACGCTGACAGAAACCCTAACATGACCACATTTAGGTGAAAGAGGAAGTAGAGAGGAGAGCCCTCCTCGGACACATGCGAATCTCCGACACCGAAGAAGCATAACGTACCGAAAATGAAGCTTTTCTTGATTTAGGTTTTTGGGAGAGAAAAGGTCTTGCGCGTGAGGCAAACACGTTTTTTCTAAACACTCGTAAGTTGATTAATTTGTTTAGGAGGATCATATTCTTTTTTTTTTTAATTTCGGTCAGTTTTGGTTAAGTAAGTAGGATCATATTCTTTAGATTTTGTAATATGTTTTGTGACATTAGAAGTTGATCGTTCATGTGTTGGTACTACATTTTGGAAGACAATATAATATTCGAAACTTCAATTCCAAGTTCGAACAAGAAAAATAAAAATAGTAGTGGGATTACGAATCTAAGATAAACGTAAAGAATAAACAAAACTTTGAAATGTCACCAAGCTACGGAGACAAGTTGACGGAGGCGCGTGTAATTAGCGAGGAAATATGGCGCGTGGAATTTTGAAAGAAGAAACAAGTTTTCAATTTGGAGTGTATTTGAGATGTTGTTTGACTTCGGGACAAAGTGAAGAAGAGATCTCTAGTATGACTCGTGTCTGAAGCTGGGTCCCGCCACCACAAGCTTATCAGTTTGCTTACTATTTTAGATTTTGTACAAATCTGTTCCTGTTTTGTGGTCCTGGACTCCTTGCTTTCCCATTCTGGCCCTGCCACCTGCTCTACTCTGATGATTCAATTAATTGAATAGTATTCAAGTACAAAACGTTGTAAATAACTCATTCATTTGAACAATAAGCTATTTCATTTTTTTGCCCTTGGCAATTTCACTCAAGTGTAGATCATATACCTAGTGTATGAGTGGGCATTCAAGTAACCGTTCTTCTTCGGTTCAAATATTTTGGATTTTCAGGAGTTCTAATTTAGAGTATAGTACCCGTTAAGGTATGTTACATCTTCTACTAGGTTCGAACTGATAACATTCTGATTCGGTTATTTTCGGATTACTTATCAAATATCTTATTTGTTTTGATATTTTTATCTAAAGTTGGTTATTTATATTCAAAACATATTAAAAATACTCAATATCAAACAGAATTTCAATATGTTGCCAAAGACAGAAAAACATAGAAAATCAGACAAAAACATAAATCCATCTGAATTAATAATCCTCCCAAAATAGCCTGAAATCTTCTTTTTTTGCATAACTTTTTAAATAGCCTGAAATCTTTGGTTATAGTTTACATTAAATTAACAAGGATATCACGAAAGGGCAACAAGGCTAATCAATTTTGGCTAATACTAATACTGTACATATTTCAATAATTCACAAAGGTAAAATTAATAATGATAGGTAATTATTAGGGACTTCATGAATTAAAAGATACC
Organism: Orychophragmus violaceus; assembly: GCA_030180135.1. NCBI lineage: Eukaryota > Viridiplantae > Streptophyta > Magnoliopsida > Brassicales > Brassicaceae > Orychophragmus > Orychophragmus violaceus. Next base: position 36,744,643 of record CM058229.1, read on the forward strand.
AGGTGGTGGAAGGCACAATTACTAAATCCAACTCAAATTAAGTGGAATATAATACGAATAAGAAACATCTAGTCACTTAATTACCGTACTATTAATTTGATCAAATCATGCTTTATATACTGGTTAGAGCATATATCATAATTATGTTTATAACAGTCATCACAAATTTTCAAAAACGATGGCCGAGTTTGCGACAGTCCTAAACTTTTGCACATCTTTTGTTTACATCAATAATCCACCGAAAAACGCAGCAACGAAATCAATGTTCGATGTACTACTATACTACTAACCAATTTTTTTAAATCGAACTGCAACTGAACCGAAAACGTTTTTGGGTCATGTGTCAATATCGTCCGATCCAGTGGCGGATCTATGATAATTTTCAACCAGAGGTACTAGTATAGATTTTGAATTAATTGGGGGCATTGTCATAAATTTAAACTAGTTACTCACGGAACATGAAAATTTTGGCCTAATTATTTAAAGAAAATCAAAATTTAATCGGAGGCACGTGACCCCGTTCGTCGCAACGTAACTCTGCCTCTGGTCTGATCGGGTTCGACTGGATTTGATGATATTTTAAAAAAATATTAATATAATCGTTTCTATATTTATAAGTATGATCTTCAAATATAAGTTATTTCAATATATAAAAACCTTTGTAACAAATACTCAAATAATAAAAAATGTCTTAAAAACAAATTATCACTATTTTATTGTCCGAACAGAGGTTAAACTAATAAGTTAAAGTTTTGTTTTGATAATTTTACAGGATTATTTAAAATCAGTTATGTTTTTCGATATCTTACTAAAATTATTGGATTTTTTTAGAATGTTGTGTTCAACTCTATATATCAATCGATAAAAACTTAAGGAAAAAAAAACAAATTAAGTTTGATTTCAAGTTTCTAGTTTGTAAAAAAATGAGAAACTAAAACATAACAATAAAACAATATAAATTTAAATGTCAAAATTGCTAAAATAAAACTTTATAATTGATTATTAGAAATTAGAAATAGAAAAAAAATCTCTAAGATAGATACTTTTTTTTAATAACTTTGATGTGTAATGATCAAACTCGGGTCAACCGGTTTGATTGGTTCTTTGAAACCCGAGTTTTTGCCGGGTTGATATGGATTTTTAACCGGTTCAACTACTATTTGGGTTTTTCATCAACCAAAACCGGCTGATCATCCGGTTCGTGATTGAACTTGATCTAACCGCCGGCTCGGTCCGGGTTTCAAAACATTGTTACTAAGCGAATTACCATATAGTGAACCCTTCTTTCATGATACGTAAACAATTTATAAAATTTCCCAAAACGGTGATTTTGTGATGTCTGTCGACTGAAGAATCATTTATTTGAAGAAAAAGACAATAAGTTATGCAAAATTTTACTAACATTTGTTATTCAATTAATATAGGACCCGACTGGTGAACACAAGTGAAGGTTATATTAACTGTTAGCGGAAGTGGTAAGCAATTGAATAATACAAAACTATAAGAGAAAATTGCTAGTCAAAGTTGTTAGCGAAAGCGGTAACAAAAAAGCTGAGAGTAACCGGTTTTACTATGGGTTTGATTGGTAATTTCTAACCACTGCGATTAGAGGTATACTGCTTTAGTTGTTACAATCACAAAACGTTATCAAAAGCTACAGTAAAAACGGTTATTCTCAGTTGTTTTACCGCTTTCGCTAACAACTTTTACTTACAATTTTTCACTATTCAATCGCTTATCATTTTCGCTAAAAGCTAATATAACCGTTCTACCTTTGTTTACCAGTCGGACCTTATAGCTTTCCATAACGATTTTGTAATTGGTAACAACGAAAGCGGTATAGCTCTAACTGCGACGGTTAGAGATTACCAATCAAACCCATAATAATGATTTACCTAAAGAGTCACTTTATGTTTTGAAAGTAACATAAAATGCACTTATGTTAATGTACAGTTTTTCATGCTTCTTAATATCTAAATGGTTCTTCGACTCAAAGCTATTTGGTTAGATTTTGAGTTAAAGAAAGATTAAGTTACTTAGGAAAGTTTTTTTCTTTCTTTTCTCCCCTTTCATTTTTCTATTAATTTTTAGGTTTTTTAAAAATATAATTTATTTATTTTTGATACTATAAGTTATAATTCTTTCTCTCTATATTATAACATCCACTTTGATATATTTTAGTAATTTTTAGATCAAATCTTGTGGACGTTAAAAAATTACGAGATGAATGATACATAAAACTAAAATTCAGTGGATAAGTATATAATTGATGCATATGTAGAAAACATATTCAGTATAATTTTTCTCATCTTTACTGAGTTAGTAATCATGATGGATATCATTTTTTGGAAGAAACAATTATGGGAAACATGGACAGGGTAAAATGGATATGTGTTCTTGGACAAACTGGCGTGAACACCATTTTACAAATCAACATAGAAACCATCTTAAAAAATGTTGTATATCATATTGTGGACGTAAAATTTACGGGAAATATGGGCAAAGTAATATTGACAAGTGTTGATATCAGTCTCTTCATTGTGTCCACATTTGTATAAGAATACTTATCCATTATGCTTTTTCACGTTCTCGTAATACAATCGACGCTGACGCTCTTTTAAAAATCAATGTGGACACCATTTGCAATAACTCTCGGCATTGCTTAGAAACTAGAAAAGATCTCATATATGATGGACAATATATCAGAAAATATATGTATCATTCATATCTATTAAAAAAACATTACATAAGAAAATATACAATTGTACACTTAAAAGAATGTTCACATATTAATGTACACAAAGACGCATTGACAAGGACGAGGGAAAGAAAACATATTTAGAATGAATGTAGATATGTGATTATGGACTATGCAGACATGAACATCATTTTACAACTGACGTAGACATCATTCTATTGATGTGGACACCATTTTGTAATAACTATCAGCATTGCTTAGAAACTAAAAAATCACATATATGGTGGACATTACATCATAAAACATATGTATCATTCATATATGTGTATCATTCATATATGTAAAAAACAGTACATAATAAAACATACATTTTTCGTCAACAAGCTGTAAAAACCTAAAATCTAATATGTCGCCTAAGTCGGTGACTCCGGACAAACATGAGCACTCTAAGACAGTTGGACACAAGCAGTTTTAGCTAATTTATCCGCCCTTGAATTTTGTGCATGAGGAATAATCTTGAGTACAAATATCTCAAAAAACATTTTGCGGCTCTCATACTCCTCTAGATGAATTGAAAAGGCTGGCTATTCCTTCGGTGCCGACACAATCTTCACCAATCCGGAACAATTTGCTGCAAATGTGATTTCTTTATGTTTTAATGCCTTTATATATTCTATAATCCAAATGTGCGCTTCAAACTCTCCATGTAATGGTGACATGCTATGTTGAATATTCATTTCCCCCATCATCGGGTACAAGCCTCCTTCATTACTACTATACCCTCCTTCCGCAGAGTACATATCCCCTTATTTCCAAGATTCATCTGTAAAACACTAAAATCCTTTTTGTTCTGGAAAATCCGCATCTTGGTGTCTGATGTCCACCGTGTCCCGAGTTGTATCCATATCTATTAATTTTGCTTCTTCCCACACTGATGATTTTGTCTTTGTCATCCTTAGGATATCTCTTGGATATCGATTATGTTATTATAGATTATATCATACCTACTCTTCCAGGAAAAATACCATAAAATCCATAGAAACTGATTATTCTAGATAACCGATGGAATCCTCCAGTATAAATAATCCATATTCGCAAACACCGAACTGAGTGGGAACATTCCCGAGTTCAATGGTATGTTCAAAAGTGCCCATGTTTGTAACGGTGGAGGACATTCAAATAATGCATGATTAGTTGTTTCCTCTTCTGATCCACATCTAACACATTGTTCATCACATTTTATTCCTCTTGAATTCAAGTCTGTCATGACCGACATACACCCTGAAATAATTTGCCACATGATTTTTTTTGTTGGTGGACACCTAATCTTCCAAACATCAGCTTGTAGACATTTGACTTGCGGCCCTATAAAGATACCCATGCTATCCTTATCCAGTTTCTCTCACTTTGTAAGATATCATGACTTAACTGTATATATCCCATTCTTCGTAAAATGGCATCCCATTGTATTTGGCCTTTGGAAACGACTAAACGACATACTTACAGTTCGCGTTGCATCCTCGGGCTAACCATATTATCAATCAAAGGGATATTCCACATATTAGTATGTGGATCTGGTATATCATAGTTTTTATGGGTTTTAAACGATGATATATGTACATAATCGAGTCTTTTATAGTGTCTTTCGAGTCTTTTCAGGTGTTTGATAGGTTTACACATGTTTAAAGGTACTTTGGAAGATATTGAAGCATTCTAGACATTTTTGGCGTTTGAGCCGTGATGATAGAAATCACCCTTGGTGAAAGAGCTGAGCATCGACCGTTGCAGCTCTTGCATCGGTCGACACGAGTCATGCAAAAGAGGCAAAAATCACCGTTACATTATCGGATTCAATTATCGATCATTCATAGCCCGATGTTCGGATATCAAGCAAGCATCGACTGATGCAACACTTTGGCATCAATCAACGCAAACCACATTCAAGAAGCTTTCACCGATTTTTAGAAACTTTGGAGAATTTCAAGATTGGCTGATATTCATGCATATTCATGCATTTGAGCTTTAATTAAGATCTTGTTTCACTCTCTTTGTTCATTCATTTGCATCATTATGTTGTCCTTTGTTGCATTTAGAGTATATTAGCATTTAGTATATGAATTATCTTCTTTAGGTTGTTTTTGGAGTGTTCTTTGTGTTTTTCAGGTGCTATGGAGTTTGGGTGTGGCTAAGGAGCAAGATTGGAGCTCAAAGGATGAAGAGGAGAAATCAGACAGCTCGTATCGGCCTACGTATCGGGTGACAGGTCGATACGGACTCTCGGATTAAAAGCAGGAAGCCAGTATCGGCCAGCGTATCGGCCTAACAGGCCGATACAGTATTCGTATCGGGCAGCGTATCGGCCTGACATGTCGATACAGTTTTCTGTGAAGACCATTTCCAGACAGCTTTATTTACGAAAATGCCACTGCGTGGCTCCCAACTATAAATACTCATTTTGTGGGATTAAAAAACCCTAAGCTACCTAAACCTAGTTCTTTCTTTTCTTATGTTTATGGTTTAGGATTTGTAAACTTTTGATTTTGAGTTTTAATTAAGTACTTTGTTATCTTTTGTTAATCTCTTCTTTCTATCTCTCTTAATCTATGATTTCTCATATCTCTCTTATGATTAGGGAGTAGAGTTTTTGGGTTTTGTGTATGAGGTTGATTTAGATGGTTTATGTGATGATTAATGATGCTTAGGACTTATTTATGAATAATCCTTCTCTAATTAGTTGATCTCTATGCTAGGTTGCAAGGAATTGTTGAATCTAGATGCTAGGCTTTTCATGCCCGAAAGGTGTTCGATGAAATGCTTGAATGAACTCTTTAGAGAATTTTCACTCTTAGCCTAAGAGATTAGTTGTCTAAGGTGATTATTGGCAATGAGAACTTGTTTTCATTGCTTGTTTATCTCTTAATCACAAATGGGAATTTGATCTTGATTAGGGATTAGACAAAGGGATTAGTGCCAAGAGATTGGATTAGTCTAGTGATTAGTGTTCTTAGCCTAAGGATTAGCTTTGCTAAAAGTTATTTGATGGATATTAATGCATGCTTGTCTTGTAATTTACAAATGAGAATTGAATGATTGCTTGATTAGCATAGAAGTTATGAACATGAGAATATGATTAGCTTAATTATGATCATTAACCTTGTTTAGCAATGTTTGATTGATTGAAGCATCATTGATTGTCTCTAGACCACCTTGTCTCCATAACCTCATCCTAGGACCCTTGTTTTATCTTATTTGTTTTCTTATTTAGTGTTTTTCTTTGTCCTTTCTTGCTTTGTTTGATTTCTTATTTTGATTTGTCTTCAAGTTGTTAGTTGAAACCCTTTCTATTTGGTTTGCTTAGCTCTAGTAGTTTCTTGCATTCTTGATTGGCTACTCTTCTTGCCTCCTTGGATTGATATCTCAAACGCTACAATGGCATGTGCATTTGGGTAATTGGTTAGGAATCTAAAATTATCCCGCATCAATTTGGCGCCGTTGCCGGGGAGGTGTAGCAATAGCCATTAGGATTTAGATTCTACTTTAGACTAAGCTTTTGTTTTTTTTTTTTTGTGTGGTTACTAACTCTCTTTCAAGTGTTTGTTCTTTTTGAAAGGTACAATCACAAAGGAGAGAGCATGGCTTCAGAGATAGCTTCAATGTTGAGGGCTATGCTAGAAGCTCAAGAAAGAGAGATGGCTTGGGACCCTACAAGTCATCATGGTTTTGAAAGCACATCCACTTACCAAGGTGATCTTCCAAATGAGTACTCTTCTCATGAGTACCAATATGGATATGGTGATGGATACAAATCTTGGGACATGAAGCATGAGCATGAAGCAATTTACTCCTCCCAATCATGTGGTGAAGAGCTTCTCAACTTGACAAGGATGGCATTGGAAGGACAAGAGAGGTATAATGAGAGCATAAGGAATATCAACACTGTTTTTGCTCAATTTCCTCAAGATGCAAGCATTGTTGAGCCAACACATGAGGGTAATGCTCAAGTCCAAGATGAATTCTTGAAAGAAGCTGAAGAGACTATCAAAGAATTTGAAATGCTTCTTAGTTGCACTATTGGTGAAGACCTTATGATAAGGTATGAAGATGAGGATGATGAAGAGATAATCATGGGTAATTCAACCAATGGAAACTATGAAGGAGTAGAAGAAGTTGTGAGAGTTTAGGAAGAGCCTTATGAAGATAAGTTGGTTGTTGAGTGCAAGGTTATCAAGGAAGAGAACACACAAGATGAGATCTCAATCATGGAAGAAGTGCCAAAGCAACCAAATCCCATGCAAAAGCCAATTGGAAGAAATCCTATGGAGAAACAAGATAGTCCCAATGAAGAATCTTTCAAGGAGGATGAAGAAGATGGATCTCCAATGGCTCAACCCTTCACAACTACCTTGATATAGTCTCCACCATATCACCAAGCTTTCATGATCCAAGGAAGATCCCTTTTGAGGAGATAAGGATGAAAGAGTTTAGGGGGTGGTTCTACGATGAGTATGATCCTGGTGATACAAATTCATGCCACATCCCTAACCAAAAAGAGTGAAGGGATAGTCAAGCTAAGTGACTCAAAACAAGCTCACTTGGGAGAAATTCTCATGTCTATCCTTTTGGGGAGCTTTGGGGTAAATGCAAAGAAGAAGAGAATGAGTTTTGGGATTGAGCAAGGGACTTCAATGCTAAATCTAAGGATGAGAAGCCTATGCAATGGTCTAAGTTTGGGGGAAGTCTCATGCCAAATCAAATATGCCTCCACCTCCCATTCCTCCTCTCCATTCTACTCTCCAAGTAACACTCCAACTTTTGTCTTTTTGATTTTGCATTTTTGATTTAGTCTTTTGTCTCTTTCCCTTGCTTCTTTCACACAAGGGACTGTGTGATTTAAGTTTGGGGGAGGAGACTAGTCGCTAATAATGTGTTTTGTGTTCTTATCTTCTTTTCTTGTATCTTGAGTCTCATTCATGCATCTAAGGCATAGAAAACCATAAAATTTTGAAATGTTTTGAAAAATTTCACAAAAAGAAGCATGCATTAGCATCTCTAGGATTGAGTCTAGTATATATTAGCATTGTATTTTATTTTGCATAAAGCGTTTTGATGAAACTTCCATTTGAGTGTCAACTCATGAGCTTGAATTAATGCCCTCTTTAGGAGTTGCAAATGCATTTGAGTGGATTTGAAGTTAAGGATGCACCATGTTTGGATCTCACTAGCTTGAAAGTTAGACCTCATTGTTGATACATGTCACCTCTTGTAACACAACTCTAATGAACTTGGACTTAATTTGAACTTTCAATTACTCTCTCTTGGAACTTAGATTGCTCACCAATTGTAACCCTAAAAACAATCATGCTTGCTTATCCTTTTTGACATTCTTACAAGCATTGATTGGCCATTTGCATCACATAATGGTATCCTCACCTTGAACCTTAGCCCATCGTTCTTTTCCCCTTGTTGATTCTTGAGTGAGGCCTCTTGTTGATAATGCAAACTTGTGCAAAATTTTGAAATGATAGGAGAACGACAAGAACTCACTTTCATGTGCCAATTGAATTGATTGGCTAGATCTAGGATAGGACTTGGGATGGGTTTTGTTTTTCATTTGATGGGGTTTGAATGTGAGAGATCATTTCTTGAGTGAGTTGAAAAGAAAAGAGTGATTTGGGAGCAAATAAAATTAAAGGGAAAAGCCATGAGGCGAAAGTGTTCAAAGAAATGGTTTAAGAAGTGGGAAATGAAGTAATATCTCTAAGTTCATATGTATTTGAGTTCTCTAAGAAAATATAAGCAAAGAGAAAAGAAAATGAAAAGAAAAGAGAGCTAAGTGTTGAAAGAAAAGAGATTTTCCAAGTTGTAAAAAGAGTGAAAAGAGTGGGGTATGAGTTTAAAGATAAAAAAAAGTGGGTTTGGAATTGGGTTTATGCTTTGGGTTTTGGGATTTAAGCTAAAGAAATGGTAGAACATGGAAGTGGATGCTTGTATGCATGAATTGTTCTCCTTTTCCTACTTTTTCATAAAGTCTTGTATTCCTTTTTATTGAGATAAGCCACTAAACACTTGTAACCCTCACCAAAATCCATGTTAAGCCTCTTTGACACCTTGCCCTTTGGTTTGTGGTTCATGTTTCCAAGTAGAGAGTCCATCAAGTACCTAATTGAATGTTAAAGAGTTGTGTTTCATCTCCCATTTTCAAACCCTTCTCCCTAACTTGCCTTTGAGTTGTTGATGCTTGCTTGTGGACAAGCAAGGTTTAAGTTTGGGGGAATTGATATTCATGCATATTCATGCATTTGAGTTTTAATTAAGATCTTGTTTCACTCTCTTTGTTCGTTCATTTTCATCATTATGTTGTCCTTTGTTGCATTTAGAGTATATTAGCATTTAGTATAGGAATTATCTTCTTTAGGTTGTTTTTGGAGTGTTCTTTGTGTTTTTCAGGTGCTATGGAGTTTGGGTGTGGCTAAGGAGCAAGATTGGAGCTCAAAGGATGAAGAGGAGAAATCAGACAGCTCGTATCGGCCTACGTATCGGGTGACAGGTCGATACGGACTCTCGGATTAAAAGCAGAAAGCCAGTATCGGCCAGCGTATCGGCCTAACAGGCCGATACAGTATTCGTATCGGGCAGCGTATCGGCCTGACAGGTCGATACAGTTTTCTGTGAAGACCATTTCCAGACAGCTTTATTTACGAAAATGCCACTGCGTGGCTCCCAACTATAAATACTCATTTTGTGGGATTAAAAAACCCTAAGCTAGCTAAACCTAGTTCTTTCTTTTCTTATGTTTATGATTTAGGATTTGTAAACTTTTGATTTTGAGTTTTAATTAAGTACTTTGTTATCTTTTGTTAATCTCTTCTTTCTATCTCTCTTAATCTATGATTTCTCATATCTCTCTTATGATTAGGGAGTAGAGTTTTTTGGTTTTGTGGATGAGGTTGATTTAGATGGTTTATGTGATGATTAATGATGCTTAGGACTTATTTATGAATGATCCTTCTCTAATTAGTTGATCTCTATGCTAGGTTGCAAGGAATAGTTGAATCTAGATGCTAGGCTTTTCATGCCCGAAAGGTGTTCGATGAAATGCTTGAATGAACTCTTTAGAGAATTTTCACTCTTAGCCTAAGAGATTAGTTGTCTAAGGTGATTATTGGTAATGAGAACTTGTTTGCATTGCTTGTTTATCTCTTAATCACAAATGGGAATTTGATCTTGATTAGGGATTATACAAAGGGATTAGTGCCAAGAGATTGGATTAGTCTAGTGATTAGTGTTCTTAGCCTAAGGATTAGCTTTGCTAAAAGGTATTTGATGGATATTAATGCATGCTTGTCTTGTAATTTACAAATGAGAATTGAATGATTGCTTGATTAGCATAGAAGTTATGAACATGAGAATGTGATTAGCTTAATTATGATCATTAGCCTTGTTTAGCAATGTTTGATTGATTGAAGCATCATTGATTGTATCTAGACCACCTTGTCTCCATAACCTCATCCTAGGACCCTTGTTTTAGCTTATTTGTTTTCTTGTTTAGTGTTTTTCTTTGTCCTTTCTTGCTTTGTTTGATTTCTTGTTTTGATTTTTCTTCAAGTTGTTAGTTGAAACCCTTTATATTTGGTTTGCTTAGCTCTAGTAGTTTCTTGCATTCTTGATTGGCTACTCTTCTTGCCTCCTTGGATTGATATCTCAAATGCTACAATGGCATGTGCATTTGGGTAATTGGTTAGGACTCTAAAATTATCCCGCATCATTGGCCCAGAAGATTTATTATTTACAAAGGAGACCCAAGACGTGTTTTACACTTATTATTAGGTTATTGTGTTTTGTTCATTCGTCACTTTTTCATACTTTTGGTTAGAGAGAGATTAGAGCTTTGAGGCTAATCAGAACTTTGTACTGCTTTTGAGAGAATATTTCAAACCCCTTTTCTTTCACTTGTCTGATTTTATGATATCTATTTCATCTATGTCTTTTGTTTCATCTGATATGTCTGAGTAGACCTCAAGTTAGGTTTAAGGATTTTCGTTAGATTTTTCATGGAATGTTAGATTGATTTATCTGTTAGGATTCATAACCAGATTGGTTCTTCATCCTGATTTATTCTTATTGCTAGTTCTAGCTTGATCACCTGAAATCTAGATCTTAGGTTGTTAAATTGACACGAAAGTGTAATTTGGAATCTGAAAGAGTTTAGGTTGAGTAAATTAGATAATCACAAAGAAATTTGGTTTAGATAATTTGTGAACCAATCATACCTGCACTTAATGCTAGTTTAGTATTTAGAAGTTGCAAAGAAATTTGGATTTCTAGGATTTAGACTTAGTGAATTCTCGCAAAGAAAGTTGGCTTATTTTACATCCGTGATTTGAGTAAAAACCGTGCCTAATTAGATCATGACTGATAATTAATCTGCATTGCTTGATTTACTGAGAACTCTCTTGACCTGGCGCTTTTTCGAATTGTTTACAAACCGTATTCTACATTTATGTTTCGATTTATTGCTTAATAATTGTTTATGCTTGGCTTAACTCAACTATATAAGATCTATCGTAAGATTCGTGAGTCTCTGTGGTTCGACCCCTATATACTACAGTCACATCATGTGCACTTGCAGTGTAGCTCTAGGGAATTAAAAATTTGAGTGTATCAAGTTTTTGGCGCAGTTGTCAGGGACTCTTTTGCGTCTTCAATGGATTTAAGTTTAAAGTTTAAATTAGGTTTTTCTTTTTTAGTTTTACTCACGTTTTCTTGTTTTGTCGTTCTACGTTTCAGGTTACGTGAAGAACATCTGCACTGATTGATACCTCTTTGGCATCAATCGACAAAGCTCACGAACTACAACGATTGACACAACATCATATAGTGCATGACTAATCGTGCACTCATAAGTAATCCGGACAAAGAGATTTTGTTTCTTCGAAACCAGGACCTTGAAAAGCTAGAGCGAACAAATAAGAAAGCACATAAACCAGTAAAGATGTTGAATCCTAATGTTGTGGTGTTGATTCGGGATGAATCTGGTGTTCTGAGGGACCTTGAGAATAATGCCTACAACAATCAGGGTCATAAACTTGATGGTGATAGAAATCCCATTATAGCACCGGTTGTAGCACCGGTTGTTGCACCAGTTGTTGCTGCGGGCGCATATCAAGATGGAGGGGTTGACAAGCTGCTGGTGCAGTTGTTGCACACGCGCAAGGGAATGCGCAAGCTGGGAGGACTCTTGCTGATTACAACAGACCTGGCGAGTTATATACTAACATGCACACGATCAGACCTCCTCCGATTAAAAAGAATGATTTTGATCTGAAGACTTCCTACTACACTCTTGTTGGACAGCATCTGTTCCATGGTTTTCCACATGAGCATCCTATGGACAATATCGAAATACTTAAGGATCTGGTTACAGGAATGAAGCACAATGGAGTGAGCTATGACTTCCTGCATTACAAGCTTTTCCCACACTCTCTTGGTGGGGAGGCTTCAAACTAGCTGAAGCAGATTCCACCAGGTACTCTTACCACTTGGGAAGCGACAAAGAAGAAATTATTTAGAAACTTCTATGATGATGCGATCTCTAATCAGCTGAGAGGATTCTATAGTTCAAACAGGGTGCCACATAAGTCCTAAATGATGCTTGGATACGTTTCAATATGTATCAACATGATTGTCCTCATCATGGTTTCTCTGAAGTTCAACTGCTGGGCATTTTCTTCAGAAGTGTAGATTGGAGGTATCATATGGCATTGGAAGCTGCCAATAATGGAAACTTCAACATGAAGTCTTCAGAGAAAGCTAAGGAGCTGATTGGTAACTTGGTGTCTAACAATAGCACCAAGAATGCTGATATGGAGAGGAAGCGATCATGTGGAAATGTAGATGGAACTCAGAGTGCAAACATGAAGAAAAAGATTGATTTTGTCCACATCATTCTGGTTGGGAAGAAGCAGGTCCAATTTTCTCAAGATGTTGAGACATTTGAAGCTGAGGATAACTGTGATTAAGAGGATGTGAACTACATTGGTGGGACTGGTTTTCAGGGTAACAGATTTGGGAATCATCAAGGAAGAGGTGGCTACAATGGAATGGATCAGAGGAGTACCTTCACAGGTAATCAAAACTCCTATGGTTTCGCTCCTAAGACTCATTACTAGAAGCCTTTCCAGAGAAACATCAACAACCTTGAGAACAACAAAAATTTCATCAGGAACTATGGATCATCATCTTATCAGACTCCTCCTCCACAAAATGAGTAATCTGAGATTAAGGGTATGCTGGAATAGCTTTTGGAGGGTCAGCTGAAAAGTATATAAGACTTCAATGGGAAGATTGATGCTCTGTACCTGGATATGAATGGAAAGATAGATGCTCTGAGCACTCACGTCAAACAACTGGACGTTTAAGTTGCACATTATGTTGGGTCTGCGAAGAGGCAAGATGGAAATCTCCCTGGAAGGACATATGCTAATCCAAAGTACCAGTGCAACGCCATCACATTGATAAGTGGTAAAAAGGTAGTTCATGTGCTTAAAAAGGGTGAGTATAGAGGAAATCGTGGAATTGGAAGAAATGGAAGATGAGATTTTCAACTTACAACGAGCGTCGAACGATGCACCCCTGCATCAGTCAATACACAAAAGAAATCTCGACAAGCTTCGAGTTTTGACGTAAATCCAAACGATGGAGTGACGACCAAGGTCGACACAAAATTTGATACTCCTGAACCGAGCATCGATCGATGCACACCTAATGTCAATCGATGCAAGGCTCTTGCACACACTCCAGAAGCAGATAAGCTCAAATCTCGAGTGACAATCTACAAACCGAAGGTACCTTTTCCTAAGAACCCTAGGAAGTCAAAGTACCTTTTCCGAAGCTTCATATGGCTAAGCGCAAGGCTCTGATGAACAAGGTGCTTATTGGGTTCATTTGATTGATGTCATTAGGTCTAGTCCTTTGACGAATCGATGTCTGAAGGACATGCTTTTGAGCAACATGACTGAATAAGAAGGTGTGTTGATGATCTCTGAAGTATGCAGTGATGTAATATAGGAAGAATTCCTGAGAAACTAAAGGATCCATGGAGTTTTGTGTTGAATTGTTCAATCTACAAAGATTGATTTGAGAGGTCATTGTGTGATCTTGGTTCAAGTGTGAATATCATGCTTCTGTGTTGCTCATAATCTTGGAATGACTGAGTTCTTACCTACTAGGATCTCATTGGTTCTAGCTGATCGGACTGTCATGGTCCCAGAAGGAGTTTTGGAATATGTGCAAATAAAGATTGGTAACTGCATGATCCCTACAGATTTTGTGGTTCTGCAGTATGGAGAAGAGCCAAAGGATCCACTTATTTTAGGTATATCCATCTTAGATATTGTTGGAACGATGATTGACTACAAGATAGGAACGATAACTCTTAATGTGGGAGATCTGAAGAACTTCGATATGGACAAGCTGGTGAAGAGATCTTCCATCGACAGACAGACCTTCTATGAGGTTACTCTCAGTGATCTAGTAGAGGAGTTATTCACTTGACACATGCTGAGGTCCGTTGGAGAGAGCTCTAATAACCTTTGAACTGGAGATGGAGCAGCATGACGATTCTGCTATTGGGTATGTGAGGATGCTGGACTCATGTGAGCATGTAATGCAACTAGTAGCGCAGGAAGAACCGCTAAATCGACCGACACAACATCAACATTGTCAATGCAACCCGCGGAAATCAGTGATTGGAGCTAGGAAAGGCTCCCAAAATTGAGCTCAAATAACTCCCTTCCGGGTTAAGGTACGCATTTCTTGGACCGAATTCCACATACCATGTTCATCATTAATGCTTCCCTGAACAACACAAAGAATACCTTACTGCTTAGCAAGCTGTGCATGTATCGCAAAGCTCTTGGTTATTCTCTTGATGACATTTCAGGTACCTCTCTGAATTTGTGCATGCATATGATACATCTGGAGGATGAGACAAAGTCATCAATTGAGCACCAGAGGAGGCTGAATCCGAATATGAAGGAGGTGGTGGAGAAGGAGATTCTGAAACTACTGGAAACTGAGATCATTTTCCTATATCTGACAGCGATTGGGTCAGTCCAGTGCATGTGGTGCCTAAGAAAGGAGATGCCACAGTGGTCAAAAACGAGAAGAATGAGTTGATTCTTACAAGGACCGTAACTAGACAAGATGTGCATTGATTACAGAAAGTTGAATGATGCAACAAGGAAAGACCACTTCACGTTGCCATTCATAGATCAGATGCTTGAGAGGTTGGCTAATCACCCCTACTACTGCTTCCTAGATGGGTATTCTGGCTTCTTTCAGATTCTCATCCATCCAGGTGATAAGGAGAAGACCACATTTACATGTTCTTATAGTACTTTTGCATACCGCAGAATGCCATTTAGACTTTGTAATGCTCATGCTACCTTAGTTCCGATTGGTAAAAAAAAATACAATTTTACATTGGTTCCGATTGGTAACCTCCAACCTCTGCGGTTAAAGGTATACCGCTTTAGTTGTTACCAATCATAAAAATGGTATTAAAATCTACATTTAAAACGGTACTCTCAGCTTTTTGTTATCATTTTCATTAACAACTTTCACTTACAATTTTGCACTATTCAACCGCTTATCGCTTTTGTTAACAGTTAATATAATTGTTAACAACGTGGATTCCAATATCGATTGCTTTTATTTTTCAAAAAAATCTGCGAATAACACTAACAAAACAGACTAAAAGTCTGAATGGCAACCGCATAATTGCGGGATGGTTTTAGTGTACGGTGCGGTTCAAGTACAGTGCATGCGAGAAAAATGTATTTACGGGACAAGTACGATTTTTCATTTGCTTTGAAAAATATAAAGAAATTATTTTTTAGAACAACAAAAAATTACAGATTGTAAAAAATACTATATGATTGGTAACTTAAAAACGGTTTTCAAAAAACGCACTTAAAAATACCTTTTTGTGGTCACCATTCATAGTCTAAATAAATTAACCGATCGGTAAACGAGATAATAAATACTCTCAAATTTAAAACTGACAGGCTAAAATGTGAAAAGATTTGAAAGATACGTGCGAAGGAAATTGTATTAAATCAAGAAACGGTGTCAAATTATATATATATATATATATATATATATATATATATATTAAATAAAAAATGTGCTCCACAAATTAGATAATGAAATTAATAGAGGTGCATGCCTTTCGCTGGGACTCGTGCACCCAAAAATTCTACGTTTTTTGATAAATTTATATATAACATGCCATTTGTAATTATGGTTTATCGCAAAAGACGAGAGGGTAAAACAATGTTAGCTTTTGTAAATTACATATAATATACGTTGAAGAGAAACCTTAAAAATGTTGTAAAAAGACTCCATTTTAAATTCAATTTCATTTTAAAGCATAAAGAATGCTAAATAGTAGTTTGTTTCCAAACAAATTACATCTAGCTAAAACGTATCTATTGCTCTATATACATTCATATGTAAATATGCCACCTCATACTATACTTGTTTAGAGTAGAATATATAAGTTTACTTGTATAAATACTTATTATACAGAACATCGTTTCTATTCATCACTTTGTTACTAACATGGTATTATAGTAGGAGCTCGGTTTTTACTGAATCCTTTGATTTTTTCATCATTACTAATCTTCATCACCGATTTTCATTCATCTTTGGTTTTGTTGATTTTTTTCTTCACCAACAAATCAAACTATATTTCTCCGATTCTCAATCACTTCTTCTTTGTTTTCATCTTTAATCTTCAAATTGATATATAGTTGATCATCTATGAGAAATGGAAGTGCACTTCAAAACATTGGACCTCTACTCCAGCTCTACTCTCGCTGGTGGCTCTTGACAACTCTCAGAACTCAAATTCGTAGAATGAAGCTTCTGGATCTACGAATTGAGTCATGATTCAGCGGAATACAAATCAGTAGCTCCAATTCGTTCATCTCATCATTTTAAGGCAACAAATTTCCTCATAATTTTCAAATCCCTTATATCTTTATAGTTCGGATCATCCTTGATTAGTCTTAGCATCAGAACATCTAGATGAAATGGATTACATAATCTAGATTATGGCTATGACTACGAATTTAGAGGCAAAGAACAATATTGGCTTTATGGATGGATTATAGTGCCTGATGAAAATGATCCTTACCGTAAGATTTGGTACCGCTTTAATATCTTGGTTAAAATCTTGGCTTATTAATAGTGTTTCAAAGAATATATAGATACACTAGTATATTATACTTCAAATATGCATTTGACATTTGGAAATACTTGCATACTCGCTTTCACAAATCAAATCTTCCAAAATTGTAGAAGCTAAGACATAAAATACACTCACTTCGTCGATGAAGTCAAGATTTTTCATCATATCACACTCAAACACAATCTCTTTGGGAAGAGCTGATTAGCTTACAAGTACATACTCAAACTATTGAAGATCTTATAATACAATATTAAACTAACCGAGTGATTGATTTTTTGATGGTTCTTAATGATAGATATGACAACATTCGTAGTCAAATCCTTATGAAGAAAGGTATTTCATCTTTATATAATGTTTAAAATTTGTGCTACCAGGAGTAATTTTCACTTATAACTTTCTGAATCAAGAAGACAATCAAATATCATCTCGAATTTTTTCTCAAAGTGGAATCGAACCATCAACCTTTCAAGTATCTTTCAATTCCTCTTGCGGTCATGGTTATAGACGTCCAGTTTACACTCATTGTGGTGGTGTTGGTCATGGAGTAGATACATGCTACAAAATTCACCGTTATCCTCCAGGAATAAAACCAAAAGGAAAATCCTAAGCTCATAAAAAGAATTATCAGTAGAATACATTGCAAAATCTCTTAAGGTGATCTGATCCCTCTAAAGTAGAGGTAAATGCAATGAACTGATGGGAACAATTCCGACCACGCACAATTTGACAAAGATCTATTTAACCTTGTCTAGATGAAATACGTGTGACATGTTCCACGACAAGACATAAATTTGTCAGAATGTTTAATGTCCCACAGCCCTCGAGATACAAATTCCAAAATGGATAAGATATCCCTCACTTCTTACCGGGCTACCTAGTTTTTCTATGTTATATAAGAATTATTTGTAGTTTCCCTTTAACATCCACACTTCATCATTGCCCTGACCTATAGTCGAGATGTAGTCCCAACAATCAGCATGATGTTCTTGTTGGGGGTGGACCGTAGATGCATGTGAGGAAGAAATCTAGTTTCTGTATTTCACCAAGGTTTTGATGAAATTTGGAGAGGAGCTATGAATATAAATTTGAACATCATTCATCCATAAGAGTGTTAAACGACCACTCAAATTGAGTAGTGGAATTGTGAAGTGATTCGCACTGACGAAGTCGGAGACAATTTTTAAAATAAACTCATCTTGATTATTGGTCTCCATCAGAAAGAGAATTTTCGGGGTTACATATTTATTCAAATCCTGCGGTTTATGAACTATCAATTTACTTTCCAAATTTTGCAGTTCCAAGAAAAAACAGCTAAGGAACTCGGTTTCGTCAAAATCCACCCTTTCTTTTGCAATAGGTTTACCATTATAGGCGCATAATCCTTATTACAAGGTAGAGTATATGTCGATTTGTTCCGATCAACAACCAAATTCTTCTTTGATGAGGTACTTGATCTCAAAGCCATTTGTTTTCTCGCATTGACTCCTTGAAGAGGATTCCTATTTCCTCTGGGTTATGTAGTTGCGTTTTCCACTTTTATTTTTTTGTGATTCTTTTGAAGTAGAGGGAATTGTGCCTGCACTCGTAACTTTCTTTGTAACTATCTTTCTAGTATGCTATGCAGGAGTAACCAAGTGGAGAACAGCTGGTGTTTTGTTTTCAGAAACATGCGAGTTGAAAGAGGGTAGAGAATTTTCCCTCCTCTCGATCGGTTCATGAATTTCATCCTCCACATAGCGCACTTCAACATTTTGAAGTCAGGCAATCAAAGGTCTTGAAATAACAATATGTTTTTGGCCATCTTGCGGAGAATCATATAATCGTTCTAGAGAAGGTCTTCTGTCGCATGCAGCACTGTTAACTTCTTGGGATCTAGGCAGAGTGGGCTGAAGGCGATGTGAAGAACAAAAAGGGGATCTTGAATTGTTCACCTTAAGAGAGCGTTCAGGCTTACACCTGGGACGTTCATATTGGTCAATATTTGAGATATGCTGAGGAGAGGAAATTGTGGTTGTTCCTCTGTGGCGATCTAGGTTTGTGGAAGCCGATTCATTTAGGCGAGATTGGTCATAGACTGGACGATAGTTAAGATGGCTCATAACGCAAGAGTGAGAGATATATTTTATGCTATTTCTATCATTCCAAAAGTTTAATCTCTTATGTGATCCCGGTGAGAATAGTTAAGGTGAACTCACCCCTCAAAGTCATAAGAGTGATGGGATTGAGAAGACTGCACAAATTTACGATCCCGAGCTCTTTTTACTGGTGGTTGATCTGGGCAGGAGCGTGAACTGGTTGGACGCTTATTGAGATGTATTCTCATGTGATCCCAATACTTTTCAAAGTGTTGTGTTGATTGATTCACATAGTTAGGTTAAGATTCACTGCTTTACTTGGCTTTTGTAGATAGTAGATAACCTTATGAGATAGGGAGAAAAATAGTGTTTTCCAGCTTCTATTACTCGAGATCAACGGAAATGACTTCTCATGAGGGGAGGCATATCAAAAGCTTCATTTAAAGTGGTAGGAGACCATTCACATGACTCCTTATCCGATCTTGAGGCACATCTTTGTCAAGGATCAGACCTAGTTCACCACATATAGTGTCTAAGTCAATTCATTCCTAAATTACAAAGGAATCCCATACACTGATTCAAAACAGATCATATTGGGGAAATTGTTGATGACGATGAGCTCCCACTTATGAAGCATTAGCATCCACCTTTTGTAATGAAATGGAAATCTCCTCAAGACAGAGAGTAAAGCATCCTCTGATTTGTAGAGGAATTGGAATATCTCTGGTCCTAAATCCATGCCCACAACTTCGCTGCCGAGATTCCAGTATTGAATTAGCCAACCTACCTCCCATTGAGGATTTTGAATGGATGGGTTCGTAACTCTACTGATAAAGGTAAGTTTGTTTTTTTCAATGTGTCATGAAGTGTCACTGTGGAGGTATCCCCATTTTCACGTCTTGATGATTTGTTGGGTTATGCTATCAATTTTTTTTCTTTGGCGGGAAATAATCACTAGAGGATTGTATAATTAAGGGAGAGTGATACCTCACATATGGAGGTAAGACGGGGTAATTAACATGATCCAAGAGTGAAGGTCCTTACTGAAGTAAAACTCTACTAATCCTCATCAAAGGTAAAAAGCAAAAAAGAAGATATCAGCAAAATCGGTACTAAGACAGTAAGAAGATGCACTAAAACTCAGCCGTCAAACTTGTTACGGAGCTAAGAAGCGGTGGATCTTGATGGGGTGAGAAGAAACCATAGCTCAAACTGGATCTTGTTACTTCTAAAAGCCATGCAAAGTATGCAAATAGATGAGCAAAACTTCGAGAGAGAAACAAGATTGGTGATAGTATAGGTCTTGAAACAAATTGTTAAGGATTTTGGAGCGTCTTTAACAAGCGGTTTTCTAGAAGAAACACTGTTGCTGGAGTTAAATGACATCACCATTGAGACCACACAAATAGAGGAGAGTCATCTGCAGGGGAAGAAGAAGGCTTACCGGTCGGCGAGGAGGACCCTCCAACTAACGGCAGGGGCTGAACCGCGGTAGCGCTTTTTCCAAGATAGATTAAGCTAACTCAAGTTACTAGTAGAGGAAAAAAAGAGAGGAAACCGGTAGGAATTCAAAATAATAGCTAAAATGAGACCGCTGAAAACTGCCTAGGGGTTTGTTTCTGGGAGAATTTTTTTTTTTTTGCAATAGAAATCAATAGATTTAACCACTAGGTAAAACTCCTTTCTAAAATGCGGCCTCCGTGGTCGCTTAATCGGCAGTGAGACGTTCGGCGGGCAAGAACCGCCACGATTTGGACATAGTCGGACGGTAAATCGGTATCTCTGGAAAAACTGATTTTTTCGTTTTAAGGCTAGAAATCGGTCTGGGATCGAAGATTAGTGTTGGATCTACACGGATTAATGGAGAAACTGATTTGAAATCAAGAAATAACGAAGAAAAGTGAAAAATGGTTGCCGTCGAGATTTAGGGTTGCATGCTCTCTCTTAGGAAGAAGACATACATTTAAATGACCAATTTGTCCTTCATTAAAGGGAAAACCGAAAGTAAGAAAGATTTGGCCTAGTAGGGAATCGAATATGCGTCTCTCAAGTGCATTGTAGGCTCTTTTACCACTCGGACAATCCTTACAACATTGTTATCAGAACATTTTATTTATATAAATGTATCAATTGATAGAAAACCCCTAAACTAGGCCCCGATTAATCCCCACGTCCTCTCCGATTTTTTTTGCTAGGCGCTAGGCCCAACCCGACCGCCCGACTAGCACCTAGCGTACATTCGAACAATAGGTAAAAAAACCATACAATTTTGTGATTAAAATGGTAATTTCATTCATAAATTGGCACCATCAATAATTATGGAATTAATAAGTAATGTGATTTTTTACCTAGAATGTTCTTAACTTATATTCTCACTTTGGGTTTTTGGTTTTGGAAGATTATATTTTATCAATTTTGTTTTCTGTAAACTAAGTTTTTGGTTATTTTATTATGACATAAAATCTCTTATCAGAATTTGAATCTCAAATAATATATAAAGAATATGAGGTAATTGACTCATAAGTTCAATAACACCTATATTTCAAACATTTTTCGAAATTAATTAAAAGAGGAGATTCATTCATATCTTTTATATATTATTTAAGATATTTTATATTTTTAATGTGAGAATTTATATTTATAATACGCTCGCTATTAGGGCTGGGATTATTATCCGGGATCCGGATCCGATCCGGTATCCGCTCCGGATCCGCTCCGAAAAACCGGATATCTGGGGTGCCGGATCCGGATCCGGATAGTAAAATCACGGATCCGTCAGAATCGGATCCGGATCCGGATAATAGAAAATTTCAGAACCGGATATCCGATATCCGTTTATATTATATTATAATATATTTTTTATTATATATGTTATAATAAACATCTTAAATTTATTTGTATTATCCATAAATTATGGAAACGTGAAATTATATATGATTGTTCATATTCTTCCATGTTGTTTTTTTGTTGTGGACTTAAACCTTATTATATTACTGGTTCTTCTATGTCAAGATAGATCTTAGATCTTGCGGTTTGTTACAAATGTACAGTTGGATGCTGAGATAATGGATATGTACAATGAGTGCTTATTGAGTGAAATCATTTTGGAAGTTAACACTAGTTGCGATCATGTCATTTTCCTTAAACTAATTGTATATTGTTTGTTAAGCTTGAAATTTTTGATGGGCTGAAAAATTCTACCGTAATTTTAGCTATTTTCAGTCATATAAACACATATGCAAATTATACAGAAGTTGAGTTATATGTATTGTTGTTCTTTGAACTGACTGTATAGCTTTTCTTTTTTCAGTCGTAATGCAAAAGATGGACATGGACTTGAAGATACAACCTCTTTTGCTATTTTATCTTATGTTACTTGATCTTTTGTTAGTTAAACTATTTTCTTTTATCTCTTTCACAATGATCTTTTGCTACTATATAATCACATATGATCTTTTGTTATTATATTTTTGTGTGAAAAATGTAAACTCTAAAAAATTTAGTTAAATTCCATATCGGATCCGGATATCCGTGGATATCCGCGGATATCCGTGGATATCCGCGGATATCCGGTATTAATACGGATACCCGAAAACCGAATATCCGGAATAAACGGATCCGGATCCGGATAGTCATATTGCATATCCGGTGAAAACGGATCCGGATCCGGATACCTCAAAAAAGCCGGATATCCGGATTCGTCCCAGGCCTACTCGCTATAGATAATGATGGTTCTTTGGTCATTAATCTTAAAATATTTGGGCAATGATCAATGAACCAACTTTTGGATCGAATTGATTAAAGATCGGGCTAGACAATGTGAATCGAACTCCAATCACATATTAAATTATATGAACTTTCAACTTAAAACTAATATGTCAAAAATAAATTAGCTCACATCTCATATATATTAATTGCAATCTCTTTCAACTTTCAATATAGGATTTTATGTTCTAGTAGTTTTGATTCTATAACAAATGTGGCTTTGTAACATGGTTTATAAACTTTGATACACACTCTCTCTCTACAAAAAGTTAAAACTTTTTTCTCTTATGAAAAACGTATCAATCTCTTTAGTGGGCTTTGTAAATGTTGGAATCTTTTTGGTTTGAATCGATTGTCTAGTTGAGAAATTAGTAGCGAATCATGGATGGATTCCTGTAGTGGTTATAAAAAAGAAGAAGATATTTTCAATTAGCTGGATTGTTCGTGTAAGGATTACATGTGGTTCAGCAAGTTCTTATGAAATTGTCCCAGTAGTAATATAATGGGTATCTTCATTAACCTTATTCTTTAGCTCGAGTTCTTTCGGTTAGATCTTGACATACATAAAATGTTTGTTTATAAAGTTGAAATTCCGTTGTCTAGTTGTATGCTTTTCCTTTTGGACTTTTATTTCCGAATATACTTTTCCTTCTGCCGACTTTTCTCACAAAAAAAGTTTAGTATTTTCACCCGTTTTAAATCTCTTAATGTATAAATCAAGACTTTATCAATGAAATTGGATGAAGAAAAACTTATACTTCTTTCATTTTTTTTTCTACTTGAAGTTATATTTATATTAAAACAAGGAAGGATGCGATTTTGGAATACTAAAGCCGGCAGAAAACATAACTTTCTCCGAAAACTAAATCCACAACGAGGATACAAAGCCGGCGGATTAAAAGGATATCCCCAGAAGCTAAACCTACAACTAAACAGAAAACAATCGGTATAATCCAAAGTTGAACAAAGACAATCTGAAACTGCATATCTTCAACCGTACCGAGATGCTTGAGCGAGATTTACCGATGTTGTCCACGGCCCACCAACGATAACATCAGCTTCACGAACAGATGCTGAAAGACCCTCTTTCAGACTCAAAGAAACCAGACTCCACAACCCGACAAGAAGAGCCCCTAAAAGGAACGCTAAGACTCTTTCAGATACGGTTGCTGAAACACCCCATCCCGACACTACGGCCGGAACGGCCGTTCCATTCACTAAGTAACCCGACTTGAGGTTCGTTGTCAACCTCAAGCCCATTTATTCCATACTTAGTCAAATTCGAGCTTAAGTCAATTCCATTCATTTCATTTCCATTCCATCTTAACTAAGGCAATAAAGGCAAATAGACATTTTATTAATCAAACCAAGGTACCAATACAATGTGAGTCAATCGCATTATGCTAATAAAGTATTCGGTCCTAACAATGTCTATCTAAACAACACACCACTCGTCCCGTCTCGGTCCGCTCCTAGGATCGATCATCCTCATGATCGTCCGCATGTCCTGAAATGCCACAAAACAACATAAGTATGAATAGTATAACCATCAACTTAGCATTATACAATTCTATATGCTCAATAACCCAATGCAACATGAAAATCCCTAAACCGTTCTAATTCCATTCTAACCGGCTAAGTTTCCATAATTGGACCGCGACACGACCGTTCTGGATCCGCGGTTAAAACCGCGATCCTCGTCCGTGCGCGTCAGTCCGTGTACCGCGATCAGCGCCTCGGCAGCACGTCCATCCGGTTGGACGGATCAGTACATGCGCGATGCGCGTCAAGCCGTGTACCGCGATCAGCGCCTCGGCAGTACGTCCATCCGAAGGAACGGATCGGTACCTGCGCGATGCGCGTCAAGCCGCGTCAGTCCGCCCGTCAGTCCCGATCATGCGTGCATCATCCCGAGCCGACCAGTCTGTGGCGCGCGATCATCCATACGGACAAAACACACGTCCGGCTAGCGTCCCGCGATAAGGCACCCGTCGGTACGTAGGGTCGCGACTGTTCACCGCGAACGGACGCGATGGTTCCGCGGACGGTTACCATCGATCCGTTACCGCGGTGTCTGGTCCGCGACTATCCCGACCATCCGATAGCGGTTTACGGTACGACCGTGTACGCCGATCATTTACAGACCGTTCAACGCCGGTCAATCCATCCCGCGGTTTATGGTCCGGCTATCTAATCCCGATAAGCCGTCCGACCATCTCATGACCCGGTTGCTCTTCCCACAACCGTCCGATCATCCGCGTATGAACCCAACAACCCTTAGCGTCCGCGGTACACGACCCAACCGTTCGAACCGCGATCATGGCCCTTGGCCGATCGCTTGAATGTTCAACCAAGCCGACACTAAAACCGTGTTGTCTAACCCGGTCCTAGTTCCAGGAGAAGGAGTAGAGGAAGGATGTTATCCGGCCACAACTTAACCGACCCTAAGCCACGGTTTGACCCAAGGCCGAGAGAAGAGATGGTCACGGTCTAACCTTTGCGGTCGTGGTGGACTTGCCCGGATCACGGCTTGATTCTCCCGCCATAATTCCTCCTTACGCCGCTCCAATTCACCCACCAAAACCCTTGAACAATCGCCGACTCTCTCTCTAGAAAACCGGCCACAACGCCTTTCTCTCTCTAGTGTTTCACTCGGTTTTTCTTGGCCTTTGCCTTTAGAAAAAATCTGGGTTTTCCCCCTTGTCAACTTGTGTGCGAAAATTGACCCCCAAGCCTTCTATTTATAGGCTGAAAATCGCCTAGAAACCGCCCAAGCCAAGGGCTGCCTTTTGGCTAGCGAATGGCCACGAGTGGCCTTGTGCCCATTCGCTTATGGGGCGCTAGATCAGCTAGTGTCACTAGCTGATCAGCTGATTCACACTCCAAGACACTCCAGCTAAGCTACCTTGAGC
This sequence comes from Orychophragmus violaceus, assembly GCA_030180135.1. NCBI lineage: Eukaryota > Viridiplantae > Streptophyta > Magnoliopsida > Brassicales > Brassicaceae > Orychophragmus > Orychophragmus violaceus. The sequence goes on from CM058229.1 coordinate 36,770,347, forward strand.
TGAGCTGAGCCGGCCACACTTCATCCAGCTGATTCCCACTCGGTTAAGCTCCATTCCAGCTGAGCTTAACCCTTTCTCGTCCATAGAACACTCTCCTTGACCACTTGTGGTCTTAAGTTTGGTGTTTCTGGTTCTATAGACGCTTAATGGCCCGTAGGCCGGTTCGGGGATGTTACAAGTTCTCCCCCCCTTGAAATGGATTCGTCCCCGAATCCGCTCCAAGAAGTTCGTCTCTTGTAAACTCCTCAAACCACTCTGGGTAATCAGCCTTCATCCGGGCCTCGGTTTCCCAAGTGATTTCCTTAACTCCGTTGCAAATCCATTCCACCTTGACCATCTGAATTACCTTCTTCCTGGTGGCCTTTTCCAGCCGGTCCAAGATCCTTAAGGGTCTAGTTTCCAGCGTGAGGTTTGCCTTAAGATCTGCGGGGATCTCGGGCAAAATAACGTCTTGATCCGAGAGGCACTTGCGCAACTGCGAGACATGGAACACATTGTGAAATGCTTCCATCTCGTTGGGCAAGTCCAACTTGTAGGCCACTTTCCCGACCCTTTCCAGAATCGTGAATGGCCCCAAGTACCTCGGGTCAAGTTTCCCTCTCTTAGAAACCCTAGCCCTTCCTCTGAAGGTAATCATCTTAAGGTAAACCCGGTCCCCAACTTGGAACTCAAGGTCTTTCCTCCTCTTGTTGGCATAACTCCTTTGGCGATCTTGCGCCTCCTTCATCTTAGCCTTTAGGAATCGGATTTGCTCGGTGGTCTCGGCAATTATGTCCGGTCCAACCGCACTGGATTCTCCCACCTGTGTCCAACACAATGGGGTCCTACAAGGCCGGCCATACAATGCTTCGTAAGGCGACATCCCGATGCTTGCTTGATAACTGTTGTTATAAGCAAACTCGGTCAAGGGCAAGTACTTCTCCCAAGAATCGCCCCAATCTAGAACACACGCCCTTAGCATGTCTTCCAGCGTTTGTATGGTCCTCTCCGACTGCCCATCCGTCTGAGGATGGTAAGCCGTACTCATGTTCACTCTTGTTCCTAGGGCTTTTTGGAAAGCTTGCCAGAAATAAGAAGTGAACCGACCATCTCGGTCCGACACAATACTTGCTGGAATACCGTGAAGTCTTACGACCTCATCAATGTATCTCTCAGCAAGCTTGCCCACTCCATCAGTCTTCTTGATGGCCAAGAAGTGTGCAGACTTGGTCAGCCTGTCCACTACAACCCAAATCGTGTCCTTCCTCAACCGAGTCGCAGGTAGTCCTGTTACAAAGTCCATGGTGATGTGATCCCACTTCCATTCCGGAATGGGTAAACTTTGCAATAGGCCACTTGGGACTTGGTGCTCAATCTTAACCAACTGACACGTTTGGCACTTGGACACCCATTCTGCTATGTCTCTCTTCATCCCGACCCAATGATAGTACCGTTTGAGGTCTTGGTACATCTTGGTCTGTCCAGGATGAATGGAGAACTTAGACTGATGAGCCATCCTTAAGATTTCTTTCTTAAGGACCTTCACGTCGGGAACACACACCCGTCCATTCACCACAATCGTTCCATTGTTGGTAAACTGGTACTCGGTGTTGTTGTTGTTCACCGACTTGATCAGCTCTTCATCATGTTCCTGAGCCAACCGTACACGAGTCAACAGATCCGCCTGGTCTGCTGCTCCAAGGCCGAGTGGCTCATTGTCCACTGACAATGCGTTCAGATGCAAGGACCTGACCAAGCCGACCAAAGTCTCTGCATCTTTCTCCACGGCCACCTCGGTCCTCTTCCGACTCAAGGCGTCTGCTACCAAGTTAGCTTTTCCCTGATGGTAGGTGATGTCTAGATCGTAATCTGCCACCAACTCCATCCATCTTCTTTGCCTCAGGTTCAAGTCAGGCTGAGTGAACACATACTTCAGACTCTTATGGTCGGTGAATAGTTGCACTTTGGCTCCGTAGAGATAAGATCGCCAGATCTTTAGTGCAAATACCACAGCGGCCATTTCGAGATCATGAGTTGGGTAATTACCCTCGTGCTTCCTCAACTGCCTTGAAGCATAAGCGATCACCTTTCCTTCCTGCATCAGAACACAACCCAGACCGATCCGGGATGCATCTGTATAGACCACGTAAGGCACGTTGTCCATGGACAGGGTCAGGATTGGCGCCTTGGTTAGCATGACCTTCAAGTCCTGGAAACTCTTCTCCGCGGCCTCCGTCCATTCGAACTTTACGTTCTTTCCGGTTAGCTTAGTCATGGCCTTGGCCATACTTGCAAAACCCTGGACGAACCGCCTGTAATAACCGGCCAAACCAAGGAAACTCCGAACCTCGGTTGCGTTCCTTGGCCGCGGCCACTCCTCAATCGACCGGATCTTCTCCGGATCGACCGCAACCCCCTTGTCAGACACGATGTGTCCAAGGAAGCCCACGCTACTCTGCCAGAAACTACACTTGCTCAACTTGGCGTAGAGCTGGTGTGTCCTCAAGGTCTCTAGTACAATCCTTAGATGTTCACGGTGTTCTTTACGGTTCTTGGAGTAGACAAGAATGTCATCAATGAAAATGATCACAAACCTATCTAACCATTCCCGGAAAACACTGTTCATCATCTTCATGAAGGCAGCTGGTGCATTTGTTAGACCAAATGGCATGACTACAAACTCGTAGTGACCATACCGGGTTCTAAACGCGGTTTTCCTCACGTCCTCAGGCGCTATCGGGATTTGATGGTAACCCGACGCCAGATCGATCTTGGAAAACACGGTTGAACCTTTTAGTTGATCCAACAGCTTGTCTATCCGAGGCAACGGGTACTTGTTCTTCACAGTGACCCGGTTTATACCGCGGTAGTCGATGCACAGCCGGAGGCTTCCATCCTTCTTTTTGACAAAAAGAACGGGAGCGCCCCATGGAGAACTGCTCGGTCTAATAAAACCCTTGTCTAGCAGTTCTTCCAGCTGCTTCTTCAGCTCGGCCATCTCAGCCGGAGCCATTCTGTACGGAGCCTTAGACAGAGGTTTCGTCCCTGGCTCAAGTTCAATGATGAATGGGTCAGACCGGTCAGGTGGTAAACCTTCTAAGGCCTTGAACACATCGTCAAAGTCCCGAACCACTGGGATCTCACCAATCTTTACTTCCGTCCCCACTTCCTTAGTGGTGATGGTGGCTAGGTATGCCTCGCATCCCTTTTCCAACATCTTCTCTGCTTGGATCGCAGAGACGACCAGACTTCCTGAAGTCGGCCTCACTCCTTGGAACGTGACCTTGCCTTCTGGTCTATCAAACTTCACCCTTCCCCGGTGACAGTCAATAGTGGCCCGGTTCTGTCCCAACCAATCCATACCCAAGATCACCTCGTGATGCTTGAGCTGAACCACCACTAGGTCAGCTGGCATACTTACGCCTCCTATGGAGACTGGTATACCACTAACTAAACCTAGCACGGGCATTACTTGCCCCCCGGCCGCATTTACAATGCCTTGGCCCACGACCTGTTCCTTCTGGAACAAGCCTTTCCCTATCATCCTAGGACTAACAAAACTATGTGTAGCCCCGGAATCAAACATAGTCAGTGTTTCTACACCTCCTACCACAACGGTCCCTACACATTCCCACAATGCATATAAGCCCCGCTTTATTTCCCCAATATGCCATGCAGTAATTTGAAGAAATTAGGGTTCAAGTGACGTACCAGTAATCGCATCGAAGGAGCCGTCCTCTCCCGAGTCCTTCACGAGCTCGTAGATACGGGGATTAGCAGCCGTACCCTTAGTAGGTCCCGTACGGCCCTCACGACCGCGCTCCACTTTCGGAGCTCCCGACCGTCCGTCTCGGCCACTCGGACACTCCCGGGCATAGTGTCCCGGTTGTCCACAACGGAAACATGTGCGCGGTTTCTCCGTCACCTCCTTGATACCCTCAGCCTGTGGACAGCTCGCGACCTCATGGTCCTTGCTACCACACTTCACGCAGGTCCTCTTTTTCTTCCAACAGCTTCCGGAGTGTTGCTTCCCACAGGAGGTGCATTCTGCGCGGTCATAGGATTGGTTATCAGCCCCTTGGCCCCATTTCCTCTTTAGGTCCTTCACAGGTCGGCTGGCCCCCTTGTCTTGCGACTTGGCCACCGCCTGCTTCGCCTCGACCAAATTGGCCTCGACCGTTGCGGCCCGTTCGACCAACTCCGAGACAGAATCGTAAGAACAAACCGAGCAGTGGGTCTTAAGTTCCGGACGCAAACCGCGAAGGAACCGACGGACCTGAGCTGGCTCATCCTCTACGTCCCGTCCCACAAAGCGTCTGAGACGGTCGAACTCGGCCTCATACTCCCGAACCGTCTTGTAACCTTGGACCAAACTCAAATACTTTCCTTCCATACGATCCCAAGCCTCGGCCGGGAAGTACTTCCGGTTGAATTCAGTCTCAAAGTCCTCGAACGACTCGAGAAGGCCCTTGGTGCGTCTGTCCACTGACAGCCACCAATTATGCGCATCCCCTTCCAGGAAGTGGATCGCAATGTCCTTACGGTAATCCTTTGGACAACGGGTAGAACGGAAGTTCCGGACAAGCCGTGACCTCCATTCATCAGCCTCAAGTGGGTCAGCACTGCCCTTAAAGGGCTTGGTTCCCAACTTGGTGATATGGCCCAAGACGTTGAGATAGTCCACCTTACGGTCCTTCTTAAGAACCGGTGACTCTATCACTACTACGTCTGGGTCGTCATCACTCGGGGCCGAAGTCTCGGGGACTTGGACCCGCGGCTCACCCTCAGCTGACTTCTGGCCAGAGATGCTCTGGTTCAAAGTCGTAAGCTGGTCCATGACCGTCTTAAGCAACGTCCACATCTGACCGATGTTCGGGACGGCTGTAAGCGGCTCACCGTCACCACCACCTGTGGCATCGTCATTCTCAAGACCGGTCTCATTGTGGACCGCATGAGAAGATGACTCGCCCATCCGCTCCTCCTCATCCCTAGCCCGGACGTCCGGTTCGGAAACCCTAGTCCCGTCAGGAACGTGAGGAGCCAAAGGCTCAATGCCTGTCTGGTTAACCTCAGGACCGGTTAACCCAGGCGCAACAGGAGTGGTCTGGACCTTCGGGCCTTGGCCGGTCGCAGACACCTCCTTATCCTTATCCTTAGTCCTCTTGGACTTCTTACCAACCTGAAGATTCATCAAGATACAATAAATATCAAGCAAGCAATCTTCAAGTCCTAATAGTTCTAATGCATTTCTACCGCAGACCTCAACCCGGACGAGTGGTGTAGCCCTTAACCCAAAGCCTAGAAAATAACTCCGCTCTGATACCAACTTGAAACACCCCATCCCGACACTACGGCCGGAACGGCCGTTCCATTCACTAAGTAACCCGACTTGAGGTTCGTTGTCAACCTCAAGCCCATTTATTCCATACTTAGTCAAATTCGAGCTTAAGTCAATTCCATTCATTTCATTTCCATTCCATCTTAACTAAGGCAATAAAGGCAAATAGACATTTTATTAATCAAACCAAGGTACCAATACAATGTGAGTCAATCGCATTATGCTAATAAAGTATTCGGTCCTAACAATGTCTATCTAAACAACACACCACTCGTCCCGTCTCGGTCCGCTCCTAGGATCGATCATCCTCATGATCATCCGCATGTCCTGAAATGCCACAAAACAACATAAGTATGAATAGTATAACCATCAACTTAGCATTATACAATTCTATATGCTCAATAACCCAATGCAACATGAAAATCCCTAAACCGTTCTAATTCCATTCTAACCGGCTAAGTTTCCATAATTGGACCGCGACACGACCGTTCTGGATCCGCGGTTAAAACCGCGATCCTCGTCCGTGCGCGTCAGTCCGTGTACCGCGATCAGCGCCTCGGCAGCACGTCCATCCGGTTGGACGGATCAGTACATGCGCGATGCGCGTCAAGCCGTGTACCGCGATCAGCGCCTCGGCAGTACGTCCATCCGAAGGAACGGATCGGTACCTGCGCGATGCGCGTCAAGCCGCGTCAGTCCGCCCGTCAGTCCCGATCATGCGTGCATCATCCCGAGCCGACCAGTCTGTGGCGCGCGATCATCCATACGGACAAAACACACGTCCGGCTAGCGTCCCGCGATAAGGCACCCGTCGGTACGTAGGGTCGCGACTGTTCACCGCGAACGGACGCGATGGTTCCGCGGACGGTTACCATCGATCCGTTACCGCGGTGTCTGGTCCGCGACTATCCCGACCATCCGATAGCGGTTTACGGTACGACCGTGTACGCCGATCATTTACAGACCGTTCAACGCCGGTCAATCCATCCCGCGGTTTATGGTCCGGCTATCTAATCCCGATAAGCCGTCCGACCATCTCATGACCCGGTTGCTCTTCCCACAACCGTCCGATCATCCGCGTATGAACCCAACAACCCTTAGCGTCCGCGGTACACGACCCAACCGTTCGAACCGCGATCATGGCCCTTGGCCGATCGCTTGAATGTTCAACCAAGCCGACACTAAAACCGTGTTGTCTAACCCGGTCCTAGTTCCAGGAGAAGGAGTAGAGGAAGGATGTTATCCGGCCACAACTTAACCGACCCTAAGCCACGGTTTGACCCAAGGCCGAGAGAAGAGATGGTCACGGTCTAACCTTTGCGGTCGTGGTGGACTTGCCCGGATCACGGCTTGATTCTCCCGCCATAATTCCTCCTTACGCCGCTCCAATTCACCCACCAAAACCCTTGAACAATCGCCGACTCTCTCTCTAGAAAACCGGCCACAACGCCTTTCTCTCTCTAGTGTTTCACTCGGTTTTTCTTGGCCTTTGCCTTTAGAAAAAATCTGGGTTTTCCCCCTTGTCAACTTGTGTGCGAAAATTGACCCCCAAGCCTTCTATTTATAGGCTGAAAATCGCCTAGAAACCGCCCAAGCCAAGGGCTGCCTTTTGGCTAGCGAATGGCCACGAGTGGCCTTGTGCCCATTCGCTTATGGGGCGCTAGATCAGCTAGTGTCACTAGCTGATCAGCTGATTCACACTCCAAGACACTCCAGCTAAGCTACCTTGAGCTGAGCTGAGCCGGCCACACTTCATCCAGCTGATTCCCACTCGGTTAAGCTCCATTCCAGCTGAGCTTAACCCTTTCTCGTCCATAGAACACTCTCCTTGACCACTTGTGGTCTTAAGTTTGGTGTTTCTGGTTCTATAGACGCTTAATGGCCCGTAGGCCGGTTCGGGGATGTTACAGTTGCGACGTAATCCTATACGCCCAATGAACACTTAGATAGAAGCCTACAAGAAATCCAAATCACCACGGATTTGAAACCACCGAAGCCAAACCAACTTTAACTACCCGGAATAAACCAAAGGAAAGAAAGCACTCTCAACAATCTCAAGCAAAGAATCAAATAGAGGCAGTAACAGAAGACAAAACCGAACTTGGATCATCGAAAATCTGAAAAGAGGAGGTACCTATTTTCTTATACTAAAGCTGATTGAACACAACTCAAACCAAAACCAAGACCCGGATCCGACATCAACAACGCCTAAAAACAAACCCAAACTACAAACTCAAACACATACCGACACACCACGAGAGTAAGCCCGACCAAACACAAACAAAACTCGGAAGAGCCTAGATCGGAAGGTTAAAGACAGTCTCACCATCAGACGGCGAGCAAGATTCCGGTGAAGCGAAGTAGACGCCTGCAGAGCCAAGACGGAGGCTCATCGCGACGATCCAGACGGATCTAACGGCGGCAGGCGACGAGCAAGACACAGCTCGGAACAGAGGTCGGAGCAAAACGCATCTCGGAGCAGACGGCGACAGAGGAAACGGCGGACGAGGGTGAGGTCGGTGCAACCGTCGGAAATGGTGACTGGAGATGCGTCCCTAAAAAGAGCGGCGATTAGAAGAGCCTCTCCGGCAACGGCAGAGCCGCCGGCCGGAGAGAAGACTGAATTGGAAAGAAGGCTGCTTCGTAAAACGTTTTTTGGCAAATATTTTCATTTATTATTATTTTTTGGCAACGTTTTTTTCATTGTATAAAGATTGGATTCTAGATTATTTATAATTATAATATACTTTCATGTTAATAAATGATAAGTTTTCAAAATATATTACTTAATGATATTTAAACATACTGAATTATTGTTTGTTCTTTTTTTTTGTCTTCAAAGTATTGTTAGGTCATAGTCATAAAAATATGTTTGGTAAAAAAAGTGATGCACTTAAAAGTATATATATATATATATATATATATTTCCAATTTGTGTAAAATCTTTCAAAACATTATTTTGTCTATTAGCACGGGGATGTCCGTCTCACGTATCCGAAACGTTTGGGCATGGAGACGGCATAAGGGCAACTTGGAAACGTCTAAGAATTGGCTTCCTCCGACGACAATTATAGATGCGCCTTCCAATCTTTTAGTGAACTGAAGTCTTGATCATTAAATTCACCGATAAAATTATGTCATCAACCGCAAACCAATAAAAAAACAAAGCAAACTAATGCATGCCCAAAACTAAAATTTCATGTAGAATTTGTAATACTTTCGCTTTAACCTATAATTTATATTTAAACATTCCGTTGATGTATACTACTATATTCGTAATCATAAACTTTTAATTTTGTCGTTTATCATCCCTGTTTTTATCTCCGTGAGATGTAACATAGTCTGTTAGGAACAAAATGAAGTATTTTTTTGGGTTTCTATACAATTCAGAAAAAAACAATGTGTATTCTCTACTTAATATAAGTTAGTATATGAAAACATCTCAGGATCAGCTGGAATACGAGCTCCATATTCAGTTTGATAAATACTTGTCTCTGCGTTGGAGTTGAATAAAGAAGAACGATAAAGAAGAATAAGGTACGGTTGCGAAAAATAGAAATTGGCATGTACATGCAGAAAAAATCAAGGAAAAGAAGAGACAGATTTGATAGTTGTTATTATTCATTGATCACACGATTATTTTGATTCTACATTTACATCATTTTCAAATTAAACTAAACAAAGAAAAAACAGTCGAATATCACATCAACTTTATAAAAAGTCGGAATGGTTATAATGATGAGAAAAAGCATGTAAACCAAAACCTTTTTATTTGGAAGTATTGCAACGAATTGAATATTAATTGATTTTGGATCACTAATTAACAGTAAAGAAAGTGTTAATTGTCGACAAAAACAGATGATAAGTTTGAGTGGTGTTGTCGCTTTCTGTTATAATCCGTAATTACTCAAATGATCAGAACCCAAATTTGAATATTCATTCAGTAGTGTACATATCGCCGACCATTGTCATAATGTAAATTAATGGGAAAATAAAATAATATAAAAATACCTCACTCATTTTTTTTTTTTTTTTTTTTGACATCTCATTTTGCTTTTTCTGAACTTGAGTGTTGTTTTATTTCTGAACTTGAGAAAGTGAGAGGAGGGGGATAGTGGAAAGAAGAAAACAGAGTAGATACACGTGATACAGAGACAGAAGCTTTGAGAGTATTGTGACATAAGATCCAAACAGACCAGACCAGACCAGACACTCTTCCACTCTGTCAACTTGCCAAGTACAACACACACACACTCTCTCTCTCTCTACGCGGTTCACATCACATGACTCTTTTGTCCCAGTGAGCCTATGGTCCGAATGAGTGTTTCTTTCCCATGAAAGAAGATGGTAAAGTTTAAGGATGTGAGATGCTAATTTTATGAGTAAGCAGAGAAGGAAGAGGAATAAAACTGGTATTGTGAATTATTCATTCGGTTCTATGTAGTAGTAGTAGGAAGCAAAAAAGGAAACAAAGAATATTACATATGAACAAGCATATGTGAGATCTAAAAGAGCTTAGCAAGATTGTATGTCTCTTGCTACTCTCATATCATATGTATGTACACAAACCAACTTTAGTTCCTACGTTAGAAACCAAAAGATGATAGTACCTGTTTCATCAGGGAAGCTTTGTAATATATTTTGTTTTGAAGATAGCGTCGTGTGAATTTATCTCCATTTTTTAGTGTATTTTTTTTCCATTGATTGTGTATCCTGCAGATAATAGGAACAATCCTGTCTGTTTTTTTTCTTCTTCTAATATATATATAATTGCAAACTTTTGAGACGAAAGAAAGGTTTATGTGCTTTAGAAAGTGTTACCCTAAAAACTTGAGAGATTAATTCCAGGGTTGTGACAAGGAGACCGTTGAAGTTGATGCTTCTATTCCTCTTCTGTCATTGATCGCTGAGTTTAGAGTCTTGTATTGTTCATTGACTGAGTTGTACAGAGCTTGGCTGTATGCTTCTTTCGCCTGCCATACACACAAGCAAGTATGATGAGATACAACACAATGGACTTGAAATTATGTTTGCTGATTTGAGTAATACACAGACCTCGTTGGGATTTTTGCAGTCTGCCGTGACATCTGAGAAGCTGATTTCAGGAGCAATTGATAGACCCGTACCGTGAAACCCAACTAATCTTTTCTCTCCAATTTCTTTCTCAACCTGTAGATGCAATAATATGAGGTGATGAGAGATGTAAAACAGAGAAAGCCCAAAACGAAGAAAGAGAGCTAGCAACCTTTGGTGGAGGGGGCATGATGTCATAGCAAAGCAAAGACATCGGATAGATATGTCCAGGAGCACCAGAATGCTCAACCAGTCTTCTCATGTTGTCCACCGAAGAAGAATCAAAGGGTGCCTGAACATTTTTTTTTGATCAGTATCTAATGATATCCACCGGACACAGATAAGATCTCTGCATTCCATTAGGCTAACTTACAGGAAACCATTCCCCTGTAGACGGATTCGGGCGGTCCCTTCCACCGCTTGGTGCAATCCATATAAGTTGGGAGCCAGACCTACAGTGTGGTTCATGCTACATTAGCGGATTAACATCCACCTAATTCCTTTATTTTCCCAAGTCTCTGAGATCTAATGAAAAGATTCCTATAGTCGTTCCACTAACCTTAGCAGTGTAGCCATCTCCTTTAAGCTTCGTGTGTTTGCTTTTCTTTTCATATCAACAAGCTCAGGGTCATCGTTCATGTGCTTTTTCGAGTATACACATATGAGATTCCTGAAAGCAGGAGAAATCCAGAAGTCAATACAAGGTTGCTCAAGTTACACTTCAGCCCATCAGGTAGCATACCATTGTCAAAAGAAAGGTTGTGATACCTTCCCATACTAAACGGCTTACAAAGAGGATCTGTGATGACCCGATCACCAGCCACACATTTCTGCAGGCAAAAAGAAAAAGAAAGGGATAAGTATAGAGACAATATCGTTTAGCTCAGAACAAGGCTCGAACGCTCACAATGTTCTCTCCTATATATGGACATTGTGCTTCAAGTAACAGTGAAATGACAGCTGGATCAGCTTCACTCTGATGATTTGATATTAACACGATATTGTGTCCCTGAAATCAACCAGTTAAATGTTAAAGTCACTATTGATGGAAGCAACATACGTCAAAAAGCTTCAAGTCAGTTAACTAGAGTACAAGGGAGAGGGAAGAGGACCTGCCGAATCTTGTCTTCCAGCTCAGAGAAAAAAGAAACATTTCCAACGTAAGAATTCCTGCATAACAAATAAATTTAAGGGCTGTTAGTAGAATAACACTTGATGGAAAAAAGAGACTAGAAGATCCATTGAGACCAATCAAACGAATTGGAAAAAAAAATCCAATTGCATCTCAAAACTAGATCAAATATGAAATCTATGAGTGCAGATTCTAGCTTACTTGAAATCAATCAGGGGACGGATGTATGTATGGACAAACTGGTAGTAGTCAAATGGTTCTCTGATTGCTTTATGGTATGGATTAAAAGTATAAGGATCCTGAAAATTCGCAGCAGGATTACAGGCAGCTCAAAGGAAGTTCACAAAACACAGTATAAAAACCATTCCAAATTTCCAAGGCAAAAGATTGACGGAAAAGAAGTACCTCCACACCAAGAAGCATGCGATCGAATGCAACAGACATGTTTGATAGAACAGTCTGATCTGCCCTGGATGCTCCACTACTTAACACCTACCGCATCAACAAGAACAGAACAGTTATTGCAATGATATAAAATTCTTCAATAAAAGCTAATGGCAAAGCATAGCACCAATCGTACAAACTAATGAGTGATAAAATGATTCATTTACTGCATTTTTGTAGTTCCAGTATAATTCTTCCATCCCTGATGCAACATTCGGAGGCAACCTTCCAGCTTCTTTTTCCTTCCTTATACCAGAGATAAGATCTGAAAATGGAAATGACACAAACTTAATAAAGGCATTGTTACACAACACAAATGAAGAGAACAATACCAGAGAATCTCATACATTATCCAAGAAACGTAAACATCTCACTGTGGCTGAAAGATTTAATTAACAAGAAGAGCTCTCAATTAAATAACCTTATCCAGCCAAACAGGAAAGAAAGTTACAATACGATTTCGCTATGTATTGCAGTCTGCGTTAAAGATAAGGTTTGACATTTTCTGACCACAAGAATCGAACAATCACCATAAAGTGAAATCAAATTACTCGGCTCGGAGAAGAAGACTAACCTTCTTCACTTCGCGCATCCAAGAAGGTACGGGAATGGTTTAGCTCACTCGGCGTCCCTTCGGCATTATTGAAAGAAGTGCTAGCCGCGACAACAGATTCCTTATCCTGAACAAGCTCAGACATAGCTCTTACACTCAGTGACGATACGCCGCCACCGCCGCCGCGCGAACGAAGAGGAAGCTTCTTAGCGGTTAATCTGAAGGAAACAAAGCCGAGAAGAGTCGGATTAAACGGAACCCTATGGGAGGAAGTTACGGTTGCAGCAGCAACGGCATGGGTTGCGGCGGAGGAGGAGGAAAATGTGAGGGGCATGAGCGTCATTAAATTGGACGAAGCAGAGAGAGCGTGTGTATGTGTGAAGGAGATCGCTTCCTCACTTTTTATTTATCCCAGGAGGTTTCTTTTCCACGTTTTTATTTACACCAATTTGTTTTTTCTTTTAAACTCAAATATCTGTTTTTCCCCCCTCTAGTAGAACTTGCGTCAGTAATTTTATTTAGCTTTTTTTGTAAATTACTTTTACGTATTTAATGAAATCTATCAATATATATTTTATGTAACTTAATCTTTAATACTTTTTTGACCCAAAAAAAAATCTTTAATACTTTTTTACAGAGAAAATATAAATACTAACCTTGATCTATGTTCTCTTGTCTTTGTAAATTCAAACTTCTAATTAATTTTTCCTTCTTCTTATGCCTTTTACTCTTATATGATTTTGATGGAGAAGATGAACCAGAAGAAGTCACATATGTGTATATATATGTAAACATGGGTCAATAAGACCAAATTAAAACTTGATATTTTAACATTCCCCCCTTAGTTGCGTACGTACTTGCCCTTTTAGTTTGAAAAAGTTACATATTTGTGTGTACACATAACGATATATGAATATAAAATCGTTACGTCAACAAAAAAAATATCATGTAACGCTTCTAAATTAATTTAAACTGTGGAAATTGTCCACATCAAATTGAAACTTTATACATCTTATTTTTCCCTTAGTTACGTGAGCAGTTCTATTTTGTTGTTTTCTTCTTAAAAAAAAAAGAAATTTTATCATTTTTTTAAAAAAAATGTTTCATGATTAAGAAAATATATGATCGGAGAGAATAGGTATTCACTGAAATATTATTTAAAAAGTTGGGTTTTGGAATAATATGGACTCATTTCAATATAAAATTCTTCAATGGACAATTGAAAAGGTTCATTATCCCAAAAAAGAAGACTTCAATAGGGAGATGCCTTATCTACATACTTCTTTATTCTTTTGCAAAAGAATTAATAGCAAATATCTAGAAAACAGAGAAGAATGATTGGTAAGTTGCGGAATGGTAGAATCGCGTTTTTGCAAAAGAATTAATAGCAAATATCTAGAAAACAGAGAAGAATGATTGGTAAGTTGCGGAATGGTAAAATCGTGTTTAAAAACGCAATTCTGCAAAAACAATTACTAATCACAAAAATTTGCGAAATAGAAAAAAATGCAAAAAACGCAGATTTGCGTTTTCGTGAAAAAAATACAAAAGAAAATCAATTCCGCAGAAAAATGAGGTTTAACTAGATTTTCTGCGGAATTAACATTAATTTGATTGGTAACATTTGAGTAATCGCGGAATTGTGGAATTGCATTTAAACACAATACTTGTGGAATCGCGTTTTTGAATGCAATTCCACAATTCTGTGATTACTCAAGTGTTACCAATTAAAGCCTAAGTTGTTAACAGGATTGAAGGTTACAAAAGCGTGTTTCTCAGTTTCGCATTTTCTATTTGTAGATGATAGTCTGTTTTTCTGTAAAACGACCCCAGAAAAATGTCATATTATCTTAAAAATATTTTAAGGATTATGAAAAAGTTTTTGGCCAGCAAATTATTTTTTTAAATCTTCAATACAATTCAAACATAAGGTTGATGACCTTGTAAGAGACGAGATAAAATTGATTTTGGGTATTACTACTATCGGTGGAATGGTGATATGATTGAAAGCAAAATGGCACAAGGTTGGATAGACCTTGTAAATAATCATATTGCTTCAAGAGTTGTGGAATGATGGGTCACACAAAGGCTGCGGAAGGACATCTGATATACTAATTGAAAATTTATGGATATTATACACCAAAAGAGATCAAAACTTTATGGATATTATACACCAACTTTAGAAAACTTTGAGAAAAAAAAAATAGATGGGTTTTCTGGTTACAAAGTTCATAATATATAAAAAAAAAAAGAGAAGGGAAAAGGGATTTCAAAAATGAGACCTTGGAACAAGTTTTAAGACCACATTAAACACACTCATGAAAGTTTAAAATTCAAATTAAAAGACTATAAACTAAGGCCATGAAATCCAGAAGGTTTTAGGTTGGGCTGGAGCAACAAATGGATGATGGGAAGTATTGCATAAGCCTATTAAAAACCTCTTTTGGAAAATCCATTGAGACAAAACCAAAGGCAGGAAAAAAGAGTACCCATGCAATACTTAGTCCATTTGTTGATGCTCTTGAACTTTATCAAAACCAGGACAGTTGGATTGAATTATTCATGCTCCATGCTTAAGTAATTAAGCAGTCCTCCAATTGCTTTGTTGAAGAGCTTAGCTTTGGCTCGAGTCATCGGACCAGTGGCGCCTCCAAGTGCTCCTCAGCTTCATCCTTTAGTTAAAGCTCATCCTCAGTTCCATGATCTAGTTCAAGCTCATCCTTCTTGTTGCTTCCCAGAATCATATCATCTTCCCCCTCTTGAGAAGGATTTGTCCCAAAATCTAGATCATCTAAAACAAAAGGAACCAAATCAAAAACATTAAAGCTTGAACTTACTTTATACTTACCTTGGAGATCAATTTGGTAGGCATTTTCATTGAACGCTTAAGAGATTCATGATTAGTGTGGATCACAAAATCTTTGGGCCAAAAGGTAATGCTGCCATGTTTGCAATGCTCGGACCAAGGCCTACAACTCCTTGTCATAAGTTGGGTAGTTTAGAGTTGCTCCTCCAAGTTTATTACTGAAAAACGCAATGGGCTTCTTATCTTTCATCAAAAAAATTTCAATCCCAATACCAGAAGCATCACATTCTATCTCAAAATTTTTAAGGAAATTAGGCAAAGATAGATGAGGTGCATGAGTAAGCTTCTCTTTGAGAGTCTGAAATGATTTTTCTTGAGTGTCTCCCTATTTGAATCTCATATCTTTCTTGATTAATTCAGTAAGTGGAGCAGCTATCGTACTGAAAATTATGGACAAAGTGTCTATAGAAACCTGCCAGGCCATGAAAACTTCTTACTTCCCCAACCGTTTTTGGGCTTGGCCATTCCTTGATGGCTTTGATCTTCTCTTCATCAGCCTTAATCTAATATGTACTTATAAAAAAGCCTAAAAAGACAAGGTTATCCGTACAAAAAGTGTATTTCTTAAAACTGACAAATAGTTTTTCCTTCCTAAGAACACTTAGGACAAAACTCAAATGATTAACATGATATTCTAGATTTGTAGATTAAGATGTCATCAAAGTATACTACAACAAAGATTCCAATGTATGCTCGAAGAACATGGTTCATCAATCTCATGAATATACTAGGTGCATTAGTTAAACCAAATGGCATGACTAACCATTCATACAATCCATGCTTAGTTTTAAATGTAGTTTTCCATTCATCTCCTTCTTTCATGCATATTTGATGATAACCACTTTTAAGATCTATCTAAGAGAATACCTTAGAGCCATGTAATTCATCAAGCATGTCATCTAGTCTAGGAATAGGATGGCGATGTTGGGATTATGTCATGAAATCACATTGTACTTACTCTAGAGATAGTTGTATTGTCGAGATCGGACAATTCATGTGATACTAGGTAGTCATAATGTTTTGCTAGAAACCACTTATGACAAATGAGTTGTAACTCATTTCTGGTATCGTGTGAACCTACAGGGTTACACACCTAAGCAAGTTGGATACACTTGGTATGGGATTGATCATTGGCATATGATCCGATCAATGTGTATTGGATACACATTGATATCGTGTTTTAAGAGATGTGTCGATCGATGCCCTTGGTGCATCGATCGATACAAGATGTGTGTCGATCGACACCAATAGGTGTGTCGGTCGACACGAGGGCGAAACCGAAACTGATGTTTCGGTTTACCTCGAGTTCAATATATAAACGAGTTTTATATTTCGACCTAAAAAGCGTGCCGTCGCAGACAGTTTCTTCTTGACAGAAAAACTGATCCTCTTTCTCTAGAAAACACAGAAATCCCAAGAGATCCGATTCCCGGCGCTAGCATCCCGGCGGATTCCAGCTTGTGTGCGTGTGGACTACGATAGAGGCGCAGCGATTGAGGCGCTCTAGATCTCATTTACCTGCTCATTCTTCCGCTGCCAATCTACAGGTAAATGCTAGATCGGTAAGGATTCAATTAACTAGACCCTAGATCCTGTTGGAATTATGTCCAGTAATCTCTGTACTGTCTCTAGAAAGTAAGAGTATGTCAATGATCAGACATAAGTCATATAATACTGGGGGTCATGATGGCTTGCTAGAGTCCGCTCATGATCTATAAGTCTTGGATTTATTGCCTTTATTATATGATCCCATATGGGTCACACGCCTAAGCTAACAGGAAACTATGAGGGAACGGTTCAGCATAAGTACGGTAAAAGTGCTAGGCATTTACTGTACTCAGAGAGATTAAAGGGCCTGATTAAATCTAAGGATTTAATCAGACTGGGAATTGGGCCCAAAAGCCCAAAAGGAACTAGGCATAAGTTTTATGATTAAAACTTAACCTAGCCACCTTTTTCCCCTAAGCTCTTCTGCGCCTCTCTCTCTCTCTCTCTCTGCGCCTCCCTCCCTACTGGTGTAGCAGCCAATTTCCTGAAGTGTGCGTGTGTGAACCTTTTGAGGAGCTGTCTCTTGGTGGTTCTGCTGATCTCTGACAATACCTCTCTAATCCGCTGCATAACAAGGTATTAGGTGAGATCCTTTATGATTCTGCAAGAGAACCTAGATCCAAGCATGTTTAGTAGGTTTAATCTGAATGAATTGAACCAGGATGAACACTAAACAATCCTTCAGTGGTATCAGAGCCATTGGTTCTATTAGGATTTCTTGTTTAGAATCATGTTTAGGTTGTTTAGAAGTGTTTGAATCAATCTGTGCTTGAATTTGGTAAGAAAACACTTAAGAAACAAATCTAAAACCCTAAACTAAATCGCATGAACCGATCGATGAGGATCGGTATGCGTCGGATCATCGGATCGGAATGACGCACGGACCGATCGTGGATCGTGTCGCGTGGTCGTACCGGTCAGCGGTGAGGCGCGAGAGATGGGTTGATCCGCAATGCGGATCGCATGGACGCGATCGCGTCATGCTCTCCTCCCGCTCTCGTCCAGCTCTCGTCCCGATCGCGTCATGATCGCACGACCCGAGCTCGCCTATCGCGTCCCGTCCCGTCCCGATCACACAACCCGAGCTCGTCCCGATCGCGTGGCTTGCGGCTGTCCCGATCGTTCCTCGATCGCGTGAAGCTTGCATCCGATAATGATCGGTTCACGTGACCTAATGGTCGGTTCGGTTTTGACTTGTGATGGTTCGGTTTAATATAATTAAAACTTAATCGTCACGGTTTAATAATTACAGACTTAATAATATTTATTAAGTCTGGTTAAACCGTGATAAGAAATCCAAAGTCGTAAAATTGGATTTAGTGCCTAAACCAGTGGTTTTCTAATTTGATTTGGTTGGACCAAATAAATTGAGAAAATCCGGTTTAGTAAATAACCGGTTGACAATTGTGGTCATCGTAGTAATTAATTTTGGTTAGACCAATTTTAATGAACCAGACCGGTTATGTCATTTAATTGGACAATTGGGTTATGTCTTGGACATAGACCAATTCTTGGGCCATGGGCCAAGAAGTTAAAACAATTGGGCCAGTTATTTGAGTCTTTTCTTCAGATTTAATTCAAAATTTGATTTAATAATTAAAATTTGATTTTAAATTAATCAGTTTCCAAAATTTCAAATTAGAAAGTTTCTTAGAATAGAAGTTTCTAGATTTGCATGTTTTGGATATTTAGGAAATTTCTATAGTTAGAAAGTTTCCAATTTTAGGAAGTTTCCAATTTTAGAAAGTTTCCAAAAATAGTAGGTTTCCAAAATGAAAGTTTCCCAAAATAGTAATCTTCTATTTTGGGAATGAAATTTTAAGAAAACCTATAAACCTCAAATAATATCAAGCGTTGGATGTCTTGTCCAGTCTATGTCAGCTGTTGAAACCCATTCAATCGTACACATGGCCTTACAGTGTGAGGGTGTCTATCTTTTGCGTGGGTAAGACAGTTTGTGATTCATTAATGTCATTGGGAGTCCCAGACATTAGTGATTACATGACTGTATAGTCTGGTTTTCTTGACTAGGCCATCGGGAGTCCCGGGCCTTGAGACATCAGAGTGGATTGGGCCTCGGGCCCAGATTCACAACCAAGAGTTATATCACGGATATAATTAGCCGAGATAGGGCTTACCGATATAAGCTAAGGTTGGGTGACGGCCAGTGGCCCACTTTGATCTTAGTTATATGTGGATCTTGGAATCATTATATTCTATTGAGGGTAACTGATGTTATTGAATATAATGCGAGATTAATCATATTGAATATAATGCGAGATTAATCATATTGAACATATTAACTAAAATTCTTTTATCTTAAATTTCAGTTATGACTAGCACAAACAATCAAAACACTTTCTCGATCCGGTCTGTCCTTGAGATGGACAAGCTGAAGGGATCAAATTTCTTGACTTGGTCGCGGAACCTGAGGCTAGTCCTCAGACAGGAGAGAAAGGACTATGTCCTTGAGAGAGCTCTCCCCGTGAGGATCGGGTCCAATGCCTCTCATGCAGTATATGATGCTTGGAATAAGCATTATAATGATGCGGTAGATGTGCGTGGTCTGATATTGGCTACCATGGACTCAGATTTGCGGAAGCAATATGAGAACATGGAGTCGCCAATAGAGATGATCAGCAGCCTGAAATTGAAATTTCAGGAGCAGGTAAGAGTGGAGAGATACCAGTTGGTTAAGTCTCTCACTAGCTGCAAGCTACCAAATGATCGTCCAGTGAGTCCTCATGTCAGTAAAATGATGGGTTACATTGATAACCTGAGGAAACTGGATTATCCAGTTAGCCAAGAATTAGCAACTGAGATCATTCTGCAGTCACTGCCGTCAAGCTATGATAAGTTCAGAAGGAACTATATCAAGAAAGGCTTAACGAAGGCGCTGACTGAACTGCATGATATGCTCAAGACAGTTGAGCCAAACGTGAAGAGTACCCAGTATAATCTCATAATAGAGAAGGGTAGGTTTATTAAACCTAGTGCTGACAAGGGTGAAGACAAAGTTGTCCAGATTTTGAATCATGGCAAGCGTGTGTCTTCTGAGCCCAAGTCAGATACCTCTTACGTTGGTAAGTGCTGCTACTGTAAAGAGACAGGGCATTGGAAGAGAGATTGCATTAAATTCATGGAAGATGATGAGGAGTTGAAGTTGATGTATGAGACTACTTCCTCAGGTATTCATGTTATTACTTCAAGTTCTACCTTATAGGTATTGGATACTGGTTGTGGCACTGATATTTGTGATAATATGCAGAGCCTAAGCAACAGTAGAATGTTGAAGGAAGGACAAGTGGATCTACATGTCTGGAAGGAGCTATGGACGCTGCCTCAGCCGTAGGATTTTCACTTGTAGATGCCTTCGAGGCTTGGTTTTGTATTAAGTAATTGCTACAATGTACCTGCTTTAAGCAGAGTTGTTTTTCATTTTTTTTGTAAGAATTTGAATGTTTTTCATTTTGATAAAAGACAAGTTTTTGTTCTTTTGATCTTAATGAAATATTAATTGTAGCACCCTATTCAAGGAATGGGTTTTATATCTTAAACCAAAGAGTGCCTAAATGTAACATAAATACCGAATTGGTTTAAATCTGATGAATTAAACCTGATTTTTCTTGGCATAAAAGTCTTGGTCACATAGAGTAAGTCGGATTCAGAAAACCCATAGTTATGGACTGTTGGGCTCATTTGATACGATATCTCATGAGACTTGAATTCTGCTTACTGGACCAAAAGGCAAAGGGCCTATCTTAGCCGAGCTAGAGAAAGGCCCAAAGGCTTATTGGACCTTGAACATACTCATGTATGTGGCCCAATGAGCAGTAATGCCAGATAAAATTTCCTGTACTTCATTGTCTCCACTGATTATTTCAGTGAGTATGACTGTGTTCATTTGATGAGACACGAGTCAGAATTCTTTGAAATGGTCGAAAGAATTCCAGAATGAGGTATAGAATCTGAGTGACTGAAGTATTGAGACTCTGGATTAGATCACGAGTGAGAATACTTAAGTCATTGATGGTGTGATCATCTGATTGAGTGTGAAGTCGTTTCACAGCTCATTTCTCCTGAAAACCTGGAGGTGTTTCTGTGAGAAAGAATCAGATCTTATCAGAAATGATTAAAGATGAGTCACACGAATCTTCCATGATATTTTTTAAGAATAACGCTCTAGAAATATCTAAGTTTACGCTGAAATAGTTCTACCAATATCAGTTGAAAGACACCACTTAAATGTGGATTGGAAATGATCCAAATTCGTCTTTACTGAGTATTTGTAGTTGTGCTACTTTGCTGGTTGTCCTAGGGAAACCAAGGCTTGTTACTTTTTACGTCCATTCCGAAAACGAAGTTAGGTTGTTCGGAATTCTGTTTTCTAAAAGGAAAGTTGCTTTCTAAGAAGAACAGTGGGAGTAAAAGTATAACTCGAAGAAATTCGAGAAATGCAGGAGGCTGCTCAACCTGTTGAGGGAGAGCAGCGGATGGATTTACAGATTTCTGTAGAATCTACACCTGTAGAGCCTGAATTTCGCAGATTTGAATCCGTCACTAATCCGAGAGTGATTTCTCGTGATTAATTGCCATGATCTGATGATCTTTGAAAGTGACGAACCTGCGAAATTCGCAGAAGCGAAAGTGAGCCCGGACTCCGAAAAATTACACTGTGTGTAAGTTAGCTTCATCGATCCATTCATGGATAGAAGCAAACATATCGGAGTTGGAATCTTCGTTCTGTTGAAGTAGTCAAGGTTTTGACTTGAACAGGAACGAAGTGGAACTGTGCGTTTGCTAATAGATAAGTGGGAGCGATATTGCATTTCTCATAGTGTATGTCGATGACACACTGATTCTCGGAAATAACGTTCCAAAGCTGCAGTCGGTAAAGGACTGGCTTGGGAGTTGTTTTTAATGATTGACATGGGTAAAGCCACGTATATTCTTGGACTTTGGATCTAAAGATAGAGATCCAAAAGAGCTGGTAGGACAATGTCTGGATTCTTAAATTGACAAAGTCCTACACGTTTTCAGCAATCCAAGAAGGGTTTTATGCCAATGTCACATGGCATTACGTTAAGCAAGAAACAGTGTCCCACGATAACTGCTGAGCTTGAATGCATGGATGAGATTCCATATGCGTCGGCAATTGGATCTATCATGTATGCCATGACACGTACTTGTTTTGATGTTGCTTTAATGTTAAGCAAGACAAGTAAAGACCAGTCAAATCCAGCAAAGAATCACTGGATAGACGTAATGAATATTCTCAAGTATTTGGAAAATACTTAGGATAAGTTCTTGATTTACGGAGAAAGTGAGGTGCTACGAGTCGGTAGAGTCTGAAAGGCAAGTTTCCAAAGGACAAAGATGATTTCCGGTCACAGTCCGGTTATATCTTGTGTCTATCTGGCGGTGCAAGGCACTTTTGCTGACTCCATGACTTAAGCTGAACATTTCGCAGCTTGGGAAGCGGCGAAAGAGGTTGTTTGGAAAGAAGAGTTCATCACTGAACTTGATGTGATTCCCAGCATAGATGAGACTAGCTGCACATCAGAGGTCCAAACACCTTGAGGGTAGGTATAACCTATTCCGTGAGATAAATGACAGAGATGTTAAGTAGATCAGCAAGTTTCAACGAATGAGAACGTTGCTAATCTATTAACGAAGCCACTCCTTAGGCCTAAGCACGAGTCGCGGACTGTTGCTGTAGGATAAGTGAAATTAAGATGTAGTCTTAATTTCAGTGGGAGTTAGTAAAGGGCTTTATTTAGTTATTGATATGTTCTTGTAAAACATTTTAAGATGTTTAATAAAATTATTTTATGATTATTTTAACTGTGATGAAATAATCGTTCCAAAGTGATATAAACCATTTTATAGGTCATCGAAGTAAGTGACTTGATCTTGAGTCATCAAAGTCATTTAGCTTGATCATGAGACCCTATATTTGATAGATGGCTTATATCATCCTGTCCCTAGTCGAAGGTTGTTTGAAATTGGAACACCAACAACCGCGTGAGACTAGATTGGTATGTGACTTATGACAAAGTCTCAGGATGTCATAGATGCACGGCATCAAAGTCAGTACATAGGTGTATGTTGGGGTACATACGACCGGACATGACCCGCTTATAAGAACTCTTCAGGATATTTATATCTGTGTCATAAGAGATTCTTACTACGACTATAGAGTATAGTCCTTAGACCTGAGTTCGCATGCATGTGACTGCACATCAACTGATGCGCTTTGATCATTGTCTAACGCTGTCGTTAAGCGATAGTTATAAGGACCTTGTTTGGGTGTATTATGAAATGAGTAGTTTACAGTGATGGAACAAGACGGGATTTGTCCCTCCAATATAAATGGAGTGAATATCTCTAGGCCAATCGGAGATTTGAATACTGGAAAATGCATGGCCATGCTCAAACGGACTGTCCCGAGTCGTTTGGATTGTCAGTATCAAATCAGAGTCCGATGAACATGATTAGGCTTTATAAGGATGACACTCATCTTGCCTTATGACTAATCGAGATATTGAGACAAAAGGAATATGAATACAGAGATTCCAGTACAAGTGGGAGATTGTTGGAATTATGTCCAGTAATCTCTGTACTGTCTCTAGAAAGTAAGAGTATGTCAATGATCAGACATAAGTCATATAATACTGGGGGTCATGATGGCTTGCTAGAGTCCGCTCATGATCTATAAGTCTTGGATTTATTGCCTTTATTATATGATCCCATATGGGTCACACGCCTAAGCTAACAGGAAACTATGAGGGAACGGTTCAGCAGAAGTACGGTAAAAGTGCTAGGCATTTACTATACTTAGAGAGATTAAAGGGCCTGATTAAATCTAAGGGATTTAATCAGACTGGGAATTGGGCCCAAAAGCCCAACAGAACTAGACAAGGGTTTTATGATTAAAACTTGACCTAGCTCTCTTTTCTCCCTAACTCTCCCTGCGCCTCTCTCTCTCTCTCTCTGCGCCTCCCTCTCTCTGGTCTAGCTGTTGGAATTGTGTCCAGTAATCTCGGTACTGTCTCTAGAAAGTAAGAGTATGTCAATGATCAGACATAAGTCATATAATACTGGGGGTCATGATGGCTTGCTAGAGTCCGCTCATGATCTATAAGTCTTGGACTTATTACCTTTATTATATGATCCCATATGGGTCACACGCCTAAGCTTACAGGAAAATGTGTAGGAACGGATTGACAGAAGTACGGTAAAAGTGCTAGGCATTTACTGTACTTAGAGATTAAAGGGTTCAGCAATCGTGTGTCGATCGATACACAAGGTGTGTCGATCGACACAGTGCGTGAACGCCTAGGAAATAATAAGACCGAGAATTGGGCCCGAAAGCCCATGAGAACTAAGACAGGTTTTAAATGAATAAAACCTGACCTAGCTCTCTGATTCTCTCCAAGTCTGCGCCTCTCTCTCTCTCTCTGTCGCCTCCCTCCTCGTGTTCTAGCAGCCAGATTCCTTTGCGTGCGTGTGTGAACCTTTGGAGGATCCATCCCTTGGTGGCTCTCTGATCTCTGACCTGTTCTCCCTTTCCGCTGCACAAAACAGGTAAAAGGTGAGATCAACAATTGTTTCTAATCAAGAGAACCTAGATCCGCATGTTTAGGATAATCTGAATCAGAGAATTGAATCAGGATTCATCTAAACATTCCTTCAGTGGTATCAGAGCTATTGGTTCTGGTTTTTCTTGTTTAGATTCATGTTTAGGATTGTTTAAAGAGGTGTTTTTGAATCAATCTACTGATAAGATTAAAACACTTAAGAAACAAGAATTGAATCCTAAACAAACAGTTGAAAAATCGCATGACCAAGCTATATTGATTTGGTATGCGACCTAAACTGATTTTTGCATCGACTGAGATCGCATTGCATCGATCGATGCAATGCATGGATCGATCGTTGCAACCGCGAGAGATTGACCACGATCGCATGGATCGATCAAACGATCGCATGTCTGAATGGCGGTGCAATCAGTTGGAGAAGCTCCAAGCAAGACACCGTTGCTGATTCCACTACAGAAGCTGAATATGTCGCCGCCTCAGAAGCAGCGAAGGAAGCTGTTTGGATACGAAAGTTCATTATTGAACTAGGTGTGATACCGAATGCAGCTGAGCCTCTGGCACTGTTTTGTGATAACAATGGTGCTATAGCTCAGGCAAAGGAACCAAGATCACACCAGAAATCCAAGCATATACTAAGAAGATTTCACTTGATACGTGATATCATAAATAGAAAGGAAGTCAAGATCAGCCGAGTTCCGACAGATGATAATGTCGCTGATCCATTGACAAAGCCACTCCCAAGGCCTAAGCTCGAGTACCTGACTGAAGCTGTAGGCATTAGAGACATTGAAATGTAATCTAAAATTGAGTGGGAGTTTGAGGGCTTTATTTAGTTATTGATATGTTCTTGTAAAACATTTTAAGATGTTTAAATAAAATTATTATTTCAAGATTATTTTAACTGTGATGAAATAATCGTTCCAAAATGATATAAACCATTTTATAGGTCATCGAAGTAAGTGACTTGATCTTGAGTCATCAAAGTCATTTAGCTTGATCATGAGACCCTATATTTGATAGATGGCTTATATCATCCAGTCCCTAGTCGAAGGTTGTTGAAATTGGAACACCAACAACCGCGTGAGACTAGATTGGTATGTGACTTATGACCAAGTTTCATGGTGTCATAGATGCGCGGCATCAAAGTCAGTACATAGGTGTATGTTGGGGTACATACGACCGG
Organism: Orychophragmus violaceus; assembly: GCA_030180135.1. Classification (NCBI taxonomy): domain Eukaryota; kingdom Viridiplantae; phylum Streptophyta; class Magnoliopsida; order Brassicales; family Brassicaceae; genus Orychophragmus; species Orychophragmus violaceus. Next base: position 36,796,064 of record CM058229.1, read on the forward strand.
ACAAGACCCGCTTATAAGAACTCTTCAGGATATTTATATCTATGTCATAAGAGATTCTTACTACGACTATAGAGTATAGTCCTTAGACCTGAGTTCGCATGCATGTGACTGCACATGAACTGATGCACTTTGATCATTGTCTGACGCTGTCGTTAAGCGATAGTTATAAGGACCTTGTTTGGGTGTATTATGAAATGAGTAGTTTACAGTGATGGAACAAGACGGGATTTGTTCCTCCAATATAAATGGAGTGAATATCTCTAGGCCAATCGGAGATTTGAATACTGGAAAATGCATGGCCATGCTAAAACGGACTGTCCCGAGTCGTTTGGATAGTCAGTATCAAATCAGAGTCCGATGAACATGATTAGGCTTTATAAGGATGACACTCATCTTGCCTTATGACTAATCGAGATATTGAGACAAAAGGAATATGAATACAGAGATTCCAGTACAAGTGGGAGATTGTTGGAATTATGTCCAGTAATCTCTGTACTGTCTCTAGAAAGTAAGAGTATGTCAATGATCAGACATAAGTCATATAATACTGGGGGTCATGATGGCTTGCTAGAGTCCGCTCATGATCTATAAGTCTTGGATTTATTGCCTTTATTATATGATCCCATATGGGTCACACGCCTAAGCTAACAGGAAACTATGAGGGAACGGTTCAGCATAAGTACGGTAAAAGTGCTAGGCATTTACTGTACTCAGAGAGATTAAAGGGCCTGATTAAATCTAAGGGATTTAATCAGACTGGGAATTGGGCCCAAAAGCCCAAAAGGAACTAGGCATAAGTTTTATGATTAAAACTTAACCTAGCCACCTTTTTCCCATAAGCTCTTCTGCGCCTCTCTCTCTCTCTCTCTGCGCCTCCCTCCCTACTGGTCTAGCAGCCAATTTCCTGAAGTGTGCGTGTGTGAACCTTTGGAGGAGCTGTCTCTTGGTGGTTCTGCTGATCTCTGACAATACCTCTCTAATCCGCTGCATAACAAGGTATTAGGTGAGATCCTTTATGATTCTGCAAGAGAACCTAGATCCAAGCATGTTTAGTAAGTTTAATCTGAATGAATTGAACCAGGATGAACACTAAACAATCCTTCAGATCCTAGGCTTCGGGAACATGACATCAATTCTGAATCTGGTAGAATTGGCTCCAAGTTCCTTCAGTGGTATCAGAGCCTTAGGGTTTTCCATTGAATCAACCTGTTTAATCGAATTTGATGATTTAGATTCGCAAACTAGGTTGTTTGGTTAGAACAGGTTAGATCGATTCTGATCAAAATCGATTCTGTGTTTTCGCACAGTGTCGATCGACACACTAGGTGTGTCGGTCGACACAGAATGGCGAATTCGACAGAATCGGCGGCTAGGGTTTTTCGCGAAGAAAAATTTAGAAAAGCTGTTGTGTCGATCGACACAGGTTAAGTGTCGGTTGACACAGAACAGATTCGGTCAAGTGTCGATCGACACAGACCTAGCGAATGGTTAATCGGTTCAATTGGATTGGATCGGTTATCATGCTTGGTTAAGTCCGAACAGATCGGTTTAAATTGGATGAATTGGTTCAATTGGATTAAACTGATTATCTCAATTAGCATAAACCGATTTGGTTAAAATCAGTTTGATTGGATAAGTCGGTTCAATTGAAATGGACCGGTTATCGCAATTAGTTGAAACTGGTTAAAACAGTTTGAATTGGATGAATTGGTTCAATTGAATTGAACTAATTATCCCAATTAATATAAACCGATTGGTTAAGATCAGTTTGATCTGATAAGTCGGTTCAATTGGATTGGACCGGTTATCAAAACTGTCTTCGGTTTGGGTCTATGTCGACCGTCACACATGGGTTGTGTCGATCGACATGACCGGTTCAATGAACCAGGTTAATTGGATTAACCGGTTATTGAAGTCCGGTTTCATTTGGTGGTGTCGATCGACAGACATGGTCTGCGTCGATCGACACAGTGCTCGAAATTCTGGTTATTGAACCTTGAATTTGCAGAAACCAAACTAGACTTAAACCTTGATCAAAGCTTAGCTTCAATATGATCAACTGTCAAGACTCATTTCATTGTGTGATGGTCTAGCCAAGAGCTTGTTGTCCACAATTAAGTGAGTAAGGCAGGTAATTATGTTGATGGACTTGCAGTGCTTGACATCAACAATTACATGACCTAAGAGATTGATATGCTAACTTTTCAGAGTTTAGTTTCCTCAACTAAATATCAAGTAACCTTGATGTCTTGCCCAAATCTTGTCTACTGTCAAGACTTGTGTCGTTTGTTAGATAGCCTTGGAGTCCTTGATATCCACTACTACATGAGTAAGGCAGGTGATCATTGATAGACTTGCAGTGCGACTGTCAATGATCACAAGACTAAAGAGATTGGTTTACTTGACTGGGTCATCAGAAGTTCTGGGCCCAGAGACATCAGAGTAGATGAGACATGGATTGTCTTATCTGCGACCAAGAGTTGTACTGGGTACAATTAGCAATGATTTGCTTACCTAGATAACTAAATTTTGGGTGATGACGAGTCATCCACTCAGAATTTGGTGAAGTGTGGATCTTGGATCATTATATTCATAGAGGAAACATTGTTTGAATATAATGCAAGTTTTCTTATTTGATAAGATTTCTCATGGAATGCATAACTAAATCTTGGTTTTTCTTGGATTTCAGATTATGTCTAAGACTACTTTCTCGTTGCGATCCGTCTTTGAGAAGGACAAGTTAAATGGATCCAACTTCCTGGATTGGTATCGGAATTTGAGATTAATCCTCAAGCAGGAGAGCAAGGACTATGTCCTTGAGAATGCTCTTCCTGAAAGGCTTGGGACCAATCGCTCGCATGCAGTATATGATGCTTGGAATAAGCATTATATTGATGTGGTAGATGTGCGTGGTCTGATGTTGGCTACCATGAACTCGGACTTGAAGAGTCAATACGAGAGCATAGAGTCGCCAACAGAGATGATCACCGGCCTGAAACTTCGGTTTCAGGATCTGGCACGAGTTGAGAGATTCCAGATGGTGAAGTCTCTCACTGGGTGCAAGCTACCAGAGGATGCTCCAGTAAGTCCTCATGTCATTAAAATGATGGGTTACATTGATAACATGGGGAAACTGGATTGTCCTGTCAGCTTAGAGTTGGCCACTGACATCATTCTGCAGTCACTGCCGTCAAGTTATGATAAGTTCATAAAGAACTATGTCAAGAAAGGCTTGACGAAGACGTTGACTGAGCTGCATGGCATGCTCAAGACAGCAGAGCAAAACATCAAAAAGGGTAAAAGATTTGAGAAATCTTGTTTAGACAAGGGTGATGGCAAGGCCGTTCAGATTTGGAATCGGGATAAGCCTGTGTCATCTTTTAAGCCCAAGTCAGGCCCATCTGATGTTGATAAATGCTGCTACTGTAAAGAGTTTGGGCATTGGAAGAGAAATTGCATTAAATTCTTGGAAGATTCACAAGAGATGGAGAAGATGTATGGTACTTCTTCTTCAGGTATTGTGTTATTGTTTCAAGTTCTACATGAGTATTGGATACTAGTTGTGGTACTGATATTTTTGAAATATGCAGGACCTAAGCGACAGTAGAACGTTGAAGAAAGGACAAGTGGAACTGCGTGTCTGGTATGAAGCAATGGTTGCTACATGAGCCGTAGAGATTCTCCACTTGTAGGAACCTTTCATACTTGGTTTTAGAAATTAAGTAATTGCTACTATGTATCTGCCTTGTGCAGAAATGTCTTTCATTTTCTTGTAAGAATTTGGATGTTTTTCATTTTGATAAAAGACAAGTTTTGTTCTTTAGATCCTAATGAAATATTTTATGGTAACACCCCGTATGGAATGGGTTTTGTATCTTAAACCAATGTACGATTGTACATATAACATAAATACTAAACGGTTTAAGTCTGATGACTTGAACTCGATTTTTCCTTAGCACAGTCGTTTTGACCACATAGAGTGAAGCGGATTCAGAAGTTCCATAGTTTTGGGCTCATTTGATTATTAATCATATGAGGCATGAATCCTGCTCACTGGACCAAATGACTGAGGCCTTTTTAGCAGAGCTAAAAGACAACGGGCCAGAGGCTTATTGGGCCTTACACATACTGATGTATGCGGCCCAATGAGCATTAGTGCCAAAGGAAATCTTCAGTACTTCATTTCCTTATTGATGTCATTAATAAGTATGGCTGTGTTCTTTTGATGAGACACGAGCAGGAATCCCTTGAGGAGTTCCAAGATGAAGTATAGAACCGATTTGACAGAAGTATTGAGATCCTCGATTAGATCGCGGAGGAAAATACTTGAGTCAAGAATTGGGTGATCATCTAGGTGAGTGTGAAGTCATATCACAGCTCTTTTCTCCTGAAAAACCTAAATGGTGTTTCTGAGAGAACGAATTGGACCTTATTAGATATGCTCCGATTAATGATGAGTCACAGGAATCTTCCATAATCATTTAAGAATACGTTCTAAAATGTCTGTCTTTGCGCAGAAAAGGGTTTCAATCAGAATCAACTGAAAGACACCACATTGGATGTGGACTGCAAGTTTTTCAAGTAAGTTGTTTCTGATAATTTGGGGATGAAAGCTGATAAGCTTGAACCCAAATCTGATAAGTTCTACCTCGCTGGTTGTCCTAGGGAAACCAAGGCTTAGCACTTTTATAACCAATCCGAGAACAAAGTTTTGTTGTCCGGAACTGTCTTTTGAGAAAGATCATACTTTCAAAAGGAACAGTGGGAGTAAAAGTACACATCGAAGAAATTCGATAAACACAGGAGACTGCTCAACCTGTTGAGGGAGAGCAGCAGTGAGATCTACAAAGTGCTGTAGGATCTACACCTGTGGAGCCTGAAATTCGCAGATCCGAAAGGATCCGTCACTAACTCGAGAGTGATTTCTCGTAGCCGATTATCGTGATCTGTTGATCATTGAAAAGTGACGAGCATGCGAAATTCAAAGAAGCGATGGTGAGCCCCAACTCCGAAAAATTGGCTGGGTATGCATGTTAGCTTCACCAATCCAATTCTGGATTGAAGCAAATATCTTGGAGTTGTAATCAACATTCTGATAAAGTGGTCAAAAGTTTTGACTTGATCAGAGAAGAAATGAAACCATTCGTTTACAAGAAGACTAGTGGGAGCGTAATTGCAATTCTCACACTGTATGTAGAAAACATACTTAATCTCATAAACGACGTTCCGACGCTAAAGTCTTGTCAAGATTTGGGTCGGAAGTCAAATTGAACGATGGACATGGGAGAAGGCCGTGAAAGTTCTTGGAATAAGGATCCATTGGAATGGATCAGAAAGGCTAATTGGATCATGTCAAAATCCTTATGTTGATAAGGTATTGGACAGTTCATATGTGCTTAATTCCAAGAATGGCTTCATACCAAAGGTCTTATGGCAATAATCTAAGCGAGATGAAGTGTCTTGGACACTGGCTGAGCTAGTAACAATATTAGCAAGATGAAGTGTTTTGAACACTGGCTGAGCTAGTATGTATGAGTGTGATTCCTTATGCTTTAGCAATAGAATCCATCATAAATGCCATATTTTGCGCTCGTCTAGATGCAACTTACGCATAAAGCATGACGAGAAAATACCAATAGGTTCCGGTAATAGTCACTGAACAGTTACCAGAAATATCCCAAGGGTTTGAGGAACACTAAGGATAGGTTCGTGGTGAACTGATAAAATGACGAACCAGTTGAAAGTAGTTAGACGGACAAAGACGAATACCGGTTCCCACCTGGTTATGTCTCTTTGTCTGAATTGCGGTGCTGTCTGTTGGAAAGGCTCCAAGCAGTGGACCGTAGAATGGTGCTTTTATCTGAATTGGCGGTGTGGTTTGTTGAAATTGTTTCAAGCAAAACACCGCAGAGTCTCCCACAACCTAAGCACGAGATTTATTCTCTTACTGTAGGTATTAGATATCTGAAGAGATGATCTTGATTCTAGTGGGAGTTATTTAGTTATGTTATGATCTTTACATAGACATGCTATGGCAAAGTTTGTGTAAGTTAAAACTGACATCGGTATTATTTAATTATTGGATAATTAAGTAATGGTCCCAAAGTATTTTATGGTCATCATATAGGTCATCAAGTTGAGGACTTGATCATGAAACCCTATAAGTAAAGGATGACATAAATTACGATTGTCCCTAGTCGAGGTTGTTGAAGTGGGACACCAATAACCGCGCGAGACTAGCATGTGAGGTGACTGTTGTACTAAGTTTCATGGAGTCAACGATATGATTATCACAGTCAATCACATAGATATATGTTGGTGAACATATGATCGGACGTGACCCGCTAATGAGAACTCCACAGGATAGTTATATCAGTGTCATGGGAGGTTCTCATTACGACTATAGAGTATAGTCCTTAGACCTGAGTTCATCATGCTTTCTAGCATATGAATTGGTGCGCTTTGACCTTGTCAAACGTCGTTCCGTAACTGGCGGCTATAACGGCATTGCTTATGCGTATCATGAAGTATGTGTAGAAACAGGGATGGAACAAGATGGGATTTGTCCCTCCTGTATAACGGGAGATAAATATCTCAGGGCCCATCGAAGATTTGATACTGAGAAAATGCATGGCCGTGCTCAAACGAGGTGATTGTCAGTCGTTTGTTATATCAGTATAGATCAGGAGTTCGATGAACATGATATTGGCTATAATAAGGATGACACAGTTTCTTGCCTTATGCCATATCGAGATATAGAGACGAAGGGATTGTAGGAATAGGTGATTCCAGTACAAGTGGGAGATTGTTGGGATTATGTCCTGAAATCACATTGTACTTACTCTAGAGATAGTTGTATTGTCGAGATCGGAAAATTCATGTGATACTAGGTAGTCATAATGTTTTGCTAGAAACCGCTTATGACAAATGAGTTGTAACTCATTTCTGGTATCGTGTGAACCTACAGTGTCACACACCTAAGCAAGTTGGATACACTTGGTATGGGATTGATCATTGGCATATGATCCGATCAATGTGTATTGGATACACATTGATATCGTGTTTTAAGAGATGTGTCTATCGATGCCCTTGGTGCATCGATCGATACAAGATGTGTGTCGATCGACACCAATAGGTGTGTCGGTCGACACGAGGGCGAAACCGAAACTGATGTTTTGGTTTACCTCGAGGTCAATATATAAACGAGTTTTATATTTCGACCTAAAAAGCGTGCCGTCGCAGACAGTTTCTTCTTGACAGAAAAACTGATCCTCTTTCTCTAGAAAACACAGAAATCCCAAGAGATCCGATTCCCGGTGCTAGCATCCCGGCAGATTCCAGCTTGTGTGCGTGTGGACTACGATAGAGGCGCAGCGATTGAGGCGCTCTAGATCTCATTTACCTGCTCATTCTTCCGCTGCCAATCTACATGTAAACGCTAGATCGGTAAGGATTCAATTAACTAGACCCTAGATCCTAGGCTTCGGGAACATGACAACAATTCTGAATCTGGTAGAATTGGCTCCAAGTTCCTTCAGGCGATACTTTCCCGTGATGTTGTTGATTGCTCTACAATCAACACACATGCGCTAACTACTATCTTTCTTTGGCACAAGCAGAACCGGTATAACACAAGGACTCATACTCTCCCTGATGTAGCTTTTCTCCATAAGCTCACTAAAATTTTTTTGAAGCTCTTTGGTTTCTACTAGATTGGTTCTGTATGCTGGTCTGTTTGAAAGTGATGCTTCGGGACAAAGTCAATTTGATGCTCAATAGCACGAATTGGTGGTAGCCCCTTTGGATTGTCTTCTGGAAAGACATCTTAAAATTCCTACAAAATAGTAGTCACTTCACTCGGTAGCACCGGTGTAAGGTCAGTTAAGCTCATAAAATCTTCCTTATAGATAAACAAAAGAACAAGATGTTGTGAAAACAACGCCTTCTTAACTTCACCAGTCCTCACAAAGAAGGTTGATCGCTTTTTGGACTTGCTCTCATGGTCATTGGTTGTGTTCAGTTTAGAATGTGCTTTGTTTCTAGACACACTAGAAGTTTCAGCCGCCTTCTTTTCTTCAAGCACCAACTAATCTTTATACACCTCTTGGGGTGTCATAGGAACCAATGTGCTTTTCCTAAAGCTCAAACGAGCTGGTTGGTGTAGCCATTATGTATAACCTTTCTGTCATAATGCCATGGCCTTCCAAGAAGAATATGACCAACCTCCATGGGTAATATACATCACAAAGGATCTCATCATTATATCTCCCAATAGCTAATGGAACCATAACCTGGTTTTTCACCTTCATTTCACCACTCTCACTGAGCCACTGCAGCTTATAAGGCTTTGGGTGCTTGTGAGCTGTCGTGAATGGCTTAGACTCTATCTTTGGTGCTTTGAACTTCTTAGCCTCTCGGTGATAACTTTGCTTAGAAGCAGACACTCCAGCTTCATAGTTTGGTTGTGATGTACTCTTCCTCTTAAGTTGCAATTCAATCAGAATGATCTTGTGGAGCATCTCCTCAAGCTCCACATAGTGTTTCATTTCCAATTTGTCTTGAATCTCTCTGTTCAGCCCTCCTAAAAACTGTGACATTGTAGCTTCACTATCTTCAGAAACATCAGCTCTAATCAGAAGAGTTTCCATCTATTGATAGTGTTCCTTTACATTCGGTTTTCTTGATTAAGTCTCTTAAGGTTGGATAGGCCTTGAAATGGTGGAATTTTGAGCTTAAGGCCTTCAAGGTTGTCATGTGGTTGAGCTATTTCTTGTGTATCATGCCCACTTCTCCTTTGACTGCCATGAGAAGATCTTCCATTATGTTTATAATAAGAATCAGTAGCCTCATCTCTTACAGATCCTTTTGGCTCACGGTTTCTCCTTTAAACTCCTTCCAATGCTCTTTTATTATGTGGTTCATTGTGTTCTGATCCAGGCTGGAGCAGTTGTTATCTTAATGCATCAATTCAGGTATTTAACAACTGTTGGGATAGTGTCCTGAAATCACACTTGTACCCACTCCTGATGATAGTTGTGTGTCGAGATCAGACATTCGTATAATACTGGGCGGTTGCAATGTTTTGCTAGAAGCCTCTTGCAATCTGTAAGTTGTAGACTTACTGCCAGTATTATATGATCCTATAGGGTCACACACCTAAGCAAATTGGAAGCTAAAACATGGGAATGATCATTATGGTAATGATCATGTTAATGTGTATTGGATACACATTAATATTGAGTTTCGAATAGTGTGTCGATCGACATGGTATGTGTGTCGATCGACACAGGGTCGATTCCGAAACTGAGTTTCGGTTTTATGACTCAAAACGAATCTAATTAATCATGGTTCGGTTTAAGTCATTCCAGGTCATTTATATATTGATATAGTTTCGACCTGGAGCTCTGGTTGTTGAGTTTTTCTCTGAGAGAAAAGCAGAAACACCAGAAACTCTCAGATCCCATAGATCCGGCACTAGCATCCCGGTTTCCAGCTTGTGTGCGTGTGTATCTGGTAGAGGCAAGGCGTCTGCGTTGCTCACTGATCTCGTTCACCAATTCATTCCGCTGCCAGTTCTAGGTAAGAACGAGGTTGGTAATTTCAATATAACGAAACCTAGATCCTAGGAGATCCGACAGTGGTATCAGAGCATGGTAGGGTTTAGTCTATTGACTCTAAGGCATTTAAATCGAATACTGATGAATTTGATTAGTTAATTGCCTGTTGAATCGTGTTTTCTAGAAATTAATCTCGGATTGAATCTCTGTTGAAAACGACGAACTGCTGTTGTCGCAATGTGTCGATCGACACTAAGCTTGTGTCGGTCGACACACCGCGAAACGCGTAATAAGATTTTAGTGTTTGTCGCAGAGTGTCGATCGACACAAAGCGTGTGTCGGTCGACACAGAGCGAAAACGCGTAAATAATTTAGGGTTTGTCGCATGGTGTCGATCGACACTAAGCTTGTGTCGGTCGACACATCGCGAAAACTCGTAAAAGATATTAGGGTTTTCGCACAGCATCGATCGATGCACTGGGTGTATCGGTCGATACACGGCGAAAATACGAAAGATTTGAAATCGCACTATGTCGATCGACACATTGGGTGCATCGGTCGACACAGACTATGCGAATGGATAGATCGGTTCAATTGGATTGAACTGGTTATCTCGCATGGTCATGTCGGTTTAATCCCTAATATTCTACAATGTCGGTCGACACAAACCTTGCGGTTGGTTGAATCGGTTCAATTGGATTGAATTGGTTATCATGCTTGGTTAAAGCAGTGAAGATCGGTTTAAATTGGATGAATTGGTTCAATTGAATTGGACTGGTTATCTCAATTAGAATAAACCGATTTAATTGGTTAAAGATCATTTTGATTGGATAAGTCGGTTCAATTGGATTAGACCGGTTATCGCAATTAGTTAAAACTGGTTGAATCGGTTCAATTAGATGGACTGGTTAAATTGGATTTGGCCGGTTATCTCGGATGATCTGAAGGTTGCATATCAAGAGTCGACCAAATGTGTCAGTCGACACATATGGTGACGATGCGAGCCGTAATCGTTTGGTTTTGAACCAAATGATTAAACAACCGAACCGAATGACCTAACCCACTGAAATTAGAACGATTAAAACTTAATTAAAATTATTAAAAGTTAAAAATGTTCTAAACCCGTTTAATGCACATTGGATGTGTGTTAAATCGAAGCTTAGTTATTCAATATGGTCAACTGTCAAGACTCGTTTCGTTGTTGGATAGTCTTGCCAAGAGCTTGGTGTCCACAATTACATGAGTAAGGCAGGTAGTAGTGTTGATGGTCTTGCAGTGCTTGACATCAACTATTGCATGACTTAAGAGATTGAATTACTAATCTTTTAAAGTTCCATTTCCTCAACTAAATATCAAGTGATCTTGATGTCTTGCCCAATCTTGTCTACTGTCAAGACTCGTGTCATTTATTGGATAGTCTTGGAGTCCTTGGTATCCACTGCAACATGAGTAAGGCAGATGGTCATTGACAAACTTGCAGTGCGACTGTCAGTGATCACAAGACAGAAGAGATTGGTTTTACTTGACTGGGCTATCAGAAGTTCTGGGCCCAGAGACGTCAGAGTGGATGAGACATGGATTGTCTTATCTACGACCAAGAGTTGTACTGGGTACAATTAGCAATGATTTGCTTACCTAGATTACTAAACTCTGGGTGAAGACGAGTCGTCCACTCGGATTTTAGTGATGTATGGATCTTGGATTATTATATTCATTGAGGAAACATTGTTTGAATATAATGCGAGTTTTCTTATTGGATAAGATTCCTCATTTCCTGAAATCATAACTAAAATTTTCTTTGATTAAAATTTTCAGCCTATGTCTAAAACTACCTTCTCGTTACGACCCGTCCTTGAGAAGGACAAGTTAAATGGGTCAAATTTCCTGGATTGGTATCGCAATTTTAGATTAATCCTCAAGAGGAGAGTAAGGACTATGTCCTTGAGAAAGCTCTTCCATAAAGACTTGGGGCCAATCACTCGAATGCAGTATATAATGCTTGGAATAAGCATTATATTGATGTGGTAGATGTGCGTGGTCTGATGTTGGCTACCATGAACTCGGACTTGAAGAGTCAATACGAGAACATGGAGTCGCCAACAGAGATGATCACCAGCCTGAAACTGAAGTTTCAGGATCTGGCACGAGTTGAGAGATTCCAGATGGTGAAGTCTCTCACTGGGTGCAGACTACCAGAGGATGTTCCGGTGAGTCCTCATGTCATTAAAATGATGGGTTACGTTGATAACCTGGGGAAACTGGATTGTCCTGTCAGCTTAGAGTTGGCAACTGACATCATTCTGCAGTCACTGCCGTCAAGTTATGATAAGTTCATTAAGAATTATATCAAGAAAGGCTTGACGAAGACGTTGACTGAGTTGCATGGCATGCTCAAGACAGCAGAGCAAAGCATCAAGAAGGGTAAAAGATTTGAGAAATCTTATGTAGACAAGGGTAGAGACAGGGCCGTCCAGATTTGGAATCAGGATAAGCATGTGTCATCTTATAAGCCCAAGTCCGGCCCATCTGGTGTTAGAAAGTGCTTCTACTGTGATGAGTATGGGCATTGGAAGAGAGGTTGCATTAAATTCTTGGAAGATTCACAAGAGATGAAGGAGATGTATGGTACTTCTTCTTCAGGTATTGTGTTATTAATTCAAGTTCTACATATGTATTGGATACTAGTTGTGGTACTGATATTTTGGAAATATGTAGGGCCTAAGCAACGGTAGAACGTTGAGGAAAGGACAAGTGGAACTGCGTGTCTGGTATGGAGCAATGGTTGCTACATAAGCCGTAGAGATTCTCCACTTGTAGGAACCTTTCAAGCTTGGTTTTGAATTAAGTAATTGCTACTATGTACCTGCTTCGTGCAGAGATATCTTTCATTTTCTTGTAAAGAATTTGGATGTTTTTCATTCTGATAAAAAACAAGTATTGCTCTTTTGATCTTAATGAAATATTATATGGTAGCACCCCTTTTGATAAATGGGTTTTGTATTTCAAACCAATATACACTTGAATATAACATAAATACCAAACGTTTAAGTCTGATGACTTGAACTCGATTTTCCTTAGATAGTCATATTGACCAAATAGAGTGAAGCGGCTTCAGAAGTTCCATAGTTATGGGCTTCAGGTTCATTTGATTGTAAATCAATTGAGACATGAATTCTGCTTGCTGGGCCAAATGACTAAGGCTTCTTTAGCAGAGCTAAAGAAACGGGCCAAAGGCTTGTTGGGCCTTACACATACTGATGTATGCGGCCCTATGAGCATTAGTGCCAAAGGAAAATTTCAATACTTCATTGACTTATTGATGGCTTCAGTAAGTATGACTGTGTTCGTTTGATGAGACACGAGTCAGAATTCTTTGGAATGATCAAAGGAGTTTCAGAATGAAGTATAGAACCGATTTGACAGAAGTATTGAGATCCTCAATTAGATCGCGGAGGAAAATACTTGAGTCAAGAATTGGGTGATCATCTAAGTGAGTGTGAAGTCATTACACAGCTCATCTCTACTGAAAACCTTGAATGGTGTTTCTGAGAGAATGAATCGGATCTTATTGGATATGCTCCGATTAATGATGAGTCACATGAATCTTCCATTATTCTTTTAAAATACGCTCTAAAATGAACATGTTTACGCTAAATAAGTTTTATATCAGAATCAGTGAAAAACACCACATTGGATGTGGACTGGGTGATTTCCAAATATATTTTTCTGATTAATTGGGATTGCAAGGTTTGTGTAAGGCAGTTGTCATCAAACAAACTTGAATCCAAAACTGATAAGTGCTGCTTCGCTGGTTGTCCTAGGGAAACTCAGGCTTAGTACTTTTGCAACCAATCCGAGAACAAAGTTTTGTTGTTCGGAACTCTGTTTTTCCAAGAAGAACAGTGGGAGTAAAAGTACAACTCGAAGAAATTCGAGAAACACAGGAGGCTGTTCAACCTGTTGAGGGAGAGCAGCGGTTGGATCTACAGAGGGCTGTAGGATCTACACCTGTGGAGCCTGAAATTCGCTGATCCTAATGGATCCGTCACTAACCCGAGAGTGATTTCTCGTGACCGATTGTCGTGATCTGATGATCATTGAAAAGTGACGAGCATGCGAAATTCAAAGAAGCGATGGTGAGCCCCAACTCCGAAAAATAGGCTGGGTATGCATGTTAGCTTGACCGATCTATTCATAGATTGAAGCAAACATCTTGGAGTTGGAATCTGCGTTCTGTTAAAACGGTCAAAGGTTTTGACTCGGTCAGGAACGAATAGAAACCGTGCGTTTACAAGTAAACTAGTGGGAGCGTAGTTGCAATTCTCAAATTGTATGTTTAGAACGTACTTAATCTCATAAACGACGTTCCGATGCTAAAAGTCTTATCAAGATTTGGATCGGAAGTCAAACTTAACGATGGACATGGGAGAAGCCCAATAAGCTCTTGGAATATGGATCCATTGAAATGGATCAGAAGAACTGTTGGGATTATGTCCTGAAATCACATTGTACGAACTCTAATAATAGTTGTATTGTCGAGATCGGACAATTCATGTGATACTAGGTAGTCATAATGTTTTGCTAGAAACCGCTTATGACAGATGAGTTGTAACTCGTTTCTGGTATCGTGTGAACCTACAGGGTCACACACCTAAGCAAGTTGGACATAGTCCATATGGGATTGATCATTGGCGAATGGTCTGATCGATGAGTATTGGATACACATCGAATATAAGTTTCAAAGAGGTGTATCGATCGACACCATTAGGTGCGTCAGTCGATACAAGACTTGTGTCGATCGACACCAGTGGATGTGTCGGTCGACACAGTGGCGAAACCGAAACTGATGTTTTGGTTTATGACAGAGTCGACATATATAAGTGAGGTTATGTAATTTCGACCTAACAGACTTGAGCGCCGCCCAGACTGTTTTTCTCAGAGAGAAAACACAGAACCTCTAGAAACTAAAGTCCCAGGGAGATCCGAGCACCGGTACTAGCATCCCGGCGGATTCCAGCTTGTGTGCGTGTGGACTGAACAGTAGAGGCGCAACGATTGGGGCGCTGCAGATCTCGTGTTACCACAAACTTCCGCTGCTAAATCTCCAGGTAAACACAGATCTGATTAATGATTCAATTAACTAGACCCTAGATCCTAGGCTATCGGGAACTCGCGAGCATTCTGAATCTGGTAGAATTGGCTCGGATTCCCAACAGTGGTATCAGAGCCTTAGGCTTTTATCATTGAATCGCACCTGTTAATCGAATTTGATGATTTAGATTCGCAAACTAGGTTATTTGGATTAAAACAGGTGAGATCGATTTGATCGATCTGCGAATCTGTGTTTTCGCACTGTGTCGATCGACACACGAGGTGTGTCGGTCGACACAAGGTGGCGAAATCGACAGATTCGGCGGCTAGGGTTTTTCGCGAAGAAAAACCGAAAGCCTTCTGTGTCGATCGACACACTGGGTGTGTCGGTCGACACAGAGCAAACTCGGTCGAGTGTCGATCGACACAGTTTGAGTGTCGGTCGACACAGGACGAAATTCGGCGGCTAGGGCTTTCTCGGAGAAAACCTAAAAGGCCAACTACGTCGATCGACACAGGTTAGTGTCGGTCGACACAGACCTAGCGAATGGTTAATTGGTTCAATTGGATTGAACCGGTTATCATGCTTGGTTAAATCCGAATGGATCAGTTTAAATTGGATGAATTGGTTCAATTGGATTGAACTGGTTATCTCAATTGGTATAAACCGATTGGTTAAGATCAGTTTGATCAGATAAGTCGGTTCAATTGGATTGGACCGGTTATCAAAACTGTCTTCGGTTAAGGTCTATGTCGATCGTCACACACAGGTTGTATCGATCGACATGACCGGATTGATGAACCGGGTTAATTGGATTAACTGGTTATTGAAGTCCGGTTTTGTTTGGTGATGTCGATCGACAGACATAGTCTGCGTCGATCGATACAGTGATCGGAATTCTGGTTATTGAACCTTGAATTTGCAGAAACCAAACTAGACTTAAACGTTGATCAAAGATAAGCTTCAATGTGGTCAACTGTCAAGACTCGTTTCGTTGTGTGATGGTCTAGCCAAGAGCTTGGTGTCCATAATTACGTGAGTAAGGCAGGTAGTAATGTTGATGGACTTGCAGTGCTAAACATCAACAATTACATGACCTAAGAAATTGATTTGCTAAACTTTTGGGTTTAGTTTCCTCAACTAAATATCAAGTGACCTTGATGTCTTGCCCAATCTTGTCTACTGTCAAGACTCGTTTCGTTTGTTGGATAGTCTTGGAGTCCTTGGTATCCACTGCTACATGAGTAAGGCAGGTGATCATTGATAGACTTGCAGTGCGACTGTCAATGATCACAAGGCATAAGAGATTGGTTTACTTGACTGGGCTATCAGAAGTTCTGGGCCCAGAGACATCAGAGTAAATGAGACATGGATTGTCTCATCTACGACCAAGAGTTGTACTGAGTACAATTAGCAATGGTTTGCTTACCTAGATTGCAAAACTCTGGGTGATGGCGAGTCGTCCACTCAGGTTTTAATAATGTATGGGTCTTGGATCATTATATTCATAGAGGAAACATTGTTTGAATATAATGCGAGTTTTCTTATTTTGATAAGAATTCTCATCATATACATAACTAAATCTCTGTTTTCTTGGATTTCAGCTTATGTCTATGACTACTTTCTCGTTGCGATCCGTCCTTGAGAAGGACAAGTTAAATGGATCCAACTTCCTGGATTGGTATCGGAATCTGAGATTCATTCTCAAGCAGGAGAGCAAGGACTATGTCCTTGAAAAGGCTCTTCCAGAAAGGCTTGGGACCAATCGCT
Source organism: Orychophragmus violaceus (assembly GCA_030180135.1). Lineage (NCBI taxonomy): Eukaryota > Viridiplantae > Streptophyta > Magnoliopsida > Brassicales > Brassicaceae > Orychophragmus > Orychophragmus violaceus. The sequence goes on from CM058229.1 coordinate 36,812,483, forward strand.
CGCATGCAGTGTATAATGCTTGGGATAAGCATTATACTGATGTGGTAGATGTGCGTGGTCTGATGTGATAAAAGACAAGTTTTGTTCTTTAGATCTTAATGAAATATTCAATGGTAGCACCCCGTTTGGAATGGGTTTTGTATCTTAAACCATCATAAGTTTGAACATAACACAAACACTAAAGGTTTGAGTCTGATGACTCGAACTCGACTTTTCTTTGGTATAGTCGTTTAACCACGAGAGTGAAGCAGATTCAGTAAATCCATAGTTTTGGACTCTTTTGATTTTAATCAATTGAGACATGAATCCTGCTTGCTGGACCAAATGACTAAGGCCCATTTAGCGGAGCTAAAAGGAAACGGGCCAGAGGCTTATTGGGCCCTACACATACTGATGTATGCGGCCCAACTAGCATTATTGCCAAAGGAAATATTCTGTACTTCATTACTTTATTGATGGATTCAATAAGCATGGTTGTGTTCATTTGATGAGACACAAGCTGGAATCTCTTAAGGGAGTTCCAAGATGAAGTGTAGAACCAATTTGACATAAGTATTGAGATCCTCGATTGAATCGCGGAGGAAAATACTATAGTCAAGAATTGGGTGATCATCTGAAAGAATGAATCAGATCTTATGAGACATGATTCGATTAATGATGAATCACAGGAATCTTCCATGAACGATTTAAGAATACGTTCCAAAATGTCTGTCTTTGCGCAGAAAAGTGTTTCTATCAGAATCAGTGAAAAACACCACATTGGATGTGGACTGGGTGATTTCCAAATTTGTTTTTCTGATTAATTGGGATTGCAAGGTTTGTGTAAGACAGTAGTCAACAAACAAACTTGAACCCACAAATGATGAGTTCCACATCGCTGGTTGTCCTAAGGAAACCAAGGCTTAGTACTTTTATTGCCCAGAACTGTGTCTTTTAAGAAAGGTGATACTTTCAAAAGGAACAGTGGGAGTAAAAGTACACATCGAAGAAATTCGATAAACACAGGAGGCTGCTCAATCTGTTAAGGAAGAGCAGCAGTGAGATCTACAAAGTGCTGTAGGATCTGCACCTGTGGAGCCTGAAATTCGCAGATCCGAAAGAATCCGTCACTAACTCGAGAGTGATATCTCGTAACCTATTGTCGTGATCTGTTGATCATTGAAAAGTGACGAACATGCGAAATTCGAAGAAGCGATGGTGAGGCCCAACTCCGAAAATTGGCTGGGTATGCATGTTAGTTTCACAGATCCATTTCTGGATTGGAACAAACATCTTGGAGTTGGAATCAACATTCTGATAATGTGGTCAAAAGTTTTGACTTGATCAGAAAGAAAAAGAAACCATGCGTTTACAAAGAGACTAGTGGGAGTAATTGCAATTCTCACACAGTATGTAGATAACATGCTTGAATCTCACAAACGACGTTCCGACGCTAAAGTCTTGTCAAGATTTAGGTCGGAAGTCAAACTTAAACGATAGACATGGGAGTAGCCGCGTGAATTCTTGGAATAAGAATCTATTAATATAGATTGAGTAAGCTAATTGGGTAGTGTCAAAATCCTTATGTTGATAAGGTATTGGACAGCTCTAAGGTGCTTGATTCCAAGAATGGCTTCATACCAAAGATCTTATGGCAATAATCTAAGCAAGATGAAGTGTCTTGGACACTGGCTGAGCTGGTAACAATATTAGCAAGAAGAAGTGTTTTGAACACTGTCTGAACTAGTATTAATGAGTGTGATTACTTGTGCTGATGCAATAAAATCCATCATGAATGCCATATTTTGCGCTCGTCTAGATGCAACTTAAGCATAAAGCATGACGAGAAAATACCAATGTACTCCGGTAATAGTCACTGAATAGTTACCAGAAATATCCCAAGTGTTGAGAAACACTAAGGATAGGTTCGTGGTGAACTGATAAAGTGACGAACCAGTTGAAAGTAGTTAGTCGGACAAAGACGATTCCCGGTTCCCACCTGGTTATGTCTCTTTGTCTGAATGGCGGTGCTAACTGTTGGAAAGGCTCCAAGCAGTGGACCGTAGAATAGTGCTTTTATCTGAATGGCGGTGTAATTTGTTGAAATTGTTTCAAGCAATAGCACCGCACTCTCTCCCACAACCTAAGCACATAATTTATTCTGTAGCTGTAGGTGTAAGATATCTGAAAAGATGATCTTGATTCTAGTGGGAGTTATTTTAGTTATGTTGTAAACCTTACATATACATGCTTTGGCAGTGTTTGTGTAAGTTAAAACTGACATCAGTATTATTTAATTATTGGATAATTAAATAATGGTCCCAAAGTACTTTATGGTCATCTTATAGGTCATCAAGTTGAGGACTTGATCATGAAACCCTATAAGTAAAAGATGACATAAATTATGATTGTCCCTAGTCAAGGTTGTTAAAATGGGACACTAACAACCGCGCAGACTAGTATGTGAGGTGACTGTTGGACTAAGTTTCATGAAGTCAATGATATGATTATCACAGTCAGTCACATAGATGTATGTTGGTGAACATATGATTGGACATGACCCGCTTAATGAGAACTCCACAGGATAGTTACATCAGTGTCATGGGAGGTTCTCATTACGACTATAGAGTATAGTCCTTAGACCTGAGTTCATCATGCTTTCTAGCATATGAATTGGTGCGTGTTGACCTTGTCAAACGTCGTTCCGTAACTGGCGGCTATAACGGCATTGCTTGTGCGTATCATGAAGTATGTGTAGAAACAGGGATGGAACAAGATGGGATTTGTCCCTCCTGGAAAACGGGAGATAAATATCTCAGGGCCCATCGAAGATTTGATACTGATAAAATGCATGGCCGTGCTCAAACGAGGTGATTGTCAGTCGTTTGTTTTAACCAGTATAGATCAGAAGTTCGATGAACATGATGTTGGCTATAATAAGGATGACACAGTCTCTTGCCTTATGCCATATCGAGATATAGAGACGAAGGGATTATAGGAATAGGTGATTCCAGTACAAGTGGGAGATTGTTGGGATTATGTCCTGAAATCACATTGTACGAACTCTAATGATAGTTGTATTGTCGAGATCGGACAATTCATGTGATACTAGGTAGTCATAATGTTTTGCTAGAAACCGCTTATGACAGATGAGTTGTAACTCGTTTCTGGTATCGTGTGAACCTACAGGGTCACACACCTAAGCAAGTTGGACATAGTCCATATGGGATTGATCATTGGCGAATGGTCTGATCGATGAGTATTGGATACACATCGAATATAAGTTTCAAAGAGGTGTATCGATCGACACCATTAGGTGCGTCGGTCGATACAAGACTTGTGTCGATCGACACCAGTGGATGTGTCGGTCGACACAGTGGCGAAACCGAAATTGATGTTTCGGTTTATGACAGAGTCGACATATATAAGTGAGGTTATGTAATTTCGACCTAACAGACTTGAGCGCCGCCCAGACTGTTTTTCTCATAGAGAAAACACAGAACCTCAAGAAACTAAAGTCCCAGGGAGATCCGAGCACCGGTACTAGCATCCCGGCGGATTCCAGCTTGTGTGCGTGTGGACTGAACAGTAGAGGCGCAACGATTGGGGCGCTGCAGATCTCGTGTTACCACAAACTTCCGCTGCTAAATCTCCAGGTAAACACAGATCTGATTAATGATTCAATTAACTAGACCCTAGATCCTAGGCTATCGGGAACTCGTGAGCATTCTGAATCTGGTAGAATTGGCTCGGATTCCCAACAGGAACTAATTGGATCGTGTCAGAATCCTTATGATTATAAGGTACTGGACAGTTCCAATATGTATAATTCCAAGAATGGCTTCACACCAAAGGTCTTATGGCAATGTTCTTAGCAAGATGAAGTGTCTTGGACACTGGCTGAGCTAGTGTCTATGAGTGAGATTCCTTTTTGCTCATGCAATAGAATCCATCATGAATGCCATATTTTGCGCTCGTCTAAATGCAGCTGACGCATAAAGCATGACGAGTAGGTACCAATTTGTTCCAGTAAGAGTCACTGGACAGTTGTAAGGAATATCCCCAAATGTTTGAGAAATACTAAGGATAGGTTCTTGTACAACTGAGAAAGGGACGAATCAGTTATGAGTAGTTAGACAGACAAAGATGACTCCCGGTTGTCACCTGGTTATGTCATTTTGCCTGTGTAGCGGTACTGTCTGTTGGAAAGGTTTCCAAGCAGAGGACCGTAGAATAGTGCTCATTAAAGAATAGCGGTGTGGTTTGTTGGAATGGTTCCAAGCAAGAACACCGTAGCATCTCTCACAACCTAAGCACGAGTTGTATACTGTAGCTGTAGGTACTAGATATCTGAAGACTTGGTCTTGATTCTAGTGGGAGTTAGTTTAGTTATGATGTTCATATAGATATGGTCATGTTTATGAAAACTGACATCGACATTATTTGACTATTGGATAATCAAATAATGGTCCCAAGATAAGTTTATGTCATACTATAGGTCATCAAGTTGAGGACTTGATCATGAAACCCTATAAGTAACAAATGACATAAATTATGATGTGTCCCTAGTCGAGGTTGTTAAAGTGGGACAATAACAACCGCGAGAGACTAGATTGTGAGGTGACTGTTGACTAAGTTTCATGGAGTCAATGATATGAGTATCACAGTCAGTCACATAGATATATGTTGGTGAACATATGATCGGACATGACCCGCAAATGAGAAGTCTACAAGATAGTTATATCTGTGTCATAAGAGGTTCTCATTACGACTATAGAGTATAGTCCTCAGACCTGAGTTCATCATGCTTTCTTGCATATGAATTGGTACACTTTGACCTTTTCAAACGTCGATCCGTAACTGACGACTATAACGGCACTGTTCAGGTATATCATGAAGTGTGCGTTGAAATAGGGATGGAACGAGATGGAATTTGTCCCTCCTGAATAACGGGAGATAAATATCTCAGGGCCTATCGAAGATTTAATACTGAGAGAATGTGTGGCCGCACTCAAACGAACTGTAGTTCGGTTGTTTGTTTTGTTCAGTATAGATCAGGAGTTCGATAAACACGATGTTGGCTTAATAAGGATGACACCAATCTTGCCTTATGCCAAATCGAGATATAGAGACAAAAGGATTATAGGAATTGATGATTTCAGTACAAGTGGGAGATTGTTGGGATAGTGTCCTGAAATCACACTTGTACTCACTCCTGATGATAGTTGTGTGTCGAGATCAGACATTCGTATAATACTGGGCGGTTGCAATGTTTTGCTAGAAGCCTCTTGAAATCTGTAAGTTGTAGACTTACTGCCAGTATTATATGATCATATAGGGTCACACACCTAAGAAAACTGGAAGCTAAAACATGAGAATGATCATTATGGTAATGATCATGTTAATGTGTATTGGATACACATTAATATTGAGTTTCGAATAGTGTGTCGATCGACATGGTATGTGTGTCGATCGACACAGGGTCGATTCCGAAACTGAGTTTCGGTTTTATGACTCAAAACGAATCTAATTAATCATGGTTCGGTTTAAGTCATTCCAGGTCATTTATATATTGATATAGTTTCGACCTGGAGCCCTGGCTGTTGAGTTTTTCTCTGAGAGAAAAGCAGAAACACCAGAAACTCTCAGATCCCATAGATCCGGCACTAGCATCCCGGTTTCCAGCTTGTGTGCGTGTGTATCTGGTAGAGGCAAGGCGTCTGCGTTGCTCACTGATCTCGTTCACCAATTCATTCCGCTGCCAGTTCTAGGTAAGAACGAGGTTGGTAATTTCAATATAACGAACCCTAGATCCTAGGAGATCCGACAACAACTTCTCCATCTGAGCAGTGAAAGCTTCTATCAGTAGCTTATTGTTCTAGTTGTTGCAAGTCTCTTCATGGTCTGACATTTTGTACCCATCTTCAATTGTGCTCTGATACCACTTGATATGATTCTCCTAAGATTGGTACTTGGAAGCAAAAGTCTAGAAGGTTGGATAGGCCTTGTACGCAATCATATTGCTTCAAGGGTTGTGGAATGATGGATCACACAAAGGTTGCGGAAGGACCTTTGATATACCAACTGAAGTCTTATGGATATTATACCCCAAAAGAGATCATAACTTGTTGTATATTACACACTAACAATGATCTATGCTTTAGAAAAGTTTCAAAATAAAAATACTTTTCTGGTTACAAAGTCCAAAATATAAAGAAAAGAGAGAAGGGAAAAGGGATTTCGAAAATGACACCTTGGAACAAGCTCCAAGACCACATTAAAAACACTCATGTAAGTTTAAAATTCAAATCAAAAGACTATAAGATAAGGCACGGAATTCAGAAGGTTTTGGGCTGGGCTGGATCAACAAATGAATGATGGGAAGTATTACATAAGCCTCATTAAAAACTTCCTTTGGAAACCCCTTTGGGACAAAACCAAAGGCAGGGAAAAAGATTACCCATGCAATACTTAGTCCATTTGTTGATGCTCTTGGACTTGTATCAAAACCATGATGGTTGGATTGATTCTTCATGCTCCATGCTTAAGTTCTTAAGCAGTCCTCCAATTGCTTTGTTAAAGAGCTTAGCTCTGGCTCGGGTTATGAGACCAAGTGGTGCCTCCAAGTGCTCCTCAGCTTCATGCTCTGGTTCAAGCTCATCCTCAACTCCATGATCTGGTTCAAGCTCATTCTTCTTATTGATTTCCAGAATCATATCAAATGGGATCATATATGGGAAGAGTTTGGGCAGCTCTAAAACACAGATTTCAATTTCCTCCAAGATAGACTACACAATCGAGTAAATGGATTGACAACAAAATTTCTTTCAAAAGGGGGTAAAGAAGTTCTAATCAAATATGGAGCAACAACATTACCTAATCATATAATGTCATGCTTCCGTTTTTACAGATCGGTCACCACGAAGCTTACAAGTGTAGTTCAATTTTGGTGGAGTACGGATAGAAATCATAAGGTATGCATTGGATGTCTTCAGACAAACTTTGTCGAGATAAAGAAATGGTGGAATAGGATTCAATGAAATTGCAAATATAAATACATCATTATTAGCCAACCAACTTTGGAGACTGATTGAGAAACATACTTCTATCTTTGCAAAGGTTTTCGAAGGTAGCTATTATCAGAAATCGGATCCGTTGGATCCAATTAGATCTTACTCTCCATCTTATGGCTGTATAATTATTATATCAAGTAAACATCTCGTAAAAAAATGATTAATTAAAAGTTTGGGATCAGGGGAATCCATTTCAGTATGGAATGACTCATTGATTTCATCCTACCGCTCGAGGTCAACAACATGTAAAAGTAACAATTTCGACCCAACCCTTACGGTCAATCATTTGATTGACACAAACACTCGCATGTGGAACACTCAATTGTATATGATTTAACTATTCCAGAAGACGCATACATTATTGTTAATATAGATCCAAACCGGTTTTCTAAACTCGACATAGTTTTGTGGAATTTCACAAAGTCTGGTATTTACACGGTGAAATCGGATTACCACGTTGAGCAAAAATTTCATGATAAAAGAAGTATAACACCAATTTTTGGGCATGATGTTAAGGATTTGCATGTATTCTCATAGAAAATTTGATGTCCACCAAATATTAAATATTTCATTTGGCAAACTATTACAGGTTGTCTATCTGTGGCAAGAAACTTGAGGTCACGAGGAATAAAGTGCGGCATGCACTGTGATGGGTGTGGGGCTGAAGTGGAAACTATAAATCATGTGTTATTTGAATGTCTCCCAACGTTACAAACATGGACATTATCACAAGTTCATCTAATCCAGATGTATTTCCAAGGATATGGATTATTTATTTTGGTGACTTCCATCGGACAATGAAAATAAACAATTTCCATGGATAATATGGTATCTCTGGAAAAATAGAAACGATAAGTTATATGGTAATTTGACATGATATCCACAAGAGATTCTTCAAATAGCGGAGACATAACACTTAACATTGAAAGAAGCCCAATAAATAGAAGACCAGGAAAAGGAGAGACCCAACCCTTAGCGGAGAATCATATAGAACCAAATATGGTTCAACAAGGTCTATGGTGTTATATTGATGGTTTATGGAAAGAATGTGACAAGTATTCATGACATGAATGGTACAGTACATACGAAAAAGGTGTGAGTGTAACAAGAGGGACAAGGAACATTAGGCATAGTCTCTCACATCTACACACTGAATTTGAAGCACTAATTTGGGCCATTGATTGTTTGAAGATATTACAAACATGCCGAAGTTACTTTTGTAATAGATTGTTCTCAACTGGTCTGGTGAAGATAGTGTCTACATCAAAAGAATGAACAGTTTTTTCAACACATAAAAAAATACAAGAGTCAAAAAAAATTTCCTGACTTTTCAAATCTTACACATTGCAAGAATACAAAATATATAAATGGATAAGTTGGCACGTAGTGCTCGCATCTAACTGCCTAATTTTATTTATGTTGATTCAGAATTTTTGACTTAACTGAATGAATTTTTGGATCCAATTTTGTTGAAAAGAAAAAATATAGTAGGAGATTTATTTGACAAAGTCATGTTTGTGTAGACGTAACGATATCTAAATAACATTGTAACAACAAGTAGTCTAAACTGTCGTTCGTTTGCAAGATAAGATATTGTTGTTGGTCAAAGTCAACCGTAAAATTAGATCCACCGTTTCTCTTTCACAGTGTATTCATATTCCCTCCTGATGTTATTTTTTTACACACGAGTAGATAAGCTTCAATTATTTAGGTTCCCTTTTTCTTTCTTATTAAATTTGTTGTGTGCCCTGAATGGCACAGAACTCACCAACTTGAAAATTGTGATTATTGACACGTGTCAGATTATGATGGTTCCGAATATAGGCCGACTCAGAACCAATTCCAGCAAAAAGGTCCTATTTAGTGCATGAAACAGTGTTATTTGATTCTTTTGACAAAATATAAAGTAGCGCAAACTACAGTTTTGATTCCAAGTGACACCTAAAAACTCCATAACATGTCTGTAATACAGGAGAAAAAAGCCTATCCCAGGAAGTTGATGATCACCAAGTGGAGGACTAAGTTGCACAGGACAAAATCAGCAAAGGCTCGTTCTGGTGCCAGATCCTGTAGTAATATTCAAAGGAAGAGGTTGATTATTCTGGACATAAATACATATGCATGAATCTAGTGATATTATAATGACAATACTGATTGTGTTTTTCTGGCTGCGGGGGAAAGTGATCAATGATAAGTCCCTAAGAAAATTGATTCCCATGTTCAGAAGTTATCTTCACCATCTATATACAGAAAGTTTATGTGATAATAACCTTGTATATTTTCTTCAATGTACAAGAACTAGAACCAATGGATAATCTCTAACTCTCCCACAAACCCAACTGAACCAAGAATATTAAGATAATGCCTAAACAGTTTCTGCTAAATTCATATCTCATAGCTAACAACTGACTTATTCCCAAACATAGCCACATTCCCATCCAATTTTGCACTGCATTAAGTAGAACTCCTCCTCATTATATAATTACAGTGTCACTAAGGTTAAGATGGAAATGTTTGAGTGTGGATGGATATATAAACTAAACATGAGGAAAGAGGAGTGAGATGAAAAACAGTGGGTTTGACCATCTAAATATGTTCTGAGACGGCATAATAACTACCTTGAATTCCTTGTTTTCTTTGTTCACTTGAATACGGAGGCAAACTATAAACAAAAAGTAAAGAAGATGGTTAGTTTTATACATTCCGAGGTTCCAGTATTTTGTCTTGTACGAAATGTTAAACTTACCAGCAAGAACAGCCGTCCCGATACAGGAGAGCACTCCAGAGAGGAATGAGTTAAATGGAAATGATCCCACCAAAGCCATATAAGCCACCTGTTCAGTAGAACAAGCAAGAGAAAGCTCTACGATTAACACTCACTTGCTACTTGCTAGGTGCTTGACCTTTTAGCCAAATCCACTACCGGTGAACTAATGAAAAAGATTTAAATGCTACTGATGAGAGAAGACAAATCACTTATCCATGAATTTTGTGCTAGTGAAATAAATCAAGACACAAAGAAGGCGAGATGTTTCTATTCCCTCAGATAATTAGAGTGGAAGAATCCTTTTTTTTTTAATTATCTTGAATCCTTAGAAACACACAGAATAATTTACCCTTTCATACAAGTTAAAAGTGAAACAAGGGACTGATGCGTAACAGAGCAAACCCATTTACAATGCTTTGAAACTACATTGCAATTTGAAGTTATAGGTTCATTAAGCAGATTATTTCGATCTAATTGAATTATTATTCTACAGTATCTGATCGAGAATCGCAGATCTAGAAACGTGAAATAGTACAACAGATCCACAAGAAAACGACTCGAGAATCGCAGATCTAGAAGTAATAAGAATACCTGAATCAGAGCAGTGAAGACAGCGAAAACCACATACATGTCGATGATCTGCAAAACCAATTTTCCGTAAAGACGAAGAAGGACATTCAATTTTCAGCCGAAAAATCATCAAACCTTCAGATTAGTCGGAGTTGCGGAATAAGCGGAATGAAGAGAACGGAACAGATCCTGAGCATCCTTACTTGTTGATTTCACCATTGTTCTCAAAGATCTCTTTTTCCTACTACTACGACTGCGCTCCTCTCTTCTTCGTCTTCACGAGTCTTGGAAGTAGGCGTGGGCAAAAAACTCGAACCTAAATACCGAACCGAATCCGAACCAAAAAAGAGGAACCGAACCCGAATCCGAACCGGCGAAATACCCTA